>CAOKZL010001462.1:0-347053 GCA_948472985.1 Iguana delicatissima | reverse complement strand
GCTGAAATCGTCGCCATATTTGCACAGCAATGTCCTTTTAACTTTGATTTAAAATTATTATTAACATGTAGATGATCTTTTTAACTGTGAGGTACATACCATCCAAATACAAGTTTAGATCTTTATTCCATTCCGTCCGCTAAATCGTATGCTTTGTTTAAAAAATCTTCGGCGGCGATCAAACTGACTTCTCAGCTGTCTGATGCGGCTGTGGAAGCTCTGCGATCTCGACTCTCGTCCACTGTCCCCCGAACACCTCAGAAGCAGCTGGAGAGTTATGGGGTCCCCGATGAGCCCTCTCAGCACTCCTCTTACCAGAGGAGTTGTCGGCTGGAAGCCCAGCTCCAGCTAGACCGCAGCAGACGACAATGAGTGACACCCGATCGTCACTTCATTGCCGAACTCGACGCCATGAAGACCGGAAGTTCACTGTTGCTTTTAAGTGTCACACTGGATCTACTTTGGGCATTCAAGTTTTTCAATTAGCTTTTATCCTAAGTCAGGGTTTTCAAAAGTAATTTTGGATGATGATGATGATGATCGTTATTTATACTCTGTTTTTCTCCTCAAAAGGACTCAAAGTGGCTTATAATAGTTTAAAAGGAGAACATAGTTATAACTATAACATAGAAAAGTTAACTCACACATTAAACAAACAATAGTAATTAAAACATTAAAAATACATATTTAAAAAAACAAACAAATCCCTTCTAGGAAATTGTTCTTGGTTTTTCTTTCCTTTTCATTCTTTTTTGGAATTTTGTTATGGATGTAGAAGACTTTTTTTTTGGACTCTCATTTGGCTCAATTGCCTGGTTGTGATTTTTGAAGTTCTGCTTGTTTGGACTGTGATTGAATTTTATTTCAACTCAGATGGGAATTATATTTTATAAAAGTTGGATGTTGTTTATATTAATATGAAGACTATAGTGGCTTCTTTCTTCTTTGTGTGGTGATTTTCTTATTTCCCTTCCTCCTGTGGATAGTGTGTTGCGTGGGAAAGTTTCCATTGTTCTGCTGTCTTATCTGCTGTGCTGAGAACATTGGATGTTGTTTTCAGTCACTGAACAGAACATAACATGGCTTCAACAAAAGGATCTTATTGCTCAAATTAAAAATGATTTGGACAATCCAGAGGAAATACCAAAGTATTTTTTAGATTTTTGGTTGAATTTAGACAATCTATATCAGTTACTAATCAAAAATTTGACAAGATTGCAGAAAAGCTGTCATCATTGAAATTGGTGGACAGAGAGGATACTAAAGATGAGTTGCAACAATCTGATGACTTAACAGCTTTCCAAAAGAAATGAGATGGAGAGGTATCTCACAAAGCTTTTCTAGACTTGGATATGATAAGGAAGCAAGAAGATGCTTGCCCTGACCAAAGGTCACTGGAATTGACCACATCAGATGTGGGTTGTCTGAAGAACAGAGGAGATGATGTTTCAATATTTTCAGCTTTCAAGCCCCAGGCTGCTCAACCGATGATAGTGTTAGAAGAAACTGAGAGCCTTAATTTAAAATTACAGGATGCTTTATGGGGAGAAGAATATCTCCCAGGGACGAAAGAGGAAATGAAGTTCAGGATGGGTTTATCATTGGATAGATTTCTTGCTGTGAAAGGGTTGCTTTACAGGCTGATTTTTTAAAAATTTGGATTTTTTTAAATATAATTTTTATTATATTCAAAGTACATAAAAGCATATATTGACACAAACATTTGTATCATTATTATAATTCTTCTATCCCCCCCCCGCTTCTGTATATCAAAGGTTTCCAGTTGAATCTATCCTCCCTTTATACATATCTTATCAAATATCAATATACTCAATTCACAGACATTTACAGTAAAATTCGGATTTTACTTACAAGAACCCAAGGCGTTGTTTAATGTTGATCTGGCTAGAAAGTGATTTTTTGAGCTTGTCTAAACAGAACTTTGTTATCATAAAAGGAAATCAGAAGGGTTAATATATGTAACGTGTGGCTTGTCAGAAAAATGGGCTTTTGACTGCTTATCCTTTTGCTTACTTGGTAATGTAATGAATTATTATTGCAGCTAATTTTATTTAGGACACATGATTATATCTAATCTTATCTAATTTGAAGGAAGATTTTTAGGCTTAATTACTAAATCTAACAATTGTATAATGTGATCTCCCAGACAAAATTGTCTTTTTTATTATGGGTTTAGACATATATTGTGTGATCCAAAGGAGATGCTTTGATTATAGAGAAAATGATAAGTGATAAATGATACAAGATATCCAATGTTTTTTCTTATTTGCTTAATAATAATAGTTTTACTATTGCAAGAGAAATCAATAGGAGTACTAGAGTAGGTTTCATAACTGTTTAATATGTTTAGTCTTACCAAGGTAAGGAAATAAGAATAATGGTTTTTTATAATTAAGAGATTAGAATGTTACTATGGTTTTAAGATAATTAGTTTTAAGATGTCTGAACATACTAATTCTATATTTCAGTGAATACATATAATTTCTTAAAGCTATTGTAGAAGTGACAAGTAGATTTTAGATATTACTAACAATTAATATCATGTATATCTTTACCATTTCAATTAATTTTAGATTACACAGCTAATTCTATATAAGATATTATAATAAGATAGAAGGGTTAGGATTAATATTAGATTACTACTCACAGTTTGCAACAGAGTGGGAACCTCTTTTTTAGCTAGGTGTTATGTGCTTTAGTTGCATGCAGATTGTGTAGTTGTTTCATTGTATGTAGCAGATATTGTATTAGATATGTTGTCAAGGTTATTTGTCTTGTTTCTTTTCTTGCTGTTTATGTTTATTGCTTGTTTCTTGGCTTAATAAAAATAAATAAATAAAAACTGGGGTTGGGAACATTTGTCCATCCAGATGTTTTAGGTAACAACTGCGATCATTCTCACCCAGCTATAGGCTGAAACATCTTGATGGTCAAGCGTTTCTCAACCTAGGTCAGAACATCACTGTGGCCCTTTTCGCATGCAATTTCTTTTGCGAGAGGGCCCCTTGAGCATCGTGTAAATGGGAGCCCCAGTCTGTACGACGCACTCTCATTTACGCGACGCTCATGAGCCTAATGCGAACCACACACACATTTTTTTATTTTCTCCCTCAAGCCAAAAATGCTGCGCAGTCGCGCAAGGCTCCCGGGACTCTCGTGCACTTACCTGCCCTGCGGTGCATCAGACGAGCGGGCTGGTCGTGCTTCCTGCCTCAGTGCTAGCCTGCAATTCCCAGGTTGCGCTGCGGTAGGAAGGGGCGGGGCGTTTGCGCAACGCTCGTGCAACCGGCAAACAGCTGCGGGAGGCAGAAGGGCTGCCATGAGCGGCTTGCACAAATGGCTGCTCGCGTGAGTGCCGCCCCCCACCGCCACGATGAAGGTAAGGTGTGAAAAGGGCCTGAGCTTAAAAGACATCCCTAGAAACAGAGACAGCTTGGAAATTTACTTTTAAAAGGAAATATGGTCATTGTAGGGGTGTTTTTTTTTTGTAGTGGGGGGAGCTAGTTACTGTTGTACTTACAATTTTTTTGAAACAACTTTTTAGCTTCTTCTCTTTCTCTAGATACCTGTTTTTTAAATAGAAGCTTTTTAAAAAGACTGATAACAAACTGCTGGTCTGTGGTACAAAAGACATTCTCCTTCTGCTGATCATTTCATTTCATTTCCTGTACATCCAAAACAGATCATGTGACAACATAAATCAACTTTTGAATCACTGGATATTCCTCCACCAATGTTTACTGAGACCATTCCGCCATAATTATAAAAGTAACTAGAAGATTACAGTTACACCCAGGAATGGGAAACTGTCTGTTTGGCTTTCTCCTGCATGTTGTGAATTTGGGGTAAATTCTGATAAACACCAAACAGACATCCATCCCTAGGGGAAAAGTAGATCTGGTTTGTGTCACAGTTGGATTTTGGAAATTTGGGCACGTTCCACTTTGAAACAAACAAGCAAATAAATAAGAAAAAGCAAAACAAAACAAAACAAAAACAAAGCAAACTGAAATCCTCTCCATCCTTAGTTACATGGCAAAATGAATTGTTGTCTCTCACCAAGTTACAATTGCAAGGTAACATAGCTATGCCTTAGCTATGAGAAAATAAGAAATAATTACAAGGAACCTGTTATTTGATTTGTATGTGCATGGATGGCTTATGTTTGTGCATACATGTCACACGCACGCACGCACACACATATATAGCTTACTTACCTTCCTGAGTGCCCTAAATTCATTTTCTGCAGTTGTGTGCCTGTTAATTTCTTCTTCATATCTATTAAGAGGAAAGAAGAAGGAATATAACTCATTGATGCTGGAGAAATACAAGACTAAAAATTGATTAGCAATGTTTTCCTATCCTGCTGCCTCAGCCATTTCACTGGTTTTCTTTTTAAATTGTATTTTTGTCATCTATCAACTGTTAGAGGCATGGATGGATAGAAGATAGAGGGGAACATAAAGGGAGATTTTTAGGCAGTTTGAAAAAGATCTGCAAAGTTTTTATTTTAGACTTTCAATGAATTGTAACTTCACAAATGAATTGTAACTTCACAAATGAATTGTTTTTAAAATGCCTTTTATACTTAGAATATATATTTATTGATATTTTTGAAAAGGTAGCCAGCCAGATGACTCCGGGAAGACCATACGCATGAAGACAACAGCCCTTCTTGTTGCTGGTCCCCAGTTTTCGTACTCAGAGGTAATGTACCTCTGAAGATGCAGGTTCCATTTAGCTTTTATCGTCAGTTAATTAAAAATCACAAGACAGATCTTCTGTGCATTTATTTTATCAAATCGTTCTGAATCCACCTAAACTGGTGACCAGTAGCACAAGCAAAACCATGTACGCTTGAGTATGTGCCCGTTTCAAGACATAGATTTTGTAATCAGTCTGGAAAGGATATTTCATTACTTTCTTTCTTTCTGGACTGAGCATGCTCCGTAGGCAAAGAACGATGACTGACTGACAGGAGGCACTGATGGAAAACCAGCAGAGAATAGGGATAGGATGGAACATCCTGAAAGGAAGAGAGGACTGCCTGGCTGGAAGCATCAAGAGGACACCATGCAGCTTAGATTGAGCCACATCTGCCACTTTAATTCTAATGCCCTGGCCTGGAAATATCTGTTTGGAGCTCTTCCAGATCCTTTTGGTTTTAACCTCTCAAATTCATCTGGGACCTGAAAGCAATTGTTTAAGGCAATTTCTTTCCAATGTCATTGTTTAACTGATGAAATCAGGAAGCTGGGCTAGCTAAAACTGTGCTCTGATCTTGCAGGGCTTGTCTTGTGTTTTTTATGGTTTGAAACTGGTCTAGTGGCTGTTTGTAGTTTTGCATCCCACTGCTCTCTAACATTACCTTGCAAGCTGAAAAGAACAAAACAAAAAAACCCTTGAGTTTCTTAAAGACAAACTTGCAACAACCCTGCGGGGTGCTACTGAGGCAAGATATCTGAGGGATTCTGAGAGGCAAGTGGGAACAGTTTCAAGACGTCTGAAGCAACTATCATGTTCCCATCTTGCTGATAGAGACAATGAGCCTTCACCATCTATATGAAAACAATGTAACAAGTCATCCAGTGGTTTGGGCTGAGATGTCATCAGGAAGCACATGGTATTTAGCCTTTCCTCCCTTTTCCACCTAAAACATTCAGGGGAGGCCATGGGAAGCTTGAACCAGGTGCTGGAGATGTGGTAGAAATGTGAAGAATTAGGGGGTGGGGGTGGGGGAGACTGGAGGAACAACCAAGAAAACTTGGGGACAAAGGTTTTCCCACTTTTTCAACAAAAAAATTATTTTCAACCTTGTCATACTGGAATGGGGATTCCAGTGTTAAACTGGGGTTCATACCAGCCCCCCCAAGGTTGACTGTTATCCTTGGCAAAGGCTGGCAATTCCCTCAGCGTTATTAATTCTTGCTGCCACTACTCACTGAATTATGAATCACGGGACAGTACAGTGAGACCCCGTCCAAAATTAACAATCTCTAAGCTTAAGGATCTTTCCACCTCCCCCCTTCTGAGTGAGAGAAGTCCTAGCTAGCGTGTGCCAAAGGCTGATGTGGGAATGGAGAGAAACAGAGGTTTTACAGAAAGTATTTAATCAGGCATGCAAATAAACAAGACAATCTCACACTTGAGAGGCTCCCCCCACCAGGCACGCTTAAGTTACAAGTAGTTACAAAAACAGATATACAAGCACGGATACATTCTTAAGATCAGCCAGTCTCCAAAATAATAAACAGTCCTAACGTGGCTAACTACTTTATTCTAGTACTCACAGATGTTCTTAGAAGAAAGAAGCCAGGAGGCCAGGCATGCCTGCCTGCCTACGACTGGCACAGAGATGTCTCTTTGTTCTCTCTTGTTTCTTCTCTTCTCTCTCTCACATGGCCTCCCAGGAGTTTTATATTTCCTCCTTGGAAGGATCTCGAAGCATCTCCAAGATGCCCACCTCTTTCCTTCTTGATTGGTCAGTTCTCACTCTGTGACCTATGATGCTGACCCACCTAAAATGTAATCTAATCTCAAGACCTCATTAACTCTTGGTTTACCTGGAGAGGGAAGTATCTCCCTTTTAGCTAAGTCTACATAATGGAAGCCCCATTATCACACGCCCCCCCAAATCTCAGACGGTCTGGAAACAACTGAAGGCTGGCGCCACACCGGCTGGGATTTCATCCTGGGACCTAAGAAAGGAAAAGTCAAGGAACACATGCAAACACACAACAGTACAGGTTAACCATATCATCAATAACAGACATGTAAAACTCAGCCCTCTTAACCTCCCTCCAGTCCTCTGCGTGACAAGGAGTCTGCAACCACATTAGAACTTCCAGCCACGTGCTGAATGTGAAAGTCAAAGTCTTGCAGGGACAGGCTCCACCGTAGTAACTTCTTGTTAGTTGCCTGGACTGTATGGAGCCATCGGAGGGCAGCATGATCAGTCTGGAGAGTGAAGCGCCGTCCCCAAATATATGGTCTCAGCTTCTCTAGCGCATACAGAATGGCATAGCATTCCTTCTCTGGTATGGACCAATTGGACTCCCTTGCAGAAAGCTTCTTGCTGAGGAACAGAATGGGATGTAAGGTGCCATCTGGACCCTCTTGCAGTAAGACTGCTCCAATGCCTCTGTCAGAAGCATCTGGAGCCACTATGAACGGTTTGTCAAAGTCTGGTGCCCTGAGCACAGGATCTGCCAACAAGGCCTGCTTCAAGGCTGCAAAGGCTTCTTGACACTCTGCTGTCCATTTCACTACCTTAGGCTTCTTGGAACCTGTCAGGTCTGTTAGAGGTGCCGCCATTTGGCTATAGTTGGGCACAAATCTCTGGTAGTACCCAGCCAGGCCAAGGGAGGACTGCACCTGCTTCCTGGAACGAGGAATTGGCCAGCTATTAATAGCTTCCACTTTGACTTGCAGTGGAGTGATAGTCCCCGTCCCACTTCATGGCCAAGATAGGTCACTCTGTCCAGTGCAAACTGGCACTTTTTTGCTTTGACCGTCAGCCCAGCATCACTAATGCATTAGAAGACAATCTCCAAGTGTTTCAAGTGGTCTTCCCAGGAGTCTGAGAAGATTGCAATGTCATCTAAATAAGCAACAGCAAAGTCCCTGCACCCTCTTAGCAAACAGTCCACCAGCCTCTGGAAAGTTGCAGGTGCGTTCTGTAGCCCAAAGGGAAGGACATTGAACTCGAACAGGCCCATGTGAGTGATGAATGCTGTTCGATGCTTAGACTCTTCTGCTAGAGCGATTTGCCAATAGCCCTTAGTCAAATTGAGGCTGGATAAGTACTTAGTATGCCCCAATTTCTCCAACAGTTCATTTACTCTGGGCATTGGATAAAGTTCAGGGCGTGTCACTGAGTTAAGTTTTCTATAGTCCACACAAAAACGTACATCTGTCCCCCCTTTTTTGGGCACTAGGACAACTGGGGATGCCCATGGACTGCGTGATGGGTGAATGATCCCCATGTCCAACATCTCTTTCATCTCCCTCTCTATTGCCTCTTTCCCTTTTGGTGACACCCGTCGTGGCTGTTCTGCTGATGGCCTGCTGTCATCTGTGGCTACCACATGTTGAGGATCTGTGGTGCAACCTGGGATAGGTGAAAACAGGGTGGTGAACTTACCCGTCAAGTGAAAGAACTGCTTGTGTTGTTTCGCATTGAGCCTTGGGGAGGGTTTCACATCTTCCAAGCTACCACCCTCCCGATCATAGAAAGCACCTTCAGGCCACTTTTCCTCCTCATCTTCCTGGACTGAAAGTGTGAGAAGGTCACTGGGCCTCTTGTAGAAGGGTTTCAGTGAATTCACATGATACACTTTTGGCTTAACCCTAGAGTCTGGAAATTGTATGAGATAATTCATTGTCCCAACGCGTTCTTGCACTGTGGCAGGACCTTCCCAAGAAGTTTCCATCTTGTTAGACTGGAGAACCTTCAGAACCATCACTTGGTCTCCTTTCTCAAAGCAACGTTCTCTGGCATACTGGTCATACCTGTCAGGATCCTGGAACTCCAGGACACCAGCTCTGAGTCTGAGCCAGAGTTCCTGGAGCCTGCTGCACCAGCACAGCCCACTCCCAAGGCTGCCCCAGGCACAGAGCACTTGGCCCCAGTAGTCCCAGCAGCAGAGCCAGGGGCTGCCCCAGACCCAGCCCAGCCAGAAGAGTCGGATGGTGAGTTTCAAGAGCAGGTGCCAGCAGCATCGGGAGCAAAAGAGTGCTCTCAGGAGGTCAGAACGTTTAAATAGAAAACGCCAGGCAATCAGAGCCCAGCTGCGATAACACCTGGAGGAGTGATCTGCCTATAAAAGCAATCACTCAGCCTTGGGTCTTTTGTCGGCTCACAACTGACCATTCTGGGCGAAGTGCTTGTTGTGGAACTCAGCTTGGCCTCCTGAAACACTGCCCGACCTGCTGGAACGTCGCCACCTCTTGATCCCGGACCAGCTCTGGTAACTTTTTTTGTTCGAACAGACTTTGACTGTGTGCTTGCCTGGCTGTGACATAACAGCCAGGGAGTCTCCTTGCTGCTGGTATTTACTGCTATTTTTCCTGTTCTGTTCTGCTGAAGTAAAGCCCTTTAATTTATTCCCTGCCTTATCTGCAAGAGACCTGTAGCCGGCTCCCTTGGCTGCTTGCCAGGCCTTGGCGTTGACAATACCAGGTCTTCTGCTTCTCTTGTGCCTGTTGCAGATTTTCATGAGCATCTGCCCATGCTTCCCTGAGAGTATTCTGCAAGTTAGTCACAAACCTTTTTTTTTTCCTCGCAAAAAGTTCCCCCTCAAACCTTCCAGGTTTTTTAGAGGGTCTTCACATCTCTAGATGAGAGTTGACAAGCAGAGGCTTAATTCACGTAAGATGACAATGCTGTGGAGGGAGGGGTCCCACTGGTGCTGGATGGGGAGGCACACCTACTGAAAGACCAAATGTATAGGTTGGGGGTGAGGGAGTCCTGGACACTGGGCTACCTAGGAGAACTCAGGTGGCTGTTTGGGCCGGGAAAGGAGATCTTGCCCTGTTGCCATGTGAGATTGCCTCCATGAAGAACTTTAGGAAATTTCTAAAGACATATCTGTCTTCTTTGGCCTTTTTGTGATCAAGTTTTATTGGGCAGTTTTTGCATTTAAGCAGCATTCATGAGTTAGTTTTTAATACCAAGTTATCTCCTGTAGATGCTGTGCACTGATTTTAATTTTTGATTGTTTTAATGTCATAGAGGATTCTGTTAGATAATTTGCTCTTCTTGTTAAAAGTGGCACAATGAGGAGGAGGAGACTGGGAGAAGGTCAGATATCAGATAAATTAATTCCAGAAATACCTTTGAGGCAAAAATTACTGTGTCAGTTCCAAAAACATACAGAAGAGATTAATGACAGAAGAAGACACAATCACTATTGAGAAACAATCTCCTACACTGTTATTTATTCTATGGCCCTTTTCGCATGGCATTTGCCATGTGAAAGGGCCCCTGGAGAGTCACGTGACTGCGAGGAGCAGTCCACATGATGCACTCACAATCGCGTGACGCTTCAGGGCCTGGCAGGTGCTGATCACGCATTATTTCATTTTTGGCTGCGAGCTTAAAATGGTACGCGATTGCTCATTCCTCCAGGGTTCCACATGCACTTTCCATGCATGTGGAGCTCTGGAGCCATGGCACTTGCACTTTCTGCCCCAGCGCACCCTGGGAAAATCCCAGGCTGCACTGTGGAAGGAAGAGGAGGGGCTCTTGTGCAAGCAGGCAGCAGCTGCAGAGCTGAAGGAACCGGGACGCGTGAGCCTCTCACTAAAGGCTGCTTGCACGATCCCCGCACCCCAGCTTCACAAAAAGGTGAGTTGAGGAAAGGGCCTATGTTGCCCACCTGATCCTCAAGTCCTCCACGGCATCCTCTGTATTCTTCAGCTCTGAGTCTAGCTGCGGCCTCTCTCCCAGAATATTCTCCAGCTCCCTCCTTAGGGAAAAGATGTATCCTTCAAAGAGTTGTTCAAGATTAAGTTGGGTGACATTTTGCTCCTGCAAGAGGCTCCATTTCATCTCTAGCACTTTGTTCTGTTGCTCTAGGAAGCAGACCTAGGGGAATCCCACCAAAGGGAAAATAAGTTGCACATTAATATTGTTTATTGATAAAACAGAACATGTTAATTGCTAAATGGGACCATCATGTAGGAAAATAACATCCTTGCATCTTCTCCCTGTATCTTAGGTGGACTGTAAGGAACGCTCGTCAAGGAACAGACAGAAAGTTGTCACTCCTGACCTGATATTACAGTTTCTCACACAGTTTGGTGTCAGATGATTGGAAAAAGTGTCAGATCCCTACCGTTGTTGGGCTAATGGGAAGGTCTGTCAATTAGCTGGAAAATGCTCTTTGTAAGCATGTCCTTCATGCTTGTTTGCATGGATTCTGGTGCAGTCATGGCTTTCATTTTGAAAATAAAACTTGGCTGAGCTGCTGGGTCAAAGACATAGTTACAAATGCTTGCCTATGGAACCTCTCCTGATCTGACTCCTGAAAGCTACCGTAACAGTCAACAGCTGCACCAAGCAACGGAGGTCTGTTTTGGTCACAACTGGGATGCTGCAAGAGGACATTTCCAGCCCAGTTCCAACAGCGCGAAAGGCTCCAGCAATAAGGAACAGGACATTTGTCCCAATTCCTCATTGTAGACTTGCTGGTTGGGAGGAGGGATCTGGAAGCATCATCTTGCAGCGCCTCAATCAGCAATGGACCAGATTGCCATTGCTCAGTGCATTTTTTGTCTATTAAGGTAGATGTGGCAGGAGTATTTGCAATAAGGAGAAAAGTGTTATGATCATAAACAAGAATATCAAACAATTATGAATCAAATCTGCTATTCCTTTCCACCACAACCCACTGAAGCTATTTCAGTCCTAAACTGGTGCCTGTCATCACTAATGGACTGGATAGGAGCAAGGAAATTTGAACTTAAGCCAGACAAGATGGAAGTGCGTCTGGTTAATCAAAAGGCAAGGTATAGGGATTCAGTCTGTATTAGTGGGTGTTACACTCTCTGAAAGATGAAGGTCTGAAGTTTTAGACCCTGAACCTGGAAACACAGGTTTTGCCAGTAGCCAGGAGTACATTTGCATAGTTAAGGTCTGTGTAGCAGCTGCGTCTGTTCCTTAAGATATTAGAACAATCCATGGTGATTAGTGGCTTAATTACATCCTGTTTGAGTTACTGTAACATGCTGTACTCTGGGCTGCCTTTGAAGAGTGTTTGAAAACATCACCTTGTTCAGAGAGCTGCAGCCAGATTGCTAACTGGGCTGGCTACAGGGAGCACACAACTCCCTTCTTCCAACGGCTCCACTGGGTAGCCAGTCCACTTCCAGGCACAACTCAATGTGCTCGTTTTGACCCATGAAGCCCAATAAAGCTCAAGACCAGGTCATTTGAAGGACCATATTCTCCCATACAAACCAGGCTACGGTTTGAGATGTGCTGGGAAGGCCCTTCTCTCTGCCCAGCTTCTTCTCCCCCCACCTCATGACATGAATATCTTAACACATCTTTTGGTCACATTGTTAAGAAATGGGAAATGGTAATAATGTCATTTCATATGCTCATATTCTTTCTTCTGTGCAAAACAGCCCTTTTATCTCAGACAACAGTTACAGTGAGATCCTACAAACGTCTCCTGAAGACTAAGTCCTTCCAGGTTCAATGGGACTCTTCCTGTGACACAGGATAGCAGAGCCACTGAATTTGAAGGAATTGTTACCTCACTGGTAAACCCTGTCCTGCGGTCTACAATTTTGATATTAAAATATGATTCAATGTGCCTGAGAGGTCGCCCGGATGGGCACGTAGGCAGCAACGGTCGAACAATCGAAAACCAGGTCAGGCCAGTAAAATCCCCCGTCACGTAGCCCCAGGCCCATCACATAGCTGTGCAAATTCACAGTAGACAAAGGGTTCTCAGCCCCTGAGAAGCCGACTTGAGAGGATTACTGTGTTTGCCCCAAGTTGAGCAAAATCCTATTAGGCAAGGACTATTTACATGAAGTCACACCACAACCCAATGCAGCCGAAGATCCTGAGACTTTGGCAACACCTTATAATCTCATCATGCGAAGGAAGTTACCACTGTGGAGCTTCTTTCTCATTGTAACACCCATTGTTCTCCACGGGAAAGAATTAGCCTTCCAGGTACTTTTTCCCCTACAAATAGTTTTTGAGCAGTTCTTTGGATCACTCCCAGTCATCCCAGCAGACTGTTTCTCTGTCCGTTGAGTAATCCTCTCAGCCCTCTCCATGCTGAGCTCCACTTCTTCACTGTTTTTCCCGGACCAAAGACTTCAGGAAAAGGTGCAATATTACCCCAGCTATGATCCCTTCAATATTCTCCCTATCCAGTTTCCTCTCTTTTGCTTTTTAATCGGTCTTGAGTGAGTGTGTGAGTGATTGCATTGGTGTGTGAGACTTTCATTCAATAAAATCATTTTATTGGACATCTTTGTTTGGTTTTTGGCTTGGCCTGACCCCATAAAAACTGGGTAAGAAGATCCCGCTAGGTTACTCTGCCTCTTGCATTGCCATTGCTCATGCTCTGGCTAGTTTCCATTCCCTGTCAAGTGGAGCACATTGAGGTGACCCCCAAGGGACCCCAGAAATCAGGATAACAGAATCTGTGAAGACATTTTACTCCAACTCCTGGCTCAGTTCAGGATATAGCGGCAGCATTTCTGAGATTATGGTCAGCCAGTTTGTTCTTAAGCATCTTCAGACAAAGAGAGAGAATCATCCCACAAGATGGGAGGTTTCCCTCAATATTTAGTACCCAAAATCTGCTTTCCTCTAAGTTCCACCCATGGAATCTCTTCATAAGGAATAGCTTCTTTTTTTGTTTGCAAAACTTCCTAATGCCTCTATCTGATGCCTTTAAAAATATTGTTAGTAACCCTTCCACAAACTAGTGCTCTTCAGATTTCAGCTGGATCACTTTGCCTCCAGTCCATGTCAGTTTCACATGTATTCATAGGGTCTTTCTGCTCTACACTGTTATAGTGCTATTATTCCACTTTCAACATCCTATGGAATCCTGGGGTTTGCAGTTTAGGGATGGGTCTTTAGAATTCTCAGCCAGAGAGCTCTTTGGCCTCAGTCAACTATAAACCCCAAAATTCCACAGGATGTTGAAAGTGTAATAATAGCACTATAATAGTGTAGTGCAGAAAGGCCCATACCTAAGTCCAATAAATCACAGTTTTGCATCATGTTACTCTTGAACAACTCTTTCCACAAAATATATGCATTTTTAAGGTGAGGACTGTATTGAAAAATTTGGAGAGAGGCAAAAATATAAGGATAACAATGTTCCAATCTGTGTAGCAGTCCAAATTTCTCAGAATTCTTAAGGATCCCTAAACACAATTACAGGTATTTTATTTTTAAAGGAGAGAGTCAGGAGGAACACTCACCTTGTCAATGAAGGAGGCAAATCTATTATTGAGTGTCTTGATCTCTTCCTTCTCTTCCTTCCTCACTTTTTGGATGGCTGGGTCAATCTCCAGATTGAGAGGAGCCAGGAGGTTTGAATTGACAGTCACCTCCTGGATGCCACCAGCTCCCATTCCGTACCCAGCATCACCGATGATCCTGTACCCAACTCCTCCATGACCCAAGCCGTAACGATATCCAGATTGGGCAGTGCGATAGCCACCCATGGAGATTCTTTTACTCGCTTCAAACCCATGGAGGCTCCTGCTCCCCAAAACACTGGCAATACGTCCAAAGCCTGCTCCACCTCCTTGGGACACTGAAACAGTGCTAAAGCTAGTTTGGTTACCTGGGATAGCAGCCGAAGATGCACTAAAATTCCTAGTACCTCTGATTGATTTTTGAGCCATTGCTCTTCAACTCAAGGAGGAAATGGAAAGAGAAAGATGGAGAGATGAATGAGACAAGGCTCTTGGGCTTTGACGATTAAAGGATCCTTCTGAAACTTCACAGGTTTCTCCCTTTTAATCTCATTCACGAGCTGGTTTTGGCCACTGGAGATCATAACACAGTGAGATGAATTAATTATCCTGGTATATTGCGAATAAAGCCATGTTTTCCACTTTGATCATCACAGGATATTTTTAATATAACATCCCTTGGTGTTTGGAAACTTATAAAAGGGAGATTCAGCAATTCCTAACCCTGTAGTTTAGCTGCCTGTGGTTTTCTCAAGTTGTTCCTTTTAATTTCATACAAATCAACAAGTTAGCCTTTTTTAAACCTAATGGGAACAGAAATGTCCCAGGAGGGAAGGGAGAGCTGCTTAGTCAGCTTCCTTGACAAGAATTCTCCATGGTGTACATCTTTAGCTCCACTCCTTCTTTATTCCTTATTCAACCACAACAACCATCATGAAGTCATCATGAAGGAGAAGTGGTGAAGATGTATGTATTCAAGAACCCCTCTACTCCAGTCTGCTAGGTGCCATCTCTGAGGGTGCCTGCTTCTTCTCTCTGCCTGCTCTATCCATATCCCTAGATCCCAGGTTGTCTGGTCTCCAGCATTCCCTTCTTTCTTGGGTTCATCTAGGCAGGACTTCTTTGCTGCCATCGATGCCACAATGTAGGCCCTAATATGAACTCTCATGTATGTTTTCATCATAGTCACTGCCCTCTCCCACCCCATAATCGTCTAGATCTAGTCCTCTCTTCCCTGCAAATCCATTTCTGCCAAGTCCCTCAGATGATAAGGGACTTAACCTTTCCAATTCAGCCATTCTGCTTCCTGAGGCAGAAACAAAGCTAATACATACACACATACACACAGAGAGTTCAAAATGTATGATATCTAAGGTTAGCATAGTTATCCCGGCACCTGAAGCACGCATACACATGTGCGCTTGCGCGCACACACACACACACACACCCCAATTCATTATCCTTCATGAGATGCAGAATAAACTCTCTGAAGTGGCTCCCTGACTCTGCCCATTGGTAGGATAAGCCCTAGGAAACAAGGAAAAGGGGAAAGCAATAGGAATCATTTCACAGTACCCAGAAGGACCAGTGACATGTGTTTCTGGGTCCTGCGGAGACCTTGAAGCAGTCCATAGTCTGAATCCTTTGGACAGTTTTCACTAAGGAGATGCATGGAATCAAGGGGATTTATGTAAGTGTTGGCTTGAAATTTAATAATTCACTCAGTGGCTTCAATCTAGTTGAAACTACCAGTTGGATTCAGACCTATGTTACGTCTTACCTGAGTGAAAGGAAGAAGAAAGAACATTGTGATTTTGTATGTTTTAATTCCTTTTGGACAATGCTTTATTGATGCACACGTATGCTCCAGTGCATCAATAAAAACACTACACACAAAGTGTCTTGACATTACATGAGGATGTTTGTGTTATGGCCATTATGAATAATGTAGGTGTCTTTGTAAGGATTTTCTGCCTTTGACTTCCCTTTGATTTTTCTGTCTACAGTCTCACCATCTCATCATGAGCGTAAACGTGAAATTCTGGGTAAGAACTGATGCACTGGATAAAATGGGCAACAGTCCATTGAGGTTCATGCTGTAATTGATATTCTTTAAGGTACTATAGGCAGAGCCAAAGTGGCCTAGTGGTTTGAGTGTTGAATTTGGATACTAAGAGACCGAAGATTGAATCCCTGCTTGGCCATTGAGACCTACTGGGTGACTGTCTCAGCCTCTGAAGAAGGCAAGGGCAAGCCCTCTCTGAACAAATTCTGCCAAGAAAACACCATGATATGTTTGCCTCAGGGTTGCCATCAGTCAGAAGTAATCGGCACACACAACAAAAACAACAACAATAACATGCCACAGGTTTTCTTATTGCTCTGGCTGCAAAAGTCTAATATGGCTACCCATTTTGAAGCAAAAAATCTTGATACAACTGGTTGCACAAGCACACCATCATAACCACATTCTCTTTTAGAATAGTGTTTTATTGATACACAAATGTGTGAACCAATTGCAGTGGAACAGATACAAATCAAGAGAAGAAAATATAACCGGAATGTGTTTGTAAATTTCATGAACACTGCACTCTTTCTTGTCATATTTGGATTTTTTTTAATGTCATTATGGGTCATTATGGGCTCCACATGTTGAGGAGACAATTGGAGGAGGAAAATTTGAAGAATGCCCGTACTTTTTGTTTTCATTCTTCAAAAATCTAGACTCCCCTCAATGCCTTGTCCTTGCTTCCTATTTCACAAAGCTGACCGTAGGGGACTTTGCTCTTCTTTGGACGGGACAGGAGTAGAGCTTGAACAGGGACACTTCCATTCGTAGTAAGGATTATGTTACTGCATTAGTTTCTACGAGGCCCAGGATCAATTGTCTGTATAGTACAAGATGAGTCGGAAGAGTTTCTGGGAGGACCACCACACTGTTTCTCACCATGTAAAGTCACTTTGTAAAGCATTTTCTTTTTAATAACTAGAGCTTGGTGCTGGTTCATGGAGTTGTGCGTGTGGAACTCAATCACTCAATGCTGAGAAAAGTGAGGATCTGTCAAAGCCTCTCTCTCTCTCTCTCTCTCTCTCTCTCTGCAGCCTCAAGTCTCTCCACAGTTTCATGTCTCGCAGATATTTGAGCATCAGATTATTGCCTTCCCTGCACGAAAGTCCCTTAAGCTTTAGGGGGTGGGGGGTTTGCAGCTGTGGAAAAGCGTGCTGCAATCCTGCTTCTTTCTTGTGTGCCAGCATCAACTTATTGACTTCCATATGACAAGTCCCTTCAGCTTCACTGTGAAGGGCGGCAGTAAGGGTAGTGGTGGTAGGTAAGCGTGATTTTTTTTTTTTTAAGAACTAGATTAGTTGTTTAGAATTTTCATAGACCTAATATGTGTGCTCATATGGGAGAGGGGCGGTAGAGATGTGGCCTGGGAGCCAAGGGAGTGCCAGCCCCAAACATTTGGGAACCACTGATCTAGCTGGTGAAACAGCATGGAATTAGTTTATTCTTCAGGGAGTTATAAGATTTACAGTGTATTTCATGTGACCAAAGGTACAGTTGACATTTGGGTTGGGGCCAACATCTCAGTCATCTGAGAAAGATTGTTAAAGGGGGAAAAGCATTAGTTTAAGTCGGATGGCTAGTCCATGCCAGAGATGATACACTGAACCAATGGGATTTACAAAATGCACCATTTAGCAATTGATTCATTGAATCTGCTCTAGTTGTGATGAGCAGCTGGATCCAGACCATGGTGTCCAGAGGCAAGGTGACTGAAGGGAGCATGTAGGATGGGAAATGGGGTGAGAAAGAACCTTGAAGGGAACAGTCAGTGGAGAAGGAGCCAAGAAGGAAAGTGGCAGGTGACGTAAGTAAGGCAAAAAGGGGCTAATCAGAGATCAGTCTCTCTGCATATTAGAACAGAAAGGGGTATACCCAATGGGAGTGGGGAGAGAGGAATACATGAAAGAACCTGGTCAAAAATCTGGATCTTCTGTCTTGGCTTGTGGGAAAAAAGGCATCCATGCAAATAAAAGAGCAAGGAGATTGTGCAGCTCCTCATCAATCACACATGGAAGATGGATCTTGGCAGATGAAAAGCCAAACCCTCTGGACTTCCACAGGAGCCAAGGTACCTCCTGACACACAATTTCAGCCTCCAGAAACATTCCCCTTTGGATACCCACAATTATAGAAAGAACATTTACACCTCTCCTGAGCCTTGATGAAAATGTCTAGTATTGGAGGTGTACAGGATGCCCTATGTCTCCTACTCTTTTATTTTGCTGAGAGAGGGTGTCAGCCATGCTTCCAACAGAGCACCCCCCCCCATGCATTGGGTATTCAACAAAGTGACCATCCATGCCAACTGCTGGGGTATTGTGGCAGGGATTGCATCTGCAATGGCCCTGTTCTTCTTCCTTTTCCTCCCAAGGGAGTGAGGCATTGCAAATTGTGCCTCATGTACTACTCTCCCAGTCAGCTATAGAGCTGAGGATAGGAAAAGAAGGAGCCAGCTGTGCTCAGACAGATGGACTTCTCTACGTGGCACCCAATTTTCCTGTGTGCCAAATCCTGTAGGGTCAGTCTGTTTGGAGGATGGCTGGCATCCATTCTTCTCAAAAGCAGGCCTCACCTTTATCCATCTGAAGTTTTATGAAAGAGGGGATTCCTGTGAAACAGGAGACAGGCTTTCTCTCAGCCTGCCTCACATGTACTGAACAGTCATGAGCTGACCAGTCAACTGAGAGGGCTGTCATAGATAGGAATCTAAAAAGAGAGAGAGAGAGAGAGAAGAGAAGAGAAGGAAAGGGTAAGGAAAAGGGAAAGGAAATCAGGCAACCTTACAGTTATCTACAAGAAAACTAACTACAGTCCAAGAATCTGGAGGTGCTGTTCTTACTTCCCTTTTAAAAAATGAGGAACAATGGCTTCTTCAGAGAAAAACTTTATTTCCAGATCTAGGGTATGAGGGCACCACAATTCTCACACATAGAGAAGATTACATCAATACTGAAAGTCAGTGTGGTGCAGTGGTTAGACTGCTGGTCTCTTCTGGTCCGTATTGAGTCATGGAATGCACCAGGTGACCCTAAGACCATTTAGTGGTGTAGCTTGGAGCACATGGAGGAGGGGTGGGGCAGGCGGAGTGGTGGGATAGGAGTAGGGCACATGGGTGTGGGGCTATGGAGGACAGGGTTGGTTTGCAAGTGCGCATCGGCAGGGCTGTGATGCATGGAGGTGGGGCTACGGCATGTGAGGGCGGGGCTGCAGCATGTGAGGGTGTGGCTATGGCATGCAGGGTGGGGCTGCGGTGCGCAGGGTGAGGCTGCAGTGCATGGGGGAAGGCAGGTAAGGAGCGGCAGTGCTCCCCAAAATTTGCCACTGGGAGCACACTGCCCCCATCACCTCCCATTCCTACACCACTGAGACCAGTTACACTCTGAGCCAGACCTATCTCAACAGAGTTCTTGTGAAAATACTATGAAGAGCAAGAGGGTCAGAGACACTGCCTCCTGTTTCCCATATATATGGACAATATAATAGAGAGCCAGTGTAATGTAGTGGTTTAAACATTGGACTACGACCCTGGGGATCAGAGTTTGATTTGCCATATGGCCATGGAAACGCACTGGGTGATCTTGGCCATGTCACACACTCTCAGCCCCAGAAAACCCCATCCTAGGTTCACTTTACAGTCATCATAAATGAAGGCATGTGACAATAACAAAAAAAAAATCAGGATTTAACTGTCTTACCAAAGAAAGAGGAAGATATCTTTTTAGATAGCCATGTGTTATTGATCACTTTCTTCAGTATATTTTAATCCAGCCTTGGTTTTTTAATGAGAACTTTGCTCTTCATTCTATAGAGAGATCAAGCTAGCTGAACTGCAATTCAAAACAATGTTGCAAAAAAATCTGATATACTATTTTTTCTAAATTTGAAGTTGCTGCTCTTTGACAGCCAGTCCAAAATGAAGGATCCAAATGCATTCTGCAGATTTCCTCAGCAGCTCCTCAGCAAAGATCCCAGTTGAGACATAGGAGCTGAAATCACTTCACATTTTTGGCTTCCCCCTTATTTCTCCTCAGTATGAAGAGTTGCAGTTGTCATCTGGAAGATACAGAGATGACTTGCATGAAGATTGAGATTTCAGAGTTGAGCTACATGATCCAAAGACTCCATTCCAAGATTGACCTAACCAGACCTAACTCAACAAAATTCTTGTGAAAATATAGTGAGGAGAAAGAGGATCATAGACACTACATTCAGTTTCCTATATGTATGTAAAATGTAATAGAGAATCACTGTGGTTTGACTGTAGGACTATGACCCTAGAGATCAGGGTTTGATTCACCACTCGGTCATGGAAACCCACTGAGTGACCTTGGGAGCATCAAACATTCTCATCCCCAGAAAACCCCATGATAGGTTCACCATAATGTTGCCATAAGTTGGAAACATCTTGAAAGCACACAACAAAAACAATGTACAATATATGAACATGCAGTATATGTATATGTTAGTAGGCCATACACCCCCACACTTTGATATGGTTTAATTGGCAGACATCAATGGGCATAAATTTAAAATGTACCCTGCTATGGCTGGATGGTTATGCTAAGATAAAAAGCTGGCTGCACATGTGCATTGCAAAATCGGGTCAGAAGAGACCTCAAGGTATAGCCAGGTCATAATCAGGAAATCACCAGCAAACTCCAGTGACAATGGACTTACACTTAGCCTCCAATGACTCAGTCGTGAAGACAGAATAACGTCCAAGATGTCCCCAGCCAATGGCTGATTACCTTAGCTCCTCTCCTTCTGACCAAGCAAACTTCCCTTTTGTCCCCACACCTGTCTGACAATTACAGAGCTACCAAGGCTACCATTAGCCCTTTGTCACCCAATGCTAAGGCCATTACCTCATTCCACTATCCATGGCCCACTCTCTGGACTCTTTTGTTTACTCTGCCAGAGAGCCATTAAGCACCTTTGCCCTCCAGAAAAAGAGTATTCACACCCAGATTTGGGCTACTCAACTTGCAGTACGCCAATTGCTGGTCACCAGTCTGCCACTTTCATTCCCAATTGTGTACTCTCTTTAGACTTGCATGTAAGCCGCATTGTTGCTTCTTTGCTGCTCTTCCGGATTGGTAAATATCACCGACTTCACCCTAAAATCTTGCTATTTAAACGTCCCCCCTTTTCCTTCAGTTAGCCTCATGTGATTGAGTAATTGCTTGGATCTTTTGTGTGATTCCGGTTTCCCCAATAAAACACATTAAATTTATTTTTGGATCTATAGCTAGTTCTTTTTTGCATCAGTACTTGTAAACATAGGTGTGAAAGATCTTGTAAGGTTCTCATCCTCTCAAAGGCCTCTGCCGTGAGCTAATATTACCCACTGTTTCACGGAGGTGCTGGTATCATGGATAGACCCCTGAGTCACCCACATTTTGGCGTAACATATGATTAAGGAATACATAAAACATAGACAAAACAGTATATTCCCTTCTCCCCAAAAAAGGTGATACTGCATACACTCCAACTCTCCTGATTTAGCAGGGACACTCCTGGTTTATCCTTTATCATCCCACTTTTCCAGCTATTCTGAAACAGTCCTAGGCTCTCTTCGTACGGCATTTCTGATGCGAAACGTTGCGCACATGTGAGGAGCCGTCCACATGATGCACTCACATTTGCGCGACACTAAAGGGCCTGACGCGGACTGTGCGCACATTTTTTCATTTTCGGCTTGAAGCTGAAAATGCTGTTCGGTCGTGCATCGCTCTGGAGCCCCGCATGCACATACCTGACGTGCGGAGCCTCGGGAGCCGGGCCGGTTGTGCTTCCTGTCCAGTCCAGGCTGCGAAAGGTCCCAGGCTGCACTGTGAAAGGAAGAGGCAGGGCTCTCGCATGAGCAGGAAGCTCGTGCGGAGCTGAACAGGCAGGGAAGCGAGAGCCTTCGTCCGGAGGCTGCTCGCGCGAGCCCCTCACCCCAGCACCATGAAAGGGCAAGGTGCGAAAAGGGTCCTAGTTTCTCTCTCCTCCTTCCACCTTCCCTCTTTGTCCCTGGCTTACTTCCATTGCTGCAAATGGAGCTCAAAGTGTAAAAGTAGATTGCACTCAAATTAACTCAGCGGGGAGAGAGGAGAAAAGGATGTGGAATCTTGCCCCTTCCAGTCAGCTCAGGAAAAAAAACAAATTGCAGCAGCCTCACCGAGCCTGAGTGTTCTTCCTTATTTGCCACCTTGACTATATCCTGCTGTTGCTTGCCACACATGTCCTGGTTTTCATCTGTGAAATGTTGGAGGTAAGATTGTGTCCCAAAGTAGCAGGGAGGAGAGAACATTAAAACAAAAAAATCTTCAGCACGGTTGTCCTTTAAGAGTCCTAAAAATTGGCCTGGCTATTGCAGTTATCCTCTTCCCTTGGCCAGAGAGCGGATGGGTTTGTGTTCAAAGTGGTGGTATAAGGTTCCATCATACATGGCTTCTAGGTATGTTTTCCTATCATATTATACCCTGGCAATATTTCCTGAACTCATTAACTTTGCTGCCTGCAAGGCAAGCTGTAAAACAGCTGCCTCCCTCCATCATTAAGAGTTGTACATAAATTTCGAAATCACACTGCTAACCAGAATTTTACACAGTGCCAATAAAAAGTAATCATAGGAGACAATTTTTGAGTCTGGCTAAAAATAGGCCTGGCTGAACCTTTCTAACGTGATACATTTCAATAGATCAAGGGTGGTTGATCAACATTTAATTTTGCCCAGCCATAAAGCTGAATTCACTGCAGACTAGGCCAGGGTACTGGACTAGTTATGAAATAGTTATCAGAAAGGAAATCAGAAAAAAATGCTGTTTTCCCCACTCTAAAACTTGGCAATCTGAGTTTGCCCAAATTCCCGTCTTTCCTGAAGAAGAATTTCTTTATGAACATGGACCAGATTGTGAGGACTAGTTTATACAGCCATCAGAATCCAGTGGCAAAAGTATAGAAATAAATCATTGGACTACAATGCCCAGAATTCCCCTACCAGCATGGTCCAGGGATTCTGGGATTGTAGTCCACAAGGCAACATTTCTAAGCTCTTAAATAGGCACAGTCACTTATCCCATGAGGCAGTTATACTGCAATCACGGCAGAATAACTGTGCCTTTGGCTGGGATTGATCTCATGATCTTCTTCCTTTTCTGCTGTTCTCTTGGTGGGAGACCATTTGGAAAGTGTTTCTTTTACAAACAAAGAAAAAAAATCTGTGCGTAACCTACTATGAGAGGAAGGGTTCCCTTACTTGATGTTGTCTCCTGTTTTCAGGTGTGAGATGAGACCCTTGCCCCTGGAGATCCTCCAGCTGCCACTACCTCCTGATTTTTAATCACCGACATGCAGTAACTCAGTAGGAAGCTACCAGGGAAGGACTCTCTAAATTTGTGCCTCTGACTGCTGAGACTTCCCCCCACCCTCTGTGGCTGAAGGAAATTCTATCTGTATGCACGAACTTGCATGGCAAGTGAGGAGAGAGAGAACATGGAGGGATGAGATCTTTGAGAGGAAAGGTTTTTATTCTAAGAAGGCTCTTGAGGCTCTTCTGATGTCTGAACTGGAGAAACCATCGGCCTGTAGAGCCCTGTTTAGATGATTCAGTTCATCTTTCAGGAGGTGGGGTTCACAGATTCCTTTTGCACGGTCTACTAGAGTTTTTATTGTGCTCCTTTTTTTGTCCTGGGTGGTGCTTGGAGTTTTTGTATAGACAACTGTCAGTGTGTGTAGGTTTTCTGTAAATTGTGTGGCCTAACTGTTGGTTAGGCTTGCAGATGACTAGGACTGCAGTAGGTCAAACGGAGTCTCCCTCCCACCTCAAAATGTGGGGACCTAGAGGGGGAAAAAAGAAGCAATCTCTCAGATAGCCAGGTGTGCATTAACTCCTTTTACAACATAGCACTAGGAGGGGACATGTGGGGCTCTAAATAGCCTAAAGGCACCAGATCCATCTCCTGTTGAAAACCAATCAATATCAGGTGCTATAGGCTACATGTCAGGGGGAGGAACTAGGATAACCACCTCTGAGTATTCCTTGCCTAAAAAAACCTTACAAAATTAATGGGGTCATTGAAAGTTGACAGATGACTTGAAGGCATAGGAATAGATGGAATAGAAATCAACTGGAGTTTGGAAAAGTCATGTTTTATACTACAATGCCCAGGATTCCTTCATCAGCAATGTCCAGGGATTCTGTGAACTGTAGTCCAAACAGTAACATTTCTAAGCTTTTAAATCAGTGCAGTCACCTAGTATCTATAGATCAGGCTTCTGTTAAAGGCATGGGAACAGAGTTCAGTTCCAAATTTCACAATCTTACAGGAGTAAGAAGACTGCATGGAGCTGCGGAGTGAAGTGACAGGCTACTCAACAGTACTAAAATTCTGCTACTTTGGCCAATCTCACTTTTTTCTTTTCCCTTGGATCTTTGATGTTTATATTTTCCTTTTTGTTAGATTCAGTGGGAAGGAAATCACCTACTGCAGCTCCAGGCTGGTGTTGATGAGAGGCCTAATTCTGCAGACTTGAAATGAGCAAATGTAAGGTAACTACTACCCAACCCCAGAACACACATCTCTAGGTCTTCTCCAGACTTGCCAGGTCTCTTTGTCCTGGCTCAAGTCTCAGGATATCTTGTGCTCCTTCAGGCAGACAGACAAATCACAGGGTGAGTGGTGCCAAAGGAACAGAACATTTGATTTTTGCATACAAAGTGTCTTTAAATGCTGAACATGCAAAGTATCTTTAACGGCTGAGCACCCATCTCTGTATATTTCTCTTTGATTCCAAAGTCTCTCTAGCTTCACACCAAGGTACGTGCATGGACGTTGTGCACTCAAAAAGCCAGGAGTGAGGAAAAGAGGCTGAGGTGAGAGAAAGTGAATGAGTGCATACGCTTGGACCTGCCGCACCCTTTGGGACCATGCAGGTAGCAGAAGGCCAGCACTGTGACTTCTAAATCTTGTTGTAGAAGCCTTGCTGGCAGAAGGTGTTTCTTTTGTAATCTACTTTCCCACTACCACTCTGCTACAATTTCTATAGTGAAACTCCATTGCCTCTTTACGCTGATTTTGGATGGTTAGGTGGCGTTCTCTGGTATATTTTAGGGTGTGGCCGTGGTGCTGCCCACTATGGCCATTTCCGCACTAGATTGTTATAGTACTATCATTCCACATTCAGCATCCTGTGGAATTCTGGGACATGTAGTTTACTGAGGCCAAAGAGCTCTCTGGCTGAGAATTCTAAAGGCCCCTCCCTGAACTGCAAACCCCAGGATTCCACAGGAGGCTGAATAGAACAACAACAGCACTATAACAATGTAGCGTAGCGCAGAAAAGGAGCAGCCCCTTTTTACCAGGAAAAGAGCCTGGGCTGATAAACTCCTTAAGTCACCACGGGACAACTAAGACGCTCTTTCCTCCACCAATTAGTCCCCTTCCCTGTTAAAACACTGATCCTCCAACTCCCACCATTCACTGCGGCGAAAGCCTCTCCCCCCTCCCCTACTTAGTGGCAAAACTCTAGAGAGGCAGCGCGCGTTCTCCTCCTCGCGCACGCCTCCTTTCCACCGCCGCCCTCTTCGTCAGCCAGCTCAGCCAATCCTCGCCTCCGCAGAGCCAGCTTCAGCCAATCAGCCTCTGCCTCCCACCTCTAGGCAGGATGATGGCGGCGGCGGCGGCGTGAGCGGGTTTTGAGCGTGGCCGCCGCCACCGCGGGAGTTTTATATTTTTGTATGGCGAGTAAACGGCGGAAGGCGGCAGAAGCAGGGGCGGCGGAGTTTCGCCTCAGGAGCCTGGCGGGGAGGAGGAGCAGAAGCAGGCGAAGGGGAGCCGCGGCCGCCGCTGAGGGTCCCCAGGAGGCCGGGGGTCTCTGCGGGAAAGAGGGAGGCGAAGCGGCCGGGCGGCCTCCCGCCTCCCCTCGGGGCCCTCGAGGTATTTGCCCTCCGCGTCCCCACTAGGAGCAGATTCCGCCCCCCCCCGCGGCCTGCTTTGCAATAAACTGAAAATTGATCCTGTGCAAAAGTTACCCCGGGAACAATGGAGCTCTCCCCGCCAGGGAAGGTGACTTGTTTCGGGTTATAATGCCCATGATCCCCTATCACTGGCTGGAGCTGGCGGGAGTTGTGTTTCCCAAAGCGTTTTAGGGAAGGGTGTGGCGTCGGATCTTGCCTTCATGAATCCAGAGAAACTGCCCGCCTCTCCCAGTGCCTGGAGCCCTCACTCTCTAGGGAAAGGATCCTTTTTGTACATTTTGGTCCTGGGGCATCATCACCACTAGGTTGCTCTCCCTGCCTTCTGTACTTCTCGTGCAGTGACTTTCAGATGTCACTTTACTGCAGGAAGAAGGATACTGTCTTGCAAAGCCTTAAAAACTGACAAAAGTATTTCTGTTTTGTATGTTATAATTTGTGCAGAGTTGTACCTAAGCTTCCATTTAAAGCATTTTTATTCCTCTTTTTAGCTCTGGTGTGTTCCCAGACCTGTTCCTAAACAACAGTAGACAACACTGCCCTTGTCTTCAGGTTTACAGTCTTAAAAGGCAGGATACAACCGAAAAAGTGGAGTAGCAAACAAACATACTCAAATATCTATTCCTAATTAAAGAGTGCTTACCGTGGGACTGAAACAGTTGAGGGAGAATTGCTAATGTCTGGTTGGTGTCAAAGTGGTGGCTCTGGTTTTTATTCTCCTGCATAATTATAGCTGTATAATTGTTGGAAAAGCAAATTTTCATGGAATTGGCTTCTCAGCAGAACTTACATTGGCCATTTTCTCTTCTTTCCTTCTGATTGCTCGCTACAGCTCAATGGCAGAGCATGTATTCTGCACATAGTAAAGTCCCAGGTACCGCCTCCAGCTTTTCCAAAGGGCAGTGGGAAAGATCGCAGTGTGAGAGATGGGAGAGCTGCTGCTAATCATTTTAGATAGTAACAAGCTAGGTACCCTATTGGTATGATTCATGGTATAAGACAACTTCCTATCCTGGTAGATGTCACTGAATTCTGAGAACTGCCTTTATCAATCAGTTTTACTTATTTCTACGGATGTCCGTGTAATGTTACTCGTTTCATCCAATATTTTTCCTGATTTTTATTGATTTTTTTTTTCCTGCCTGTCACACAGAAAATAGCTCATATAAGACTCCAAAGAGAACACAAGCAAGCAGGTCACGTTTGCCAACATTCAGTTCTCCTGCAAATGAGGCTGATGTACAGCAAGAGATCTTTTGGGATCCTCAGTCACCAATTGCACATAAGCTAGGTAACTACTTATTATAATTGTCTTCATTTAAACTCTTCTTTTTAAGCTGTAATTTGTCATTTGAGATGTGCGGTGAAAGGACCTAACTGTCTGGGTTTGGGTTATCTGGAGGATAACCTGTATGCCCCTGTGCGTTACAGACTTTGGTGGATGTCTTGCTTTGGATGATCCTATCTTTGGTGGTGGAGTAGGCAGCTTGTAGTGTTGAGCCACCTTTGCAGTGGTGTCCTAATGCAGAATGCTCTTTCCAGATTAGTTTTTCCTGGAATATACTGGTTTGTATTTACGAAGTGAAAATGCTGTGTCTGGGAATCTTGTAGCTTGCCTATGCTGCTGTAACACCTTGTATAGTAGCTGTTGCTGCCGCTTCTCCTCCTCCTGGTAAGCAGAGGCAGCTGGACAGATCCTGTATGTATCTAGTGCCTGGGGAAATAAGCATAACTGCGCCCAGAAGTCTCTGGCCACCGTTGCACATCTGCAGGAGAAGAAGAAGAAGCTACTGTTTCTGGACCAATAGGATAGTGATGGTGGTGGACAGTTGTGCTCCACCAGTGTAACTATTGGGTCTCAGCCTCTTTGTTCAAGCATTTAAAGGATATTTAAATTTAGTTATCTTTATTCAGATTCTTTTTATCAAATTTGTATTTAACTGTGAATATGTGTGTGTATTTTTAAAATTAGTAAGCTGCCTTGGTGATTTTAATGACTCAAAGACAGGAGAAGAAATATTAAATAAATGGCTCTTATTTTCAATGTCTATTCTGTAGTTAGTATTCAGAGTTTCAAAGCAAATGTTCTACATATTCATTTGTGGGCTTTGATTGGCTTCTGAGGTTGGAAAGTTCTCATTCTTACAGTGTTAATAGATTGCTAAAAGTGTTTTCTTCTTTCTCAGGCAATGAACAAAAGAAGCAGACAGTCAGTGAGCATACAGTTGAAATTTCAGAAATTGTTAATCGGATTGCTCCTCTGGTAATTAGTTGCTTCTTAAAATAAAGCTGCAGTGTCTTGAGATATTTTTTCATTTGTGAAAATAGCCTGCTTTAAGAATGCAAGGGAAAAGCTGGCATAATACATAATGCAATATTATTCAGTAATACTTCCTAGTATCTGAATAATTGTAATAGTTAATACAAAGTAAAATCATAGTTATATAGCTTTAGACAGCTAGCATTGTATGTATTCAACTGATATTATTACTACTAACAACAATCTCCTAGTTTTAGGAGGTATCAGTGGAATCAGCCATATTTTGTTGCCGTTTGTCTTCTCATCTAATTGGAGTGCTTTTTCTCAGCCTTCCAAGCTTTCTCACCCATTTCCCAGTCATCTGTTTCATTTTTTTGACAGTTGCTAGTTTTTGGCTGATTAAACATGCTCAGTCTTTAGTGAACTGAGTATATCTTCATTACTTTTTAAAATCTTCTCCTGTAAACCTTAGGATTTCCCTCTTGTTTTACTAGTCTTGTTGGCACATGGAATCAGAGTCAGGTCTTAGAAGGAAAAATAAGTCTCAGTTTGCTACAATACTGACTACGTATTCTGTAATGTCAGTGGTTTTATATCAGTCTGTTCTACTTCAGAGAATATGGATAATATTTTTTAAAATATTTTGTAAAAACATTTTTTAAAAATAAAACAATGTGTAAGGAGAAAACAAACACAATATAACAACATACAAACACAACTAGACAAACCAGCTAAAAAAAAACCTAATTAAGGGTCCTCTTGCACTGCATTGTTATAGCACTATTATTCCAGTTTAACTGCTGTTGCAACATCATGTGGAATCTTGGGTTTTGCAGTTTAGATCGGAGCATTTAGAATTCTCAGCCAAAGAGCTCTTGGCCCTCACTAAACTACAAACCCCAGAATTCCACAGAATGTTGCCATGGCAGTTAAAGTGGAATTATAGCACTATAGCAGCGTAGTGTGATAGTGGCCTAACTACCAATTAACACTTAAAAAACACAGAGGGGGGAATAGACATCTGACTCCCCACTTCCCCGTAAAGTGGTTACTATTCCTTCCTAAATATCTTCCTCTGTATTCCTTACCTATACATGTACAGATTAAAAACTAGTGTCTACTGTTACTAAAACAAAACCTAATACAATCACATATCTGTTGATGAGCATTTTAAGGTTTTAATTCTAATAATGTTGTACAACAAAGGTATTAAACCATTATCAGTTATTTAAAATCTCTTCCTTCATGTTTCCCTTTGTTTGTCTTTAAATATGTTACAACTCTCTCTCACTGTTTGTTCAACTCCGTCAGCAAAGCATCTCTCAATAATGTTGTGAATTTATCCATTTCCTCCATGTTCAACAATGTAATGAGCCAAATTTCTTGAGTTAAAATCTCAAGTACATGCATAATATTAATAATGCTAACAGCAAGGCTGGCTTATTCCCAGGCAGGAATCTCTATGATTGCGCTATTATTCACAACCCATTTTTTAAATTGGCCCATATGTATTTTTAAATGTTATTGTTTCCTCTTATAACTTGTCCTACTTGAGTTGCCTCATATGTATATATTACTTTCATAAATAGTTAAGTGGCAAATGAGCAGCCTTATTGCTGTGAAGCTAAAGTTGTGTTGTTGTTGTGTGCCTTCAAGTCATTCTGACTTATGTCAACCATAAAGCAAACCTATCACGGGGTTTTCTGGGGTTGAGACTGTGTGATGCACTCAAGTGACCCAGTGGGTTTCTGTGGCTGAGTGAGGAATTGAACCTTGGTTTCTAGGGGCATAATCCAGTGCTCAAACCACTGTACTCTCCACATTTGTGGGTTTGACATTCACGGATTTGATTATTTGCGGGTTTCTCCAAGCTCTGCCCTTCCACCTCAGGTGCTTCTTTTTGAGGGGAACCTTCCATCTTGGTGGCTCCAATCAGGCTGCATAGCCCTTTAAAAAACCCACCTCTGGTCCTCTTCTTCTTCCACCAGTCTCTGCTTGGCCAGCGAAGGATGGCTCTCTGCCCAAATTCTCAGCACCACAAACCCTGTACCCGTGCCCCACACACACCCAAGGAAGGAGATCGGCAACAGAGAGGAAGACCAGGACCATTCATGCCAACCATCTCCTTTCCCTGGCCTGATTTAGACTCTGGATGCCCACTTTCCCCACCCGTGCCTCAACCCCTTTTCACAGACACACAAATTTTGTTATTTGTGAATTTTTCACTTTTGTGAGGGTCCTGTGTTCCTAACCCTAGCGAATGTGGAGGGCCAAGTGTATATCTGACTCGAATGCAGACATAGAATCATAGAATAATAGAGCTGAAAGAGACCACAGGGGCAATCCTGTCCAACCTCCTGCCATACAGAGACACCCATCAAAGCATTCCCGACAGATGGCCATCCAGCCTCTGCTTAAAAACCTCCAAGCAAGGAGACTCCAGCACACTCCAAGGCAGCATATTCCACTGCCAAACAGCTCTGACTGTCAGAAAGTTCTTCTTGAGGTTCAGGTGGCGTCTCTTTTCCTGCAGCTTGAATCCATTGCTCCTTGTCCTAGTCTCTAGAGCAGTAGAAAACAAACCTGTTCCCTCTTTGATATGACAGCCTTTCAAATATTTAAACATAGTGCACAATATCTTGGCAAACAAATAATGTTGACCAAACTAGACATTCCAAATCTTTAAAAGTTTTACCTTTCCTCCTTTTTTTAAAGGAAAACACCTGTGTTTATGCCTCCAATTAATCTTTGGTTTCCAACACATGTGTAGGTCTTTTATCTTCGACACAGTCTATTTTAAGTTTGGACCATAACTGTGGGCATTGTCTTGAAATAGTTTTCTGTTTAAATATACTTGCCAACTTAATCCTTTTGGAATTGCAGTGCTTTTACGCATCTTTGTTTGGTAGTCCGGTTGTGTCAGTTAGTGGCACAGTGAATCATGCCACTGGCTGTTTTTGGCTTTTAATTTTGTCTATATCTTAGATATAATTATTCATGGTTTCATTTTTTCCCCATTCAGTTATAATAACTGCCTTGTATTTGATAGAAGAGGAGGGTATATGTTTTTAGGGAAAATAGTCTTGAAAGCTGGAAAACCTGATATATTGACAGATATGCACTCTTTGTGGCATCTGTGGTGTTTATGTAATTGATCGTTCTTGTTCAGGATGAAAAGCCTGCCTGTTGTGAAGGAAATCTTCTTGGGTTTTGGATTGGTGATGATGCAATTCCTTGTACTCCTGCAGTTACAAAAGTACGACCGAGAACAAAAGTAAATGGTCCCAGGTATGCTGAGAGTTCTTTTAATTTCTAAAAGTTCTGACATGAATTCTTCCAGAATGGTCAGTAGCTTCACAAAATGTGAAGGCGTGGCTTGTTATGTTGGCAAAAGAGATTGTTTGGAACTATATCTAGTGTTAGAGATTCACTCTGTTTCCTCTTAGTCTGCTTTTAGACAGTTAGTGAAGCCTTTATGTTACAGGACAGGTTTAGAACATAATGTGGACTTTTGTCTGTCCCTGCATCAGAAGCTAACTTATGGCCCTCCAGATGATGTTGGACTGCAGCTCCTATCAATCCTAGCCAGTATAGCCAAAAATGAGGGATTCTGGGAGCTACAATCTAACAGCACCTGGAAATCCACAAATTGCTTGTGCCTCTGCGAATGTTTTGTTGCTGTATGTCCTTTCTTTTTTTATTACATATTTTAAATAAAATTTACATCAGTTAAAATTACAATTTCCCCTGTTTTATATACATATTTCTATTCTTTATGCACAAGCTGCATATCCTTTCTTAATGGTTTTCCTTCAACAGATTTTTCATTTTTGGATTACTTGGTGACAATTTTGTCAACATAACCATCTTTTATTGGCAGTCTTATTGTTATTTATTACTTCGAATATTTCTTGTAGAAAAGTAGGATAAAAGTAATCTGCTGAACTGTTTAAACTGTAAAGGGTAAAACTCACTGTATGTGAATTCTGTTCTGAAAAAAAAATGAGTATGGTTTCCCGTACCTTTAAAACAAGTAAACCATTTCCAAATAACCTGTAGCATTGATGCACGTATTTCTAATTGTGCTTGTTCATGCAGGGGTGGTCATTTAAAACACAGAGAAGAGGAGCTTATGAAATTGGCAAAGCAGTTTGATAAAAACCTGACAGATGCAATCCAAGATCAAGATGCTCTGTGCCACAATAGTACCCACACTACATCAGAAGCAGAGAAGTCCATTGAATGTGAAGATGAGACAAGGCTGAAAGATCAGCAGCACTTGCTTGAAGAACCTCCTCAGACTAATGCTACCTTGCCCTTTGGAGCTGCTGATGGGAGTACTGAGGTCTCTGAGCCCTGTGAAGACAGTAGGCAAGAGTCCCTAGATCTTGATGCTGAAATAGCTCTTAATGAACTGTTTGATTGCCCCACCCAGAAATGTAGCGGTCGGCTGAGCCAAGGTCTGTCAGATTGTTCCTCAAACTCTAGTTTCCATGAAAACCAGAGCATGCTGCTGGAGGAGGAGCTTCCTTTGGATAATATCACAGCTGCGAGTAAATGTGCGATTGTAGAAGTATCTCTGAAGGAAGGCCCAGTAGCACCAGCACCCATCCCCACTCCAACACCCATCCTCACTCCAAAAGCTAAAAGAAGTTCTGAACAAACAGCTCCAAAAATAGGCTTCTGTAAGACTGGATCAGTTGTTTCCAGGAAAGTGGACCAAGCCATTACTGATGATTTTGATGACTGGGGAGATGATTCCTTTCTCATGCAAATTACTCAGAACCCTGATTTGATAAATACTCCTGGAAGTGCTTTACCTCATGCTTTTGGTGAAAATAGTGAACGGAAGGAAAAAACTGCAATTTCTATTCAAGGAACTTCATCTGCTTTACAGGAACAAAGCACTGGCTCAAGAAATACCAAAACAGTACTTCCATTGAATAACCTTACTATAAAAACTGAGAAGACAAAATCCATTTCAACAAGTGGGCTTAACAAAATTTCTTGCTATAATCCTGTTCTGGTGAAATTGGGAAGCAGGAGCAAACAGGAATGCTTTACTCAACTCAAATGTCCGACTAGTAGTTTTTCTGAAAAAAGAGCTGTTTCTTTTTCAGAACATTCTGATCTCCCTAAACCACAGAAGGGAAAATATGGAAGCAGCGTGCCCAGTATTGACAATCAGCCATCTTTTGTTTCTTCTGGCATCAGACCTCTAGACATAAGCAAGACAACTGGCTTAGACAGTGCAGGTCATTTGAAACAGAGAGAATTGCCCAAGAACGGTGTGTTTTCATTTGATGACTGGAATGAGCCCAAGTTCTCAGATGAAGTTTTAGACTTATTTTGTGAATCAGATAGTCTTTGGGACACAAATGGTGATGATGACGATGACTTGCTTTATCAAGTCTGTGATGATGTAGAGAAAAACACTGTGAGCCAAGAGGTGGTGAAACAGAATGAAAAAGTCAAGTCAATGGTAGGAAGTGCTTCCAAGTTGGAGGTGGGTCCTTGCCCCACAGTAGCCAATCAAGGGATTTCTAATTGCCCACCGGCCCAAAGGAGCCACACAGGGAGGAAAACCTTCTCCTTGGATGCTCCCATCACAATTGCAACACTGCTGAGGAGTGAGAATTCTACAGATCCTGTGCAGAATAACTGGAAGCCCTTTAAAACTGAGAGCATAAGCTGTATTCCAGGAAAATTGTACAGATCTCATTCAGTGCCTGGAGGTGACTTTGGTGCACGTTCAGGCTCAGCCGATGGTTGTCTGAATGACACTAATCTACAGTGGCAGAATGGCCTTTGTAACATGCGTAAGGTGCAGAATAATAGTATAAATCAGTCGTCAACTGAGAAGTCAAAATATGTGTTCAGGAAGACTAATCATTCCCAAGCCCTTGTTTTGGGCTGTAAAAGTGTAAACGTAGGCTACCCTTCTGGAACTGTTCTGGGGCTGGGAGAAAACAGAAATGCACCAAACATCCCATTTCAGACAGCAGTGCAGACAAATAAGCCAGCTTTTAAGAGGCACCTCTCTGACTACTCTGCACAGTGTGGAACAGGTAGGTTGCGGAAAATTGGAGGTTCTGGAATTTTTCAGAATATCAGACTAACTTCAGATTCAGATTGCAGTCTTGTGGTCTCTGCGACACCCTTTTCAGTTGTCAGAGATGGCAGGAAAGGAAGCAGAAGAGCTGCTCTTCCTTTAACTGTGATGTCAGGGTGAGATTTTGTACCATGTGGTTTCTTTATCCTCAGGTTTCTGCTGGAAATATAGTTGAATTGCTTAAGCATAAATGATTGAAATTATTATTTTTGAGAACCAGTGTGATGCAGTAGCTTGAGTTTTGGACTGTGACTCTGAAGACTAGGATTTGAATTCCTATTCAGGCATGGAAACCCACTGAGTGACCTTGAGCAAGTCATACTCTCTCAGCCTCAGAGGAAGGCAAAGGCCCTCTAAACAAATCTTGCCAAGAAAACCCTGTGATGGGTTTACCTTAGGGTCTCCATAAGTTGGAAATGACAACAGCAACAATGCTGTCCTATAGAATATGATCAGTCCTGCTTCCCACATGCACTTAATTCATAAGTTGACAGTTGATTTATGAATTCCTCATTAATTCATTTCAAAGTAACTTGTTGCTTTGATGGAAAAGTTACAGTGTGGGAAAGATAAAATTAAATCCAAAACCTGACGGTCTGAGGGAGAGACAAGAGTCTGGAGCCCTTCCTTTCTTGAGTGGCATACTGGAAAGGTTGTACCAGCCCAGCTGTATCACCCTGTTTCAAGGCATAGCATAGCATAGCATTCAGTAGTTTAGTGTTGCCCAGTAGTTGTGTGTTCTCGGTTGAAATTAGAGCTGGCTGTAAGGGTATTTTTACCCCCATTGGTGCAGGAAACAGATCTGGTGAAACTTTCCAACTTGAGAGAAAGGAATAGTCTGTCGTTTTTCTCAGTTGTGCCTTCTCCCAGGACATCTGCTCACTATGCTGTAGAGTCTCCCAACATTCTAGAGCAGATTTTGGGGATATTGGGATGGTACTTGCACTATACAGTGCCCTGTGATTGTATGGTATAGTGCAGGTTATACATTTCTAAATGAAGAATTAAAATATTTGAGGATACAGGGGTGGGACAGTTGTAACATCTGTGTTCCTCTTCCACTTACAGGATATCCTGGTTGGCAGAATTCTCAATTCCAGATTCAGCCCATTTAGTACAGTGCACTCTGTGTAGTATTTGCTAACACTGGGAAGTCCTATCTTTCATTCTAACCAGAATATGAGATGCTGAACTTAGTGATACTAACCATAGTGTTTGAGTGTTTTTCAAATGCAGGACGCTCTGATAAAGAACAGATTTGTTGTATAGAGAGAAAAATGTGGGACAGCAAGAGAGGACAGATGGAGAAGGGGACTTCAGTGAATATTCAGACCTTGTCTTTAAGCCTACTAGGTGTTCACATTCCTAGCCAGTTTTGTTTTCTGAGCCTTCATTGGACATTCATTCATGGCCACTCACAGATGGTGAACTAGTAAAATAGAAAAGAGCGTAGGTTGGTGTTAGAGCTTCTTATGTTCATGTAATACAGATTACATTTAGCATAGTTTTTTTTCTCCAGTTGAGCTGTGGTTATAGTGGAGCTATAGCACAGATACATTTTATTTTTGTGCTGAAGTGGTGGGGGTTTTGTTCCAGTTCACTCAAATACACTCCTCAGATTAAACTGTGTGTATTATATGAAATGGTATAGTCTGCTTATCTGCATAGATATGGAAAAGCTACACAAATGGCTAGGGAATAACAGTTGGAAAGCATGCTAGAGTAGCCTGTTATTATTTAGGAACAGAAGATGGACTGTCTGAGAATGGAGGCCTTCTGTATTTGTTGTATTTCTGTATCCATAAGTGATAGAAACTTAGTTTCTTCAAGAAGAAAGCTCTGGGCTGTCATGGCTCTGGTTAAGGTTCCATGCACTAGTGCATAGGAAACTGGCAGATAATGCAGTGCATTTTAAGTTGGACCACAGACTTACTGAGGCATTAAACAGGATTGGGATAGTTAACAGATTATGCATATTTGACAGTTGCCTTTTATAGTAACAAACTTAAGAATAATAAAATGTGCTTCGTGGAGTGAGATGTTAGCATTACAAAGGACACATTTGTTAAGCTGTTGTGCCATTGTCTTGTGACTTGGCAGTTATGTTTTACCTTCTCTTTATCCCTGTGATGATACTTGTTTCAAATTCAAACTGTTGGCAAACTGAGGAAAATTTCTCCAGTTTTACTTGCTGCTGATTCTCTTTCTGTTACTTGATACTCCAGTTCCCTGAAATCTCAGAGCTAGCACCTAATTAGAGCAGCCTTACCAAAAACCTCTGAAGCCTTCTCTAAAGCCTTCTTTTTCCTTTCTCTTGGTAAGCATTGATGTAAGAATACTGAATTCAGGAATCTTCTTTCCTTTGAGGGTTTCTTGGAGATTAGGCATGAATGAGCCCTGGCTATTTATTGATCAAATACATGGGAGCCAGAGAAATGTAGCTACCTTCAGATCATGATACTACATAACTCCTGCTTCTGATATCTATTTTCTTTTACAGAACAGAAAAGCACAAAGTGTTCTCAAGAAGAAATTGCAAGGAAAAAGCAAGAGGCTCTTGAGCGGAGAAAATATAAAATGCAGGCCTCGTTCAAAAATACAGCACCTATCTGAGTGGGATCAATAAATTGGATGGAGAAGAATTATTGACAGTTGGGCAGAAGAATCATTAAAATCACTAAGCACACTTTTTTGTTTGGCCAATTCCTTCACCTTGCTCAGTCTTGATTCTTTAAGATACTGTAATTGTCCCAAAATTAAGGAGCTGCTTGGATCTTTTGTTTTAGTTTTTTTTTTTTAAATGCTACTGTTTATGGCTGTGAAAGTTTTCCAGTTAGTGGGTTAAAAGTCCAACAGCTGAGCTACTCTTTATGAATTGTTCTTCTCTACTCCTTGTGAGTTTCACTTTGAGTAAACAATACAGGTGTCGTCAAGTCTACTTTGTCAGAGCTAATACTGTGCCAGTTTTAGTTCTGAATGTGTGAGAAGCCAAACATCAAGAGATATTTTAATTTAATGACAGGATTATTATGTCACTGTTGCAGGACAAAGTGGCTCTCATGATTTGCAGCATATATGCATCAGGCCGATTATCAACATGGTAATTTGTGGATTGTAGTGATTTGACAAGGATTTGACCATGCCATGTTAAATCCAGGCATGGAACTAGTATATAACTTGGGAGCATTTTTAATTTTTTTTATTATCAAAACAGTACAAAAAAAAGATCTGAGCTTGTAAACTCTATATAGTAAAATGTGGCATGTTCCAGGATGTGTTTATCTTTGTAAATTATGTACACTTTGTAAATTATGATTAAATATTATAACTGTTTCCTATGACAATGAGTTTTTTCCTTTCATCTGCAGTGGGGAATAAGATGGAATGGATTCTTGACTCTTCACATGTACAATAAATGGTATATTCTGGTGTAGCAAAATTAATCGGCCTGATTCAAAATTTGCGTGACAAGGTGTTTCCACACAGTGGTGTGTTGCATGGACGAGCCCCTAAAATTTCCCCACAATGTAAAGTATATTAATAACAGGCATCTTTCATAGCAGCTTGGCTTCTGAAAGACTTATTATGTTGTGAGGTTTGCTCTCATTACATCTACATGGATGGGATGGGATAGGATATGTGGATAGCAAAGTCTCTTAGCTAACCCTCTAGAAATGAACAGGACATCCCATAGGAGATTGCAGAGTTGAGAACAACTTACTATATTTTGATAGGTTCAGTACAAGAGGAGAAATGGTTTAACCCCTTAAGAGCTTATTTGTCAGAGGAAGACACCTATTTCTGTAAGAACAAAAATAGATGGATAAGAAGCCTTAAAGACTCCAGATCCTCTTATAATAGGAATAACAAGAAGGTAGGAAGACTTAAGCGCCACAGATTGTACATCTTGAAGGATTCTGAGAGGTTCATGGTTTGCCCTTATTGCTAATGGAGGCCTAGTGCTAGCTGGCTCAGAAATGAGAGAGGTAGTAGAAAGTAATTAATGCATTCAGTTAATCATTAAAATCTAAATCAAATTCAAATACATTTATGTTAAGGAGGAATTAACTATTAAGGTTATGTTAACTTGTAATGCTTGCCCCGACAGCCATACCAGAATACTGCTGAAAACAGCTTTCCGTGATTTACTGTCTGCCCCCTTAGTTGAACCTAGCAACTAGATATAGGCCCAAAAGTGTTTTCTAAAGTAGAGGGGATAGTTGTCTGAAATCATGTTTTTAGTGTTTTATTTCTTTGATGTTTACTCCACATAAGTGTCAATTGTTCCAACAACTTTCTGAAGCCTACCAGATTGGTTTTACTAACCTGGATCTTTTGTTATATTTAGAAATAGGATGAAGGTGGAGGAAGATTAATTAGTGAACTGCTAACTCCCCAAAGCCCTTAACATATTTCCTCCCACTGGAACTACTCTTTAGAAGGTGGGTTGAATCTCGCAACATAAGCATTGTGATTAGGACTATTAGCACCCTGGAGACTCAAACCCATAGAATAGTTATAAAAGGGCTTAAAGAAGGAAATAATTTTAAAAAAGAAATTTCTTATTTAGCATGGTAAAGACTTCCAGTGACCAACAGACTGTTGGTTTGTTTCATTCATGAGGCTGCAGGGCACTGTGGGGAGGGATTCTATGTCATCTTCCATTTGTAGTTCTCTTGTGTTTCTGCACTGCTGCTTCTATTTTGTTTTCTTTCATATCATAGAAAATCCATTCAGGGGTAAAATATGCCAGCATGGGAGCTAGTGGTTTGAGTCTCGGGCTAGGACATTGGGAAACTAGAGTTTGGATTTCCTTTCCCTTGGAAGTGTCCACAGGGTAACTTTGGACAAGTCAGCCTAAAAGGCAGGCAATGGCAAACCTGTGGAGAAATCTTGCTGAAAAAGCTTGTATGGTAGGGTTGCTGTAAGAGTTGACTTGAAGGCTCATCACAACAAGAAAGAGAAGGATGGTGTGTCTTTTTGTAGTACTAGGAGAGCACCTTATTTTGTTTGAGGGCATCTAAGTATTTAGCAATTTGCTATCCAATTTGTTTTAAAAGTGATGGTTTGCCTGTGTTGTTGTGTTGTTGTGTTGTTATAATCAAAATGTCTCTTGTAAAATCAATCACTTGTTCATTTTGCTTCATACAATAGTCCTAGGTGAATGGCTGGAATATTTTTAGGTTAAAAATTAGCAACGCCAGGTATTTTATTATATAACTAGCAAACCTTTTGGTTAAGAGTTAAGATAAGGAATCTCTAGTCCAAATCTTACCTAAGCACACTCAGTAGATGGCCTAAGTCAAGGCACTCTTGGCTCCACCATCTGTAAGCAGTATAATCTTGGCCTGTTTCCTAGCTCTGCTGTAAAGCCCTTAAAAAGTACCTGAGATTCTTTAAATCTGCTTTGGAAGGACTAAGTATTATTTTAAACACCATTGGAATCTATGTGTATTAATGTTATTAGGTACTGAAAAGGAGCAAACAACTTTATACATTACAATATGCATTTTATTGGACACAATAGCACACTCAAAAGTGCAGTCAGGCTTCAAATAACCCAAAGCACAAACAAACAAACAAAGGTCTAGTTTATACAAAATTGGAAAATTTAGCACTCTAACCTGAAAGCCAACAGGGAAGGGGAAAGCAAGGTTAGAGATGTGTGCAACATGAGCTGAAGACAAACCTCAGTAGTGGTAGGGAGGGATCGTTTGAAAAGGAGAATGTTGCTTATTTCCAAGTGAGAGCAAACAAATTGGATATCTTTGTGTCACAAAGTTGTGTGTACTGTATAGACAGAGGTCGGATGAGACTGATCCATGTTCCAATTTCATGTTTAAAAGGCTGTCTGGTGTTTGGGTTTAGCTTCTGTAACTTTTCTGGGTGGTGGAGACAATCTTCACACTAGAGGAGCTGCCACCTCCCAGGCTCATTCCTCCTCCGATGCCTCTTCCGCTGGCGGAACTGTAGCTGCCTCCTCCGACACCGAATCCACCCCCAAGTCCCATGCTTCCTACTCCAAAACCACTCCCTCCTCCCAGGCTGAGGCTGCTTCCAGTGCCATAGCCAAGACCACCGCCAAGGGTAGCTCCGCGGGAAACAGTTGAAGACACAACGGCTGTGAAAAGAAGACAGCACAAGCTCAGTCTCATTCAGAATGTGCTAGCCAATAAATGAATGGGACATTATAACATCCTCAGGCAGAAAGCAGGTCCAATCAGCAGCAAATCAGTGTTTGCATTGAGATGGTGCACCCAGGGCAGAAACCACAATACACACAGCGTTTGCATGAAATGCATGAAGAAATACATGAAATGTGTGGGTGGGGGAGAGGGACATAGCAGGCTGGGTGATTGGCAGCACAACCCCTCACATAAAGGTACAAAGCTGTGATCCACAGGATACTTACACACATTCACGGCTCCTGCTGCATCGCTAGACAGCCTGTCAGGAAACAAAATGGGAGGTAAGAAATCAAGCACTGTCTGAGTACCTGGAGCAGCTTGAAAAGAGGCAGAATTGTGTGGTTTGTTGTGAAGAAGTGTGGAAACCTCTGTACACAGAATGCTACGTGGGGCATACACCTTGCTTTGGTCTTCTGTGCAATTCTGTATACTTACACCAAACTCACCAGATAGCAGTTTGTGGAGCTACACTCCACATCCAAACTGGAAAGTTACCTTTACTATTTATTTTGCTTAAGTCCCAAGAACTGACCCTCATTATACCTTGAAATGCCCTGAAAATGGGGAAACCGTCATATTTGAGCTGCCTGAAAGTTAGAATAGCAGGGTTCCTCTTTGGATATTCTGATAAAAAGTTTTGGAGAGTTGCAACATCTAAAACTGGTTGCTGTTTGTCTCCTGTGCCTCCAGGAGAGATAGTTGGCTGACAGGGGTCACGATAAACTTGAAAGGAGACCACGTCACAGATGTTACAGCATATTCAGGAAGAAGATGGCAAATTTTGCACACCTAATGTCCCTAGTTTGCTAGTCTAAGCTGCTAGAGCCTTTGATACTTAATACAGCAACCAACAGATCTCCTGACGACCTAGAAGAGTGAGCTGGAGAGAGGTCTTATGCTGTGTTTGAAGTGGGGGGAATGGAGAAGGAGCAGCAGCAGCAGCAGCAGGAGAAGGAGAAGGAGAGAAACTCTTCAACTTTTTGATTCCCACAGACCATGTGATTGGTCTGAGATGAGAGACAGCTTAATTTTCCAGTTGTTGATTGAGAAGGGCCAAGGCCTTCATTTGGATTTCAAGACTGTCAGTTACTTAAAGCCACCTCAGAGCTTCCTTATGTCACCTAAAAATCTCACAGTGAGCATGGTAGAAAGATGTGAAGTATCAATGCCGACTTGCAGTGAGTACAGAAGACAGAGGTGTGAGTTATTTATCAACATGGAGCTTTTAAAGATACCATTGTACCAGTGGTTAATAAGATTGTATCTCACTGACCGGCATTCCTCTCCTTCCAGCAGCTTCCTGTAGGTAGCAATCTCCATATCTAGGGCCAGCTTGACGTTCATCAGCTCCTGGTACTCCTTCAGCTGGCGCGCCATATCTTGCTTGGATCTCTGGAGAGCGTCTTCAAGCTCGGCCAGTTTCTGCCTTGCATCTTTGAGAGCCAGCTCACCGCGTTCTTCTGCTTCAGCAATGGCTGCCTGCAGATTGGCACACTATGAGGGGAAAACAGAGAGCCATTAATTTGAATGGTTCATTCCTTGCAGTGCAGAAATCTTTTCTTTATGTTGCCACACGATACACACTGATATTGCTAAGAAAATAGATCATTGGAACGTCCCATGCGAGATCACATTGAGCAGCCTTCCTCCTTCGGCTTCCACAGCTTGCTTCTGTGGAAAAGTACCACAGCTGAACAAAATTTTTTATCTGCCGTCACATCAGTAATGCCAAGACTGATATTGGAACTATATTTCTAACAGTGATGCCAGTAGAGATGCAAACATTTGTGAGGATGATGCTCATAACTTGTAGTGGTATCACAGAAAGATAGAAAATTAAGCTCTAGAGATCTTTCTGTGGCCCTGGAGCCCATTTGGGTCAAAAATGGCCCCAAATACCCTCTAAGGGGCATGGGGGCATTTTTACCACATTTTCTACCATTGGGCCAATTTAGGCCTTTTGGGGGAGGGAAGAAGAAGTGATCTGGAAATCAACTTCCATTTTACTTCCTGTGGTTAGAAATGTTTCTCTTATGCCCTTTTAGGCCCATGGGGCCCTAAAACCATGACAAAAATATACCTCATGCTTCCTGGAGGGTATTTGGAGTCATTTGGAGGCAATTTATTTTTTAATTTTGCAGGGGGGTGCTGTGGGGTATGAGCCCCCCAGGTCTTCTGGGGGGCCAATGCAGTCCCCTAGCCTCCCATAGTTGCCCACCCCTGATCTAGAGAGTGGAGAAAGGCCCAATGTGAGAAATATGAAATCACTACATTGGAGGAAAACCCTAGTTCATAAAACTGATCTGTGGATGAGAACAGAGGCCAAAAATAATGACACAGTGATAATATTAGGAATAGACAATAGCATACCTGCTTTTTCACATTGTCAATTTCAGCTCGCAGTCTCTGGATTTGTCGGTTGATTTCGGAAATCTCATGCTTGGTGTTGCGAAGGTCATCACCATGTTTTCCAGCGGTAACCTGGAGCTCTTCATACTAATATTCATAGAAATCAAGCACAGCAACTAAATGCACATTTCATTTGGAACAACCATTCCTATTAATTTGTGTATGTGCCATATGCCATATATTATTTCAACAGACTACTAGACCCTTTCTTTTCAGTATGCTACCCACCACACTGAAGAGGAAAGAGATCAGATCTTCTCATTTCCCCAACAGTTCTAGCATGCCACTGCTTCCCTGGTCAGATTCATACCATTTAAAGTAAGTGGGAAATGGATTAGAGATCAGGAGGGAAGGTAGAGTGGGTGGGAGGTAATCTCTACAATATAACTGACCTTGAAAAATAAACCAAGCTATTTTAATTTTGCAGCAGGGGAAAGTGGCTAATTTTCGGAACCAATGCTGCCTGAATGAGCTGTCCTCCTCTAGTTCATTTGTGATGATTTACCTTGCTTTGGTACCAAGACTCAGCCTCAGTCCTGCTCCTGTTGGCAATGTCTTCATATTGGGCTTTAACTTCAGCAATGATGCTGTCCAGGTCCAGATTCCGGTTGTTGTCCATAGAGAGAACCACAGAAGTGTCTGAGATTTGCGTCTGCATCTGTGCAATTTCCTGCAGGGGAAGTAAGACCAAAAGCTACATATTGAACTGTGCATTTTTATTTTCTAAATTTGCAGCCTAAAACAGACTGCAAGCAAATCCTCAATTGTACAGAACAATCCAAAGCTGGAAACCACTACACTATTGCACACTGTGGGTAATTGTAAAAGATCCCCATTTACTAAGAAATGTATGAAGGCAGAACATCTATTGAGTTATAAAAATTGGAGCTATGAAACAATACCCATAGGAAATGGAAAGAAGGAGTTGGGCATGACCCTCAACCCCACCACGTTATTCCTGGAAATCCAGCCTAGCAATCTGTCCCCTTGAAATTTCGTACATTTAAATTTTCATCTTTTTTTATCTTTCAGAAATGACTAGGAAACTGAACAAGCTGTCGTGTTGGGAAGATCAATAATTCTTCATGAAAGTCATGAAGGCATTGTATACCAGCAAATACTAATTGGAAGTTTCGGTAGGTGAAATTTCATCACCACAGTGTATCTCTGTCTACAAATCTTGGGAGAATATGTATGTAGAACCCCTTTGAGAGATTTTCTTTTTCTCTTTTTTCCCCCTTAGGAAACTCTTAAATTTCTTTAAAATTCTTGAGATCCTTTACCTCAACAAGAGCATTATTGGTTGCTTCAGTTTCACTGTAGCTGCAACTGGCAATTAAAAAATTTAACGGTAAATCTCATTCCTGAAAAATATTGTTAATCTTCTCTGTAAACATATTGCTAATTTTCTGTGGGAAAGACAGGGATGGAGGGGGAGAATTGTACACTTTCTTTGATATTCCTTGCTATGGTGTGTGTGTTTGTGTGTGTGCTTGTGTTGCCTTTTTGATCCGTCAGAAAGATTAAGGTTTGCCTCCAAATTGTGCTATAAGGAAGCTGGTGGAAGGAAGGAAGGAAGGAAGGAAGGAAGGAAGGAAGGAAGGAAGGAAGGAAGGAAGACAGCTACAGCCAAATGACAATGCTGTGACTATTTGGTTGCACTCTTATTATCCACAGACACCTCTGAAATTGGACACCCTTTGTGGGAGAAAAGCAAAGCAGATGAACAGCTGGGCTCTTTGCAGCCTGCACAGAACACTTGAGTTAAAGAGAATAATAGTCATCCTTACCGCTTCATATAGGGCTCTGAGGAAGTTGAGCTCATCATTCAAAGCATCTCTCTTGGCTTCTAACTCTACTTTGTTCATGTAAGCAGTATCCACATCCTTGTGGGGGCAGGGGAGGGGAAGGAAGGAAGGAAAAATATTGTTGAACCAGAATCTGGAAACTTATTGCTAGATGATCAGAAGTTGTAGGGGAACACACTGTGACCCTGCTTGTGAATTACTCATAACTGGAATGGAAATCTTTGCTTATTTCATCCTCTCACACAAAAACAACAACCGCAAAGCAAATGATTTTTTTCTCACTGGATGAGGTTATCAAAGTTTGTGTGCATTTTTTTAACCCCCCCCCCACACATTTTGACCCTCTTCTTCCGCCTACCAAAAAAATGTTGCTTCTGCAAAGAACATTGCATGTGGCTCAAAACACAGGAATATTGTACAAACCCTGAAGTTTTTACATAGAATACACTTTTCTGTAAAGTATTGTATTTGGACTGGGTACTGATCCCACTGATACTGAAAAGGTCACTCATTTTTTCACTCTGCTCAAACACACAATTAGTTAATTTTTTTTTAAAAAAATGGTACGTCTTATGTGTTGCAGCATAATAAAATTTGTGATCATTCTTTAGATATCTTCTCTTTATTGAGTGCTATGTGGTATACAATTGTGTGAATGTTACAGTAGACTGTTGGCTAATGGCATCATGGGTGGTTTTATGTTTTATTTGTGAACATTTTTAGCATTTTAGTTTTTAAAGAAATAAATGGCTTTTTAAAAGTAGTGAGCTCTTCCACAATTAGAACACTGACCCCAAAGTTTTGAGAATGTTTCCACATTCTTTGTGGAGACATGTTTTAAACCTAACAGATTCCAGGTTTTGTGGACTTGCTCTTTAACACACTAGCAAAGGAGTAAGCCCGATGCCCTTCAATCCAAAGGACTTTCCTTGTTATCTTTGCCTTCCCCCACTTTGCATGGAGTTACTCTATGAGAAAGCACCCACCTTCTTGAGTGTGACAAAATCATTCTCTGCAGTTGTACGCTTGTTGATCTCATCTTCATATCTATTAGGACCAAAGAGGCAGAACAATCAGTGTTTTATTTAGTCAAGTGGCTAAGAACTACAATGCTTATAGGATTTGGGAAAGATCAAAGAGATTACTTTTGATCATGACTGGGCAACCTACAGTAAAAATGGCACTGAGAGAAGGACCCGTCAGCCCCATAGCCCACTCTTTAGCATACAATGAACCCTATGTTCCACCTTGCCCCTCTGCTTATCTATTTTATTAATTAAAACACTTCTATCCTACCCTTTATCATAGGACCTCAGGATTTCAATCAGCACCAGATTGAGAACGTACGTAATTTAAACAAAATAAAAACATGTGAAACACCACAACTGTTAAAACCACTTTAAATGCAACACCAATTTAAAACCATGTGCATATAGACTTTGAAATAAATTAGTCCTTAGAGGAGTTAATATAAAAAGCCCTGCTTTCACTTGTTGCCAGAAAGAAACCATTTCTGTACTACACACTTATAGTGCTATTATTCCACTTTCAACTTCCTGTGGAATTCTGGGGTTTGTAGTTTCCTGAGGCAAAAAAGCTCTCTGGCTGAGAATTCTAAAGGCCCCTCTCTAAACTGCAAACCTCAAGATTCCATAGGATGTTGAAAGTGGAATAATAGCACTATAACAATGTAGTGCGGAAATAGCCCAGCTTTGCCATCACTCAGACTGCCAAGGGGAGGGCATTCCACAATTGGGGTACCATAACTGAGAAGGCTATGCCCGCCTATGTCCTCCCACTTTGTATTTCCCCCGCTAGTGGGACATATAGAAGACCCTTTCCTGCAGCCCCCTGTTGCTGGGCAGATATAGATTGCTTAGGCAATAGACTTGGAGGTGAAAACACTCCGAGACATGGGAGATGTTATAGGACCTATGAGGCTATCTCATGTCTGCCAAAAATATTGAGCACTGTTCTAGACTTGATATGTGTAGCTAAAGGTCACATCTGACACCAAAATTATCCAAAAATATTGTTTTTTTAGCCTCGTGTTGACTCCAAATGATTGTTTTAAAAACAAATAGGGTAGAATGTTTTCTATGTGGTGAGTGAGCCACCTCTGCACAGCTGTTCAACATTTGGTTGACTTCACTGTGGTAGCTGGTGGTGTTGTCAGTGGGGCTGTGAATCTATTGCCTGGGTTTCAGTCAGAAGTTTAATGGAGCAGTCTAAGGTGTTGAATCTATTTGAGGAATAGCCCTGAGCACTTTGGATAGCTCCTTGAAAAGTTAGACTACAACCCAGGGTGGATTCACTCCCAAACTGACATGAAACCCACCAGCCATGACTGCTATTCCACCAAAGCAGGTGACAGAGGAGCATTTTGGAGGCTAGCGGCATGTTGAAATCTACACTGTGCCAGATCAACATGGCAAGAATTAGGCAAGAACTGGTTGCCATATCGAGCAGCCTCCATGCATTTTATATTGAAATATGCCCTTAGATGGTTGTTTGTAAGGATTGTGGCTTGAGCAGCATTATAAGAAGGAGACAAGGGTGCAGAAGGGAGAGAAGGAATGAAGAGTTTTTAAGAAGGAGAGAGGTTTACTTGTTCTTAAAGTCCTCCACAAGGTTTTGCATGTTATTCAGTTCTCCAAGGAGTTTCCCTTTGTCGTTTTCCAGGTTATTCAACTGCCTCCTCAGGTTATTGATGTAACTTTCAAAAAGAGGTTCCAAGTTGTTTCTAACAGTTTTCTGGCCCTGTTCCTGAAGCAAGGCCCACTTAGTTTCCAACACTTTGTTCTGCTGTTCAAGGAAACGTACCTGAAAGCAAAACGGTACAAAATTATAACAATATGCATTTTTAAAAGGCAAATTTTAGTGGGGGCTTTAAGACAATGCTTCTCAGCACCCCTAGCCACAACACAGGTGTGGCAGTTCCTCTGACTCTCTCTTAGAAATTAACCTAAGACCAGGACCGCACACTCTTTCATGGAGTCTTTCTTTCCCTCTGCTCAGGCTGGTTGTTGGCATCATGTTGAGACCAGAACAGTGATTTCCAATCTTTTGTTATCCAAGTGGTTTGGACTTCAACTTCCAGACACTCCATGCAGTATGGCCAGTGGTCAGGGATTCTGGAAGCAGGAGTCCAACAACATCTGGAGGGCCAACACATACCTGTGTTATAGCTGAGAATTCACTGCACTATGGAAGGCTGAAAGTTGCTTTCCTGTATGGTTTTTGGCAGTAACGTTTGTTCTTCACAGGACTTTTAACTGGGCCTTTTATACTGCAAATCTATGCACATTTACATGAAACTAAGCTGAACCTTGAGATATTTAGCTTGCACAGCCACAAGCTGTTAAATAATTGTTTGTTTTTCATGTCTTGTAACTGGGCTAAGTCTTTGGGATGAGGTAAGCTATAAGTGTGAATGAATGGCTAGATGAATGAATGAATGAATGAATGAATGAATGAATGAATGAATGGAGAACCACTCAGGCCTCATCATGTCTGCATCTTTGCTGTTGTCTTGACTCTCCCCTGTGTGTCATTACTACTCATCTGTCCCTCCAGCCATGTTTTATTCATTCAAGGGAAAGACCTCTGAGCTGGGACCTACATCATTTATGAAAGCTCGACTTTTTTGGACTAAGGTCATTAACTTTTTTTTAATGGCTTTGATTTTGCATCTATCAGTATCTTGACATACAGTGGTTACCCAAGTAAGGGATACTGAAAATTCTATAAAATTTTGCTACTCTTAGAGTCAAGCTTATAAGCACTTAATAAGAAGTAAGCCCACTATGAGCAGAGGAGGACCTACTTCCCAATAATGTAGCTTAGAACAGAAGCGTTATTGAAACTACTTAGTATTCAGATCTTTCCAAGCAGGAACCTACAAATTTGCCTCAGATTTCTGTTTTGTGCAAAACATTATCAAAACTGCAGAAGCTTTTCCAATCATTTTATTTCCATACCAAGAAAATGCATTGCTACATTATTTCTACATGTTAGGATGCTGATAACAACGCAGGAATAAAGCAAATAAAATGTTTGCAACATCCGTCCACATGGCTAATAAATCCCTGCATGAAACAGTAATAGTGACATGTGCTAGATTTTTTTGAAGTAGCAGTAGACCTGCTTTGGTTGTTAGCAATGGCAAAAAAAAAAGCACATGTAAAATCCATACTCTCTGGCATGTCACAGATGACAAGTGGGACATGTGTGGTCAAGCTGGCAAAAGATTTTAATGAAGAAGCTAGGAGAGACTGCCAATTTTGCTTTTGCCTGAGCCTACTGGGATGAGCAAGATTCTGCCTCCTCCTCCACTCCTCCCTGCTGATTTGACTGTGCAAACTATTTCTGCACTTTGAACTCAGTTTGCAGCAATTGAAGTAAGCTGAGGACAAAGAGGGAAAGTGAGAGGAGGAGAGACATTTTAAAACGTAGCCGAAAAAGTGGGCTGCTAAGAGGATTAATCAGGACTGTCTCTACCAAACTGGGACAGCTGAAGAAATCCCATTCGCTTACCTTATCAATGAAAGAGGCAAATTTGTTGTTGAGTGTCTTGATTTGCTCCCTCTCCTCTTTACGGACTCTCTGTATGTTGGGGTCAATCTCCAGATTGAGGGGTGCCAGCAGGTTCTGATTAATGGTCACTTCTTGGATTCCACCAGGTGGGCAAACAGCAAGTCCTCCACCCAAACCAGTTCCAATTACCCCATAGCCACCACCAACGCCTCCGCCGAGCCCATAGCCGCTGCCTCCACCAAACCCATAGCCTCCACCAATGCTGCCATAATAGCCAGCACCAGAAGCTCCCCCGAAGCCTGACATTCTTGTAGATCCACCAAAATTGTAGAGGCTTCGGCTGCCAAAGCCGGCACCGCCACCAGCCCTACCAAAACCAGCACCACCACCGACACCACAGCTTCCGCCCCTGGAAACGGTGCGCGAGCTGAAGCTGGTGCGGCCAGTGGTAGGCAGGATGGCTGAGGAATTGCTGAAGCCTTTCTTCTGGATCTTGACGGTGGTTTGGTGAGACATTTTCGCCTGAGTGGAATGAGAAGAAAGGCAACGGAGAGAGAAGGAGAGAGAATAAGTACACCCAGAGTGGATTCTGCAGAGGCTGATGTACTTGTGTTCTCTATCGCTTTGAGGATCTTCTTTTATTTATATTCTTGAGGAAGTGGGATGGGTTGTGAATAAGAACATGGATCATCTTTCTGATTAATGAGGCTGGGCATGCCCTGAGGTGTTTGTGAACAGTGCCATCACCCCACCCTGCCACACACACCCGTACAAGCAGGCTGAATGGAGGTACCACAGCCTTAGCTATATGGCTGTGTGTCACTTTGGAGTAAAGATCACCTTTTAGCCTCTGCTTAAGGCAAATGAGATAGGTGATGTTAATGAGTTCAATTTGTTCTTGGGCTGGGGAACAAGAAGCTAGGAAGCAGGTGATACAGCTTGCCAAGAAAGCAGTTGCTCAAGATCAAGGGGAAAGGTATTCTGTTTTCTACCATCTTCTCTGTGTTGAGGCAAAGAAAAGACAGGGATGGACATGCCTAATCCCTCTCTATGCACAAATCTAAAGAAAATGAAAGCCAGCCCAAGAAACTTCCTAAGCTTCAGGCTTGTAGTGTCGGATAAACAAGACTATTGTAAGGTTGTTCCAGAAGGAGGTTGGTGGAGAATGCTGGCCTCACAGCTCTACTCTGTCCATGCTCCATCTGCAGGGCAGCTCCCGGATAGCATGGATGCTGGGGGATGAAGCTTAGGAAGCCACTCAGTGGGCTTCTGGGTGCAATCTGGTGAGATTGTGGAGGGAAGCTCATTCTGGAGCCATTAGAGAAGCCACACTACCTGTTCTCTGTACAAGCATAGTGCAGGATTTAATCTTCTGTCTTTTGAATCTAGGCCAGAGCTGGTAAATGTTACCTGTTGGGACTACAATTCCCCAAATCCCCCAGTCAGAGTACTGGGTAAGAGATTCTGGGAGTTGTAGTCTGAAAGATTCTCTTTTTCATGCTCTAAGCAAGGCCCACAGTATTATCAGCCAGTGTGTGGGATGGTTCTCTGAGTAATGTTTCCTGAGAGGATATGAAAAAGAATATTGAATTGAGTTCCATTCACAGAATCATACTGACAACATTACAGTCTCTACACTCCAATATATTCCAGTTTAGGCAAGACCACTTTTGAAAACTCAGTGCTTGGCACAAACAGTTCCAATTAAGTATGTGGACATGCTCTCTCTTCTGTTCTCACCCAAAATAGTTCTATGGAAAGAAAAATTAGAGGTAGCATTCCTGTGTGCAGCTACTTGGGAGGTAGCCCTTTTCAATATCATGGATTTATTTCTGAGGAACCAATCACAGATCGCACTGTGCTATAAAGCCACAGTTCAGTTTGCATCTGGCATCAGGTACCATTGAATTTAGCAGAATTTACTTTCTTATCAATAAGTGTACGGCAAAGTTTCTTGTAAATATTTTATTTGGAAATGAAGCTTACTTGACCCCCCCAAAAAAGAAGGTTAGGGTCATCAGGTCAACAGTACCCCATTTCCTGGACATTTCAGGGCCAAAACCTGAGACCAGGGGACAAAGTCATGAAATGTCATATCATCAAGGCAGGCAAGGGTTGAAGAGTAGGGTGGCACAACTCCGTCTCGACCAGCAAGAGGCTAAGCCACTTAGCTGAGATGCCACCTAGAATAGCTGGAGATGGGTGGTTAAGCTTTAATGCAAACTCACATACAAACACAATTTTTTTTTCTTTCTTTAGCGACAATTTACTTAATATATTGCTCCCTGCTCGGAGACCCTACGAAGCACAGTAAAACCCTGAAACTTCGGCCAGCATTCTGGCAAGTGGCAATGCTACCTGAGTGTCATAAAGTGTGACCTTGAACCATTTTTTGGCTGGGGAAGGATCTGGCTAATATTTGTCATTCAACATCAATTTTTCTGATATTCAGTGAAATTGCAGCAGCAATCAATAACTCATAGGCAGCATGAAGCAGCAATCAGACATTATCCGTCATCAACCTGCAAACTTGATTTAGTAAATGTTGGACATTTGTTCAATTGGTAAGCCAGAACACCTACCATTGAACGGGTGAAAGCAAAAACTTTAAATTCAGTTTTCAAATATTTTTGTCAAATATCAATTCTGAGATTCAAATATTAGATTTTTATTTCAAATTTCAAAATTTTTACTGCAAAACTTGAACATTCATGGAAATTTGAAAGTTACAATTAAATTTTATTTCAGTTCCATGTCATATGAATTTGCTCTGCTTATTCTAAGAGCAGATGTGGTTTTTCTCAGTTCACTCTTTGGGTTTGTGTGTATCTTGGAATATGAGCACCACAATTGCTCAGCAGCTCAATATTATAACACGTAACAGAGGTGAAGCCAAGGGAGGAGAGTTCCACCTCCTTAGGGAGGGATGCTTGGTCCACAATATACAAACTGTAATTTAGGAATGTTCAAGAACAACCTATTCTTCCCATCAGACTTTATCCCATTTGGGAGGGCCTTCTGTGCTTTTGCTTAGTACACACAAATTGTTCCTCATACTCAGAACGGTCTCACGTTCACACAGGGCTTCCACCCATTCCCCGCTGCAAGCAGCAGCCAGCAATGTGGAAAGAGTAAAAAGTACAGGAACTTATCTTGCAGCAGTTTAGACCACTGGTCCATCTAGCCCACAACTGTCTTCACTGCCTGGAAGGAACTCATCAGTCAGTCTTTCTCAGGGCCTTTCCACACTACACTGTTATAATGCTATTATTCCACTTTCAACATCCTGTGGAATTCTGCGGTTTGTCACTTACTGAGGCCAAAGAGCTCTCTGGCTGAGAATTCTAAAGGGCCCGCCCTAAACTGCAAACCCCAGGATTCCATAGGATGCTGAAAGTGGAATAATAGTGCTGTAACAGTGTTGTGTGGAAAGACCCTCAGTCTGTCTATGGAAATTTGGATTTCTCTAACCTAGCTCTGAGCTACATCCCCTCTCCAAATGAACAGAAGAAAGGCTCAGCACCCATGAATTGTGGCTCTGGACATTCTTTCGTTTTCAGGAACATTTCCAAAAGGAGCTTTTATTCTGCAATTTTCCTATATCCTTCATGGAATTTTATAGGGGCCCAGACATTGTCATCTTCCCTCCTCCTGCCATGGCATGTCTTAGCAATTTTGGCTCTATGATGAAGGCTTTTAAGTACAGTATTCGGTTTGTTTAAATGCAGCATTTGGCTCTAAAATGAAGGCTCTTAAATACAGTATTGTATGCATTTTTATTTAATTGCGCTCTGAATAAAAAGTGAGGGAGGGAATCTTTGTGATCAGTGCAATAATTAATTGAACTAACTAAATGAGTAAATATTGAAATGCTGGTTTCCAGACAGCAGAAAAAGTACATAACCTTTGATAGTTCAGCTTCCACGTATCTCAAACCCTCCTTAAAAGATTTCTTATTTACACTGGGATTTGGGAGAATTTGGAGACTGAAACAGTAGATAATCCACAGTATCTATGATTTACATTTTTTGGAAAGGATGGGCCTGCTTTTTTTCTTCTTCATTTAATAGCTTGCATATCATGTGGTCCTACTTAGTTCTTCCCAGCCTGTTCAGGGAAGAGGTGATTCATGCCAAAATCTGTTTATACAAGCAGTCTCCCAGACAAATAGCTGAGAGTCAAACCCATTGTTCACATTTTGGAGTGTCTGCAAGTTCCAAAAATGGGATGGTGCAATTTGAAGGTGTTTTGAAAATTCTCTTTATGTCTCATTCTCTGAAGATTTCAGTCTAACCCTTTGGTCTTCCTTATTCCCAGCTGAAACAAAGCCTAGGTACACAGTGCTTGCTCATTGCCCTCCCTTGTTGCCCTTCCCTCTGTTATTGTCTCTACTTGTAAGCATCTCTGGATAGGACTTGGGGCCAGCCCTAGGACAAATAGCACCCCAGGCATGTTCAGTGGGCCTTGCAGCTGTTCCTAGTTTGGACCTCTTCCAGTGCTTTAGTTTGCAACTTCCATTATCCCTGATCATTGACCATGTTGGCTAAGGCTGATGGAGGTCATCCAAATCTCTGAGGGATCCAGTTTGGGGAAGGCTGCCTGACAGGATATAGATATAGAGTCTCAGTTATCCGACCCAAATGGGCGGCCACAGGGTCGGATAACCGAAAGGTCGGATTACCCAGACGCCCGTGGCAGCCACCATTTTTGCGGCGCGTTGGGGGGGGGCATGTCGGGGGCGTGTCGGGGCGGGCCTGGGGCATGTCGGGGCGTGTCGGAACATATCTGGGGGCGTGGAAATGCCTACAGCCACACCCCCAGGCCGCCGCAATGTCGGTTAATCCGGATGGTCGGATAACCGAGCGTCAGATAACCGGGACTCTACTGTAGATCTAGATCTAGATATAGCTACTGTTCTGTTTTATGGCTGCTTCTGTTTTATGGCTGTTTTATTGTCAGTGAGAAAGCACGTGTTTTTTATGTGGAAACTCCCAAGTGAAATCCCTGGCATATCCAGATAGCGTTGGGGAAGGATAGCCATTTGAAACCCAGGAGAAGCATTTTCAGTCAATGTAGACAGTACTGAGCAAGGGTGAAACAAATTATTATGAGTGCTATGCAAAGTAACTAGGTGGGAGACAATGTCTTAATTAGAATCTCTTTTAATTTAGGGTGGACCAATGGTCCAGGTCATATAAGGCAGCTTTTTACGTCCCTGACGGCTCGGTTGAATTTATCATTCCAACTTACCACCTGGTGGTAAGTCACACTTGCCACCAGATTTTCACTGGATTGATGTCCTGTAGGTGACATAGACCATGGTAAATTTTTTTATGCCAGTAGTTGCACCTCTTTTGGTCACTCTGCAACAGACAGATGCAGTTCATGGCTGAGCAAGCAGAGTTCCTCCTGCAGGTGAATGTGCATCTTAATCTATTGTGGATTTAACAGTGACATCCTGATCCATCACTTCCTTATGACTATCTCCTTGCAGTCCTCATTTGCTGTTGTGTAAAGCAGAGGTGTGCGACTGTGGAGGGGCAGGGGCTCCCTTTCCCCACCAGACTTCTTACAGTCTGCACCCTCCTATAGTGAGCCCCAAAACTTCCTATTCTTTGGCAGTGCCTCTCAAAATGTCCCATTGTTTACTGTCACCATTTTGGGAGGGAGCGCAGAGGAGAACAGAGGTATTTGGGGAGGTATGGAGTACTTTTTCTACATTTGGAGGGCTTTCTACATGGTTTGGGGGCAAAAACTGCCCCCAAATCACATCATTTTTTAAAAAAATGGGGGGGTTAAGGGCTTGAGCACTGGTAGGGGGCTTCTGGGGTCGCAAAAGTGGGGTCTAGGTATAAAGGGAATATGTACTCATGTACATATGCACTCATTTAACATATGCAATCAGCTGTGCCATGTTGTCATCCACACTAAGGCTAATACAGCGCAACCACCACGTAACTCTGCAGACAGAGTTTGATTCTATGCCTTCAACATCTCCAGTTTAATGATCCTCCTTGCTGTCCTTTCGCTGGCAGGCCAAAACTTTTCTTTTCAAACAGGCTTTTACATAAGCTGGGTGGCTTTATTTATTAACTTGTTGTAATTGGAATATCATTTTAAGTATTTTATGGTTTTATATCCTTTTAATTTTTTTTAAACTGTTTTAAAGCGTTTTTAATGTTTTTAATGTGTATTTATTATTGGAAGCTGCCTTGGATCCCAATTCTGGGAGAAAGACAGCCTACAAATACAATAGATAGGTAGGTAGGTAGGTAGATAGACAGACAGACAGACAGATAGATAGATAGATCTCTGCTGATAGTATTTGACGAGTTGGACCAGAAATCAGATTTTTTTTTTCCATAAAGTAATTTGCTATGTAGCTTGTTACAAAACTCCGTCCCCCAGTTGATTTGTTACAATTGACATTATTCAGAAAGGGGGTTAATGATTTATTCCATACATCTTATGTTGTTGTTGCTTTAAACAAACAAGCAACCCAAACCATACCTTGGGATTGCTGAGAGACTGACATAAAACTTGCAAAATTCCACTCAAAATGCCTCAAAGCACTCTAAAATGTTGTCTGTTGTTGTGTGCCTTCAAGTTGTCTCCAAGTTATGGTCACCTAAGGCAAACCTATCACAGGGTTTTCTGGGGCTGAGAGTATGTGACCTGCCCAGGGTCAATGAATGGGTTTCCATGGCTATACTGGGAATCGAACCCTGGTCTCCAGGGTTGTAACCCAGTGCTCAAACCACTATATCACACTAGCTCTCAGTCTGTTACACACCCCTAAATCCTCCAAACTTTCTTTCTTGCTACACCACTTTTGAAATTTAATTTTGTTGTGCCTTTATTTCACTGAGTAACTTGCCACATTACTTCCAATCTCTGAGCTGGAACAAAGAGATTTCTCATAGGTTGGGTGGTGCTGTGGTGGTGGTTTTCCCACACAGTGCAGAACACTGGGGGAAACCACAAGTTCTGCTTTTACATGACATACCATGGACCTTTTGGCTTGACCGGACCTGTTCAGGTACCTTTGTCTCCTACTTTTAGTGTCTAGCACAGTGTATGTGTATCATTAAGTGGTCTCTTTTTGGCAATGTGTTTCTCAAAGAGCTTATGTGAACACTTACAGTGTTGAAGTGGACTAGGCATGGACTTGAACACAGCCAAGATGAGAAACCACTCTGAGCTTTCTAAGGAGTCATGATTTAAACAGTACCACAGAGAACTGGTATCTGTCTTGTATCAGCATGTCTTTGTGGTTAAGGTTAACTGGGCTTTCCCTAGATGTTTCTAGGATTTCACTCTCTGTGATCCCACAAGAACTCCCCCATCCACCCTCCCACCCACCAACTTTACCTCTAAATGCTAGCAAAAATTGCATTGGTTGCACATTCCTACTGTGGTTACTCTATTCCTCTTGTATGCTATTCCTTTGTCATGGGGCAGTAGATCTGAGGCACTGGCATTCTGGAACTTGTGATCAAGCCTGTTTTTTAAAAAATTTTTAACATGGTGAGTCCTGAAGCTGAAGCATGGGTAATTGAGCAAACCAGAGGTAAAAGTAGAGAGGGTGATAGTGGGGCCATTGGGGAACTGGGTGCGAAGACTTCACAACAGTTATTTCCTTCTAAACTATTTGTTGCTCTTCTGCTCACTATCCTGCAGTACTGCCATCAGTACTGCCACACTTTGGTGTGTGCATCATTTCTTGTTGGACTGGGACGATGCTATGGTCCACCCTCTAATTATCCTTTTATAATTATTATCCTTAACAAGTCACCAAATACCTATCATTTTGATGAGTGTACAGGTCTGTAGAAAGGGCTTGTGAATTACAAGGACACTTTGTGGAAGACCGCAGCTCATCTTCATGCTCTCTACAAAGGTACATAGAATGTCTGTTAATGTGAAGTCATTGACTGGTGATGGGAAATGGAAAGGAAATGGAAATGGAAAGGAAAGTGGAAATAAGGAAAGGAGCTGTTGGGAGGGGGTAAGAGAACGGACTTTTGAGAGCGAATGATGATCAGTGGAAGTACTGAAGGGATTTGAATAAAGCTGCTGAATGACATTTGGGGAATCACAGTGGACAGTGGATTTAGTTAGCGTTTAGTCAAGAGAGTGAGGCTTGGCAACTGAGAGAGAATTTTAGTTCAGTTTAGAAATTAATGGGCAGTGTTTCAGAGTCTGAGTGTGTGAGAAAGTGTGAGCTGTGTTTCAAATGTAATAAATACTTTGCCCTCCACATTCACTAGGATTAGAGGCACAGGGCCCTCACAAAAGTGGAAAACTACAAATAGCAAAATGTGTGTGCGTGTCTGTGTCTGTGGGAAGGAGGCTGAGGCATGGTGAGCAGAAAGGCACCCAGGGTTCAAACTAGGTCAGGAAAAGAAGAGAGAAAGGGGTGAAGGGGGAAGAGAGAAGCATGGTGGCCATATACTTCTCCTCTCAGTGATCTCCTTCCTTGGGTGTGGGGGGAGCATTTGGCGATTGTTTGTGGTGCTGAGAAATTGGCTTTTGAGAGGTCCTTAGCTGGCCAGGCAGCAGCTGGTGGAGGATAAAGAGGACCGGAGGTAAGTGTTTAAAGGAGCCACTGATAGGGAAGGGTCCCCCAGAAGTGAAACACTTGAGGTTGGGGACCAGGGGTTAGAGAAACTTGCAAACAATCAAATTTGCAAAATTGAAACCCAGAAATGTGGAGGGCTGACTGTAATCTGTTTTGTCATGTTCAACTTCTGTTAACAATAATAATAATAAAAAGTTTTTGTATGATTTTCCTTTTAGCCTCATGGAATGTTCTATATCAGAAAGCTTGGATTCAGGCAAGGTATCTGTGGTGGCAGCAGTGAATAAGGAGAGGTGGTGTCCGGTGAGAACAGAAGTTGCTTAGAATCTCACAGGAACCTTGAAGGCATCTAGAAATTCCTCATAGGTGGAATGGGAGGAAGTCCTTACATTGGTGGTGGCACTGAGGTTTCAGAGAAAGCTGTCACTCTTGGTGATTGCAGTGAGAATTGCGGAAGTTTCTCATTGGATGGGTTAAGGTTTAGAAACCCTACACTTGGCAGTAGTGGTGGCTGTGAAGAAATCCCACAGCTGCATTCAGGGCCATGCTCATTTTGTGGCCCCTGCTTCTGCTTCCTTTGCTGCTATGACAGTGTAAGGAGCAGATCTAACAGATTTTGGCAAAGTGGCAGTAGCATACACCGCCTTCTGCAGTTTCATTGAAGAATTACTCACATCTCCTTTTTAAATCACACACACATACGCGTGCACAGTTCCAGGGCCCTCAAGTTCACTCTTCAGGGCTGATTGAGGTTCAGCACCCCGAACAGTTCACATAGTCATAGCCTGTTTAAATTTCTAGGGTGCCTGATATTGCTCTGGAATTTCTCCAAGCTTTTTCCTTCACTGAAGCTCCTAGGCTTTAATTCCAGACAGCTTAAAATGTTGTCCTTGCTGCCAACCCCTTGTCCTACTTAAGTTGTTCTGATTTTTAACTGTCCATACCAGCACTTCAGTTCCCAGTGTTCTGTGGCACTCTGTTATTGTTTGTAATTGTATTTCCTATACTTCAATGTAAAGCAAGCACGGTGTGTGGGATTTAGGTTTTATTGTTGATTGCTAAGAGCTACGTTATTGTAACAACATATAAGGACTCTGGTCCTGCGAAAGTGATGATTCTTACATGATTTCTACACATACACTGTATGTGTTATGAAGTGATTGTCCTCAAAGCTATAAAAACCCTCCCTTTAGCAATAAAGAATCCGCTTCACTCATGAAAGAAATGGTGAGACTGTGTTGTTGTTGAGGTGTGGAGAGATACTCTGATTGTGATGTATGGAGGGATGCTTTTGTGGTCTTTTCCAATCTGATTCAGAGCTCAACTCACAATCTACGTATCCACCTGGGGGATATGCAATGGACCTAAAATTTTAGTCCTGGCCCTTACAATTTTAGGGACTCTTCTGGGATATCTATGTGGAACCAAAGGATCATACCTCTCAAATTTGCCTCCTTGGAATTCTGGCCAGTGTGCACAAGGGTTGCCAAAACTGAGTTGAGTTTTCTGACTACTAAGAGAGTCAGAAGGGAGGGATCCCTGTAGGGCAGGCGTAAGAGAGCCCCCTCCTCATTAACAACAACAAAAAAATTCAACTTGCCATTTTTTAGCTGAACAAAAAAAGGCAGTACAACTGTAAATGCTGTTTGGGTCAGCATCCTGAAATATCATCCTCAGTGCCTCCAAAAGGGGACTGGAAGTGACAAGATAGCCCCAAATGGCAGCATCAAGAGAGCAAACTATGGCTCTTTAGAGCTACTGGAAATCAAGATAGTGTGACATCACTGGTTTTAGAGCAAGTCCACCCCTTCTCTGGGAGTATGACCCCAAACAAGTCTTGAGTCTATGCACAGAGATGACATCTCCACCCCATTCCCACCTCACAGCACATTGATGCTTGTAGCTGTGTGTGCTTTTCCCTTTTATAACTCTTTCTGGTGGTTCAGTGATGTATTACCAAACCAGGGAATTCTTCCCCTGGTTTACAGGAGAGTTGCTACTACAAGTTACTGGAATGGCTTAAATGCCCAACTGTGGCTTGTTTCCAGCCAGGAAAGGAGTGGAAGAGAATCGCCATGCACAACAGGAGGAACAAGGGAGGAGACACAGCCCACGAGTCCAGCCAAGTTCAATCATGTACTGCCAAATGAACCCCTTTCATAAATCCAATGGACAAAGAGCAATCCTAATTACACTGGAACCTCTACTTTCACGAAGATTTAGGGCACAGGACACTTGCAAAAGTGAAAAAAATATATAAGTGAAATAGAATATTTTCCCCCTCTCCTGCCCTAGTGAATGGGCAAAGAAATGCACACTGCTGCCTTCCCTCCCAATCATCTCTGCTCGCCCTCCTTTAATTTACCCAAGCAAAGGGAGGGAATGGATGTCTGTGTGTCTTCTGTCCCCATGCTCTTCCCTACCTTCCTCTGTCTTTGCCTGAATGGGGAGGAAGTGCATGTGTGTACCTTCCATCCCCACATTTTCCCCTACTTTCTCCGTGTCTTTGCCCAAGTGGGGAGGGAAGGAATGCAAGCACTTCAGGAACAATCAAATTTGCAAATGTAAAACTCACAAATATGGGGGGCTGACTGTACATTCTGAGAAACAGAGTGAACATTAAGAACCTATGACCCAATTACTATTGGTAATTTCCATTAGAGCAAAATTATTGAATTAGTCATTGTACGGTGAGTCAACACTTACAGTATTTGCTGGCGTATAAGACACATTTCCCCCCTGAAAAATGCTGTTTGAAAATGGGACGTGTCTTATACACTGTGTGTCTTATACACCGGCAAATACAGTATATAGATCCCTTTGAGGCCCCTCTTGAAACTGGAAGCCCCAGGATTCCATAGGATGTTGAAAGTGGAATAAAGGACTATAACAGTCTAGTGCGGAAATGGCCTCAGTGAGCTTACTCTGTAGCAGTCAGGCCTGAATCTTTTACTTGATTTTTGAATCACCAGCAAGAGGTACTAACAAGGAACATATTCTTTAATCAAAGATCCTCATCTAACCTAAATGGCATCATTGATGGAGAATAGGGAACCTTAACGTTTACAGGAAGAGGAGCAGAAACAGCTGTCTTTAGAAAAAGATGCCCTAAGATGTGGTAAGGGAGAGGGATGAGGAGCATTCAGCAGGAGCTGAGCATGCTCATTTGGCACAGATTTCTGCTGGCTGACTGTTAGATGGGAACAAAAAGTGCCAGAGAAGGAGAAAGAATGGAATGAAGAATTCTGCAAGAGGGTATTTGGGATCTGGACGAGGACCTGTCTGCACTGCAACATTGAGTTGCAGATCTCACTTGTGAATTTACTACTTTTCCTCAAAAATTGCCTGGATGTGTTACTGGAAACCATCTAGCCCAACAATTAGGGAATCATTAATTAAAATTTTGGAAGCTATTGAGAGAAAAACACTGACAATGAATATGTCACTTGCCCCCTTCCCAGAAAAACAAGCTTATTTTAGTTTGTACAGGAATTTAACATAGGCAGAGATTAGCCATACTCATGAAAGATTGGCAAGACTTGTTTTGTCCATTACTATGTGATAAGGTGTGGCGGTGTTCATGCATGTCTTTTATCAGTCTTCAAAAAAATAAAGAACACTCTGCTTTCAGTATTCAGAGCAGGCATGGTGTGGTTCTTATTAATCAGAAAGGAATTGTAAGGAAAAGCTGATGACAAAAGGCAAAACTATGTGCAAGGAGATGTACCTACAAGTTTGGGAGTGACTGATGATGAGAGCAGAGCTACCACCCTACATTGTTTTAGCAACAGTTAAGTTTGTTAACGCTGTAGCAGTTTTACACACACACACACACATACACACACACACAAGGGCAACACTGTACAGTTGACCTTCCACATACACTAGGGTTAGGGGCTCAGGATCCTCACAAAAGTCGATAAATTGCAAATATCAAAATGTGTGTGTATGTCTGTGGGACGGGGGGCTGACACATGGTGGGGAGAGGAGGCATCTAGGGTCTAAACCAGATCAGAGAAAGGAGATGGAAAGGGCAGCTGGGTCGGCACGGCAGACCTATACTTTCTCTCTCTGAACCATCTCCTTCCTTGGGTGTAGAGGGGCATCGGGAGAGAATTTGTGGTGCTAAGAAATTAGGCTGTATTGTTACCCCACTGGCACATCCTATCCTGGGGACTACAATTTTTGATATCAAATATGCTCACCATGCCAGGGGAGGTTGCCTGGATGGGCATGTAGGCAGCAACAGTTAAACGATCAAGAACTAGGTCAGGCCAGTAAAATCCCCAGTCATGTAGCCCAAGGAGACCTCAAGCTGTGCATATCCATGAAAAACAAAGCGTCCTCAGCCAGAGGAGCCAACTTGAAGGGATTAGCATGTTTTCCTCAGGTTGAGCACCTGTGATTCCAGAAAAATCTTACAAGGCGAGACCCATGTACATAAATTTACACTACAACCTGTTGCAACCGAAGAGCCTGAAACATTGGCAACACATCATGCAAACCAAGTTGCCTTTGATGAACAATCTTTCCTTTGCTATGACTATTGTCCTCCCCGGGAGAGGATTTGCCCTCAAGGTATGTTCTGCCCTACAAGTAGTCCTAGTTTTTGAGAATTTCTCTGGAGAACTCCCTGCCACACTAGCAGACCGTCACTCTGTTAGTTGAGTAATCCCCTCAGCTGCTTCTTCGCTGAGTTCCATTTTTGTTTGCTGCTTCCCAGACCACGGACTTCAGGGTAGGTGCAGTGTCACCCCATCTACAATCTCTTTGCTATATTCTTTATCCATTTTTCACCTCTTTTCTTTTGCAATAGTTCTTATGTGAGTGAGTGAATGCATTGGTGCTTGAGAACCTTTCCATTCAATAAAAATCATTTATTTGACACATTTGTCTGGTTTTTGGCTTGGTCTGACCCCGTAAAAACTGGGTAAAAGACCCCGCTAGGTTACCCTGTCTCTTATATCGCTACTGCGTGTGCTCCTTTAAGTTCCCCACCCTTTCTGACATGGAACACATCAAGGTGTCCCCCAAGGGACCCCCAGAAACCAGGGTAACAGTATCCATCCTTAGCTGGACAAGCAATGGCTGATGGAGGAGAAGGAGGAGGAGGAGAGAGGGATGAGGAGGGCCAGAGGTGGGGTTTTAAAGGGCTCTGTGGCCTGATTGGAGCCTCCAAGAGGGAAGGTTCCCCTGGAAAAGAAGATGTGGGGCAGCAGGGGTTGGAGGTGTGGAGGAGCAGGGGTGGAAAAATTCACAAATAATCGAATCCATGAAAGTCAAACCTTCACAAGTGGAGGGCTGACTGCACAACAGTGTCTGCCACTTGTTAATGTGGTTTAGCCTCCATTGATTCTGTATTCCTTCAGCCATCAAAGCCACTGCCTGAAGCAGGGAATTGCAGGCATTTGGCAAATCAAGTAAGTTATCATCCTGTGCATATAAATCAGAGGATCTCTGACAGCCAGTCCTATGTGGCTGGTTGTAAAGATCCTGAATCTGCTCCACTCTATCAATTTAGGAATCTTGTTGCTGACAGAAGCTTACCAGACTACTTCTTTCTGTGCTTGGTCCCTCCACATACGTGCTGCCACCTGGAGTCAAGTACAAGGCAGCAATCTTCTTTCATCCAGTGAAATAACTTGTGGTCTATAGCAAGGATTGTCTCATCATAAGAATCCCAGCCAGCTTCTTAAGATACCGCAACACCTCCCCTGTTCTGGAAATCTACGTCTAACTTTTGCCTTTGCATTCCCATGACTTCGGGGTGAAAGGCCATTCTTAGGCTACAGTTACTCAAGGTTCTTTGAAGTGAAGGTGTAACTACCAGGAACCATCAGATGCTTTGGGAAGCACCCTTCTCTTTGCCAAAGAATACACGTCATTTTACCAGCAAGTGCACTTGTAGATTGCATGTTCTGATATACAGCGTCATAGAATGTAGATGTCTTTCTGGACTGCATAATAAACAGTACCATGTCTTCACTGACAGCTGTCCTGTGTGATGCTTGTAAAATTTACATCTCATTTCATTATCACATCATTCGCAGCAAGTGAAATATTCCTTTGAACTTGTTGAAGGAGTGGCTCTAATACTCTCATTAACCTTTCCATGGAAGATTAAACTGTCTGTTTCCCCTGGGGCTGTTGAAAGTGTTATATATTTATGAGCCTTAAGAGCACTCAGAAACATTTTAGCATGTACAGCTAGGGATGGGTGAGAATTCCTCTTCAGTTCCTTTTTCTTTTCATCCACATTTATCAGAAGGAGAATGTGAAATGAAGCAAAACTGACAGATTTAAACAGCCTCTAAAGATGGCTGAGAATTTTGTTGCAGTTCTTTTTCAATTAGAATTTGCCAAAATTTGAAAATTTGAAATGTTAATGAAAACAAGGCTGACAGATTTATCCATCTTTCCTTCCAGCTGAAGCCCCTATGCCCATGTATCGAAAAATGTTACAAAATATCCGCCTATTTCTCTGTTCATTGCATTTAATTTATATATGCACGGATATACACACACAATAAGGCAAACACACATAGAGTTTTCTAGGCATCTTGTACTTGGAAAATACAGTCCATTTTGGCTTTTTTACTTGTAAAAATTTGGAAATGCAGTCCCAGAGAAAATAATAAGACCATAGTAAAGACTTATCATTGTCCAACTAACATTCTGCTATCATATACTAGGTTTGAAAAAGTTATTTAACTGGAGTATAATTCCCAGAATCTCCTCCAGAATCTAGAGTAAACAGGTTGGTGTCTTCTAGAAATCCTAAATCAGACTGCCAGTTTGTCAGATGTGTGGTGCTGAGTCGGTTGTGCGGTCGGTTATCCGGCAGCAACTGAGCACTGTGTCTATTCCATGGGCAAAGGGGGGCAACTAGTTTCCAGGCGAAGTACAAGGTGTTGGTTGTTACCTTTAAAGCCCTACCAGGTTTGGTTTCCAGGAGGATCATCTCCCATATAATCCAACTCACACACTCAGGTCCTCTGGGGGACATTTACTTCAACTGGCCAGGACTAGACTGGCAACAGTCACCCAGATGACTTTTTCTTTAGCTGCCCCAGACTGAGGAATGGCCAGCCAGAAGAGATTCGACAGCTGAGTTTGGAATTAAAACAGAATTAAAACCCAATTTCTTCCAACAGGCCTATCCAGATGATTTTAAATTGTGAATTTTAACCATGAATTTTAAATAAGTGTTGTCTGTTTTAATAGGTATTTGTCTTATTATTTTGAACTGATACCATCTATTTTAACTGGTTTTTTTCAAACTGATGTTCTGTTTTTAAGAAAATCATCATCATCATCATCATCAATCTGTTTTTATTTATTCTGCTGTTCCAACCCTGTATGACTCTACAAAGCAGCACTTTTTTTTTTTTTTAATTCAGAGGTGTGTCAACATACAGTCCTCGGGATACTATTGGACTGCAAGTCCTGGTCAGCATAACAGAAGGTGAAGAATGATGGAGCTTGCAATTCAACACTATCTGGAAGGTGGCATGATTCTCACTCTTAATTTTTGAGTGCTTAAAATGTGTATCTTAATTCATCCTGCCATTGTAAGAATCCCCCTTCCCCTTAGCAAAACAAAGTACCTGAAAATGTCTTGGCCTTCAAACAATAGAGTGTATATTTTTAATTTTGTTTTGGCTTTTTTACTTGTGACTCACCTGGCAATTACACTGCACTGTGGTTATTTCTTTAGGCTTTGACTTATGGCCAAAATGCTAATCAAAATCCAAGTCATACAAACGTGGAGACGGTCCCCCTCTGGAGGTGAGAGACTTTACTAGGAAAGGACATTCTTTTTTTTTTTTTTGGACAGGATTTTGTGGTTTGAATATTTCCTCAGTAATCTGTGCCACTAGACTGTAAAAGAGATCTGAATTATCATTATCATTTCCATGTGGTAGGTAAGGGGCTAAGGCTGCAATTGTATACTCCTTTTTTTGTTTTAAGCCTTCCAGTCAACGCCAACTTATGGTGACCGTATCAGAGGGGGTGCCATTGCCTTCTTTTGAGGCTGAGAGAGTGTGACTTACCCAACATCACCCAGACCCTTTCTGCAACTCACCTTTTCTCGGCGCTGGGGTGCAGTGCTGGTGCGAGCAGCCTCTTGTGAGAGGCCCTCGCATCCGGGTTTCTTCAGCTCTGCACAAGCTTCCTGCTCGTGCGAGAGCCCCGCATCTTCCTTTCACAGTGCAGCCTAGGACCTTCCCAGGCTGGACTGAGACAGAAAGCACAACCTGCCTGGCTGCCGAGGCTCCGCACACACAGCAAGTGGTGCGTGGGGCCCCGGAGCAATGCACGCCCATGCACCATTTTCGGCTTAAAGCCGAAAATGAAAAAGTGTGTGAGCGGTGCCTGCCAGGCCCTGGAGCGTTGCGCAAATGTGAGTGCGTCGTGCAGATCGCTCCTCACAATTGTGCGATGCTCGAGGGGCCCTTTTGCATGCCAAATGCCATGTGAAAAGGGCCCCAGTGGGTTTCTCCAGTTGAGAGGGGATTCAAACCTAAGGGCCTTTCCACCCTACACTGTTATAGTGCTATTATATATAGCTATATAGCTATTATAGTGTTATGATGCTCTTATTCCACTTTCAACATCCTATGGAATCCTGAGGTTTGCAGTTTAGGGAGTGGCCTCTAGAATTCTCAGCCAGAGAGTTCTTTGGCCTCAGTAAACTACAAACTCCAGAATTCCACAGGATGTTGGAAGTGGAATAATAGCACTATAGCAGTGCGGAAAGTCCTAGTCTCAACTAGTCCTAGTCCTACTCTTACCTGGACTTAACTAGTCCTAGTCCTAGTACTAGTACTAGTCTTACCTGGACTTAACTAGTCCTAGTCCTAGTCCTAGTCTTAATTTGACTTAACTAGTCCTAGTCCTAGTCTTAACTGGACTTAAACTACTTCTTCACACGGGTTCAGATACTTGCTTACCTTGGAGCAAGTTCGGCTGAATTCAGCTAAACTTAGTTGTGAGTGGGCATGTCTAGGGCTGTGTTGGAAAGGAAACAGAGAACAGTAGCTTGCCTGAGGCCGCCAAGTTGAATTCAGGGGATGCAATTTAATTATTAGAAAGCTCTTCATAATAGCTTTGCATTACTCCAAGGGGTATTCTAGATTTTAGTTATAACTCTCATCTTTCATTATCATTATCAAAGATAGTTTGGGAAAATATCTTAATAGGGGTGGGTGTGTATTAAAAACATACATGCTGGAGGCATGATCCCAATATGTATATGTTAAAAGGGTTGGTTAGCACCAAAAATCTCACTTTTTATGTAACATAAAATATTGAAGTAGGAAAACAACCATGAAATACATTTCAGTTCAGTTATGCACATTCATACTAATAGTTAGTTATGGAACTTTCTTCTCCTCACTCATTTTTTATTTGCTTGCTTTACAATTTGTAAGAAGAGACAAGAGTTGAATCAGTACATGGAAGGTCCACAGAGGTGAGCAAGGGCAGCTTTGAGAATGAGCAGGGAGGGATCTCTCCCCCCTGGATTTTGGGGACGGGTCATGCCCCATCTTGCTCAGTCCAGGAACCATCACTGGGGGATGGATACATAGAAAGGAGGTCAAGTCAACTGTGCCTTCAGTGATGATAAAGAAGAAGGAATTTCAACTGTTGTTGCTTGTTATGCAGGCTACACCTGCTGAAATTCTCTTTCCTATACAAGTCTGAAAGGTGAGAGAGAGCTGTCCCTTTTTTTTATGTTGCCACCATAGCCTGGGATGAAAGGCCTATTCACATGACAGAATTACACAGTCCCAATTTGTCAGGGACAGTTAGATCTCTGTCATCCCACTTTCCCAGCTGTATTTAAGATGTCTTGTTTTTTCCCCCTTTTCCAGCTTTCCCCTTTTTCCCCTGGCTTACTTCCATTTCTGAAAATTGAACTCAAAGTGGAAAAGTAGCGTGTCCTCAGATTAATTCCATAAGGGGAAAGGAGAGAAGGATGGGGAATCTTGTCCTTCCCAGTTGGCTCAGATAAAAGCAAACTGCTACAACTTCTCTTTGTGTATTCTCTCTAATTAGAAATGTTTGCCCTCTTGACCACACTCTAGTGTTGCTTGGTCACATGTGGCCGAGTTTTCATTTGTGAAGTGTTGGAAGGTAGGCATCATTTAAAAAAAAAAAAAAAGAGAGACATATTCACTTTAACTTATTACCTTTTTTGGCAGGATGTATTTCACAATATCCAATCACCCTCACTCAACATATACACAACCATCCCATCATTTTCTTGGTATATCAGCTGACCTGATATTTACTTTAGGATAATGCACCACTGCTGTTGCCATACCCTACCATCCCTTCTGCAAAGTGTATGCTTTTTCATAAATTGGATATATTAATGGCCAGAGAACATGATGAAAGTCACACTGGCAAAGAATGTGTTTTGGAGTCAAGCTGACCTGAGATGTATTCAGGGTCATAAGGTCAGAGAGGATTAGGTGGAAAGACTCAGTGCTGATGGGTTTATGCTCATCTTTTTATTACTCCAGGAACTTTGCATTTCTGAAAACAATGAAAGACAAACTGCCCAGACTGGTGAACAATCAGAGAGCACACTTTGATTTTATCCTATAGAGACCTTCCCCACATAACCTACCTGACCAAACATTAAGAGATCATTACAAGTCCCATCAGTGTTTTGTGACTCTGGAGTTAAGCAATCTGCCCATTCCAGACCCCTTTGTCAATCCATAAGAAAGCCATTGTGGCTTTGGCCCTTTCCACACCTTACCTTCTTCTGACGCTGGGGTGTGGGGATTGTGTGAGCAGCCTCTGGCGAGAGGCTCTCGCATCCAGGGTCCTTCAACTCCACATGAGCTACCTGCTCATGCAAGAGCCCCACCTCTTCCTTCCGCAGTGCAGCCTGGGACCTTCCCAGGCTGCGTTGCGGCAGGAAGCACGACCAGCACGGCTCTGGAAGCTCCATACGTCAGGTAAGTGCGCACGGGGCCCGGGGTCCATGTGTGATCGCGCACCATTTTCAGCTTCTAGCCCAAAATGAAAGGTGCATGATCCCAGCCCCTGGAGCGTCGCGCAATTATGAGTGCGTCATGCAGATCGCTCCTCACAATTGCCCGACGCTCCAGGCACCCTTTCGCATGGAAAATGCCATGCGAAAAGGGCCTTTGTCATTGCACTCTTTCAGGGCAGGAAATAGGGTATAAAAATCCTATCTCCAACCCCAGCCATTTGTAGTACATTGGGCATAGTACATTGTACATGGTGTCACAGATTGCCATTCCACCGTCTAAGCCACTCTGTTGTGACTATCTGTTGGTAACTGTCACTCTTTCCACCCAATCTCTTTCTATACAATCTTTCTTGCCTCACTTTTCAAAAGCCTTGTGTGGTTCTTGAGAGTATCTGATTTCTCATGTGTTTGTCAATTCAAATAAAAAACTTTGCTTAATTTCAACTGGAGTCCTCTCTACAGTTAATGCTGGTATACATAGACAAAAAGATCCTGCCATTACCGTCCTCTCGCAGGCCTCCTTTGAGCTATAATTCCCCCAAATTCTAAGGACACACTGTCATTGTGGGTGGACCCCAATGTCTCCCACCTCTTAGGGTTACACTGCCATGGAATTTCATATTTTTCTGCCATAAGGTTTCACACTGTATAAGAAAAATCAGGAAGCCATCATCTTTAAAGTGAGGGATAAATGTCTTAATTTAATTTAATTTAATTTAATTTACTGAGAACTTTTACTTCCCTGGTCACCTCGGGCCTCCTACACAGAAAGCAGAGTGTGATGATTTCTCTTCATCAGTTTCAAGAGGCTATCCTCTTGAAAAGCAGGGCAAAAGGAGAGGAAAAGGGAGGGAACAGTGATGTGAGTTTTCCATCAGATTTCAGCAAATACTCCTAACTGCTGGTGGCTGATTTGAGGCTATGGCTGACTAGAGTTTTGAACTGGAGAAAGGCCTAGGCTCTTCAGATAGGGCTCCTCAATGGGAGACAATGATCAGAAGTAGTTTCATATTCTAGAGATCATTCTGGGCTATTTTGAATAAGAGAAACTGGTCACAGAAGGGTATGTGTACCTAGGGAGTGGGTATCTACTAAGGATGGTGTGATCAGTGTGTGTGTGTGTGTGCGCGCGCGGGGGGGAGTTGAAACACACAGATATACAGCAACAAATTTATTTCTGTTTTAGACAGAGAATGAGCACTGAGGCATAGAAGGGAAGACTGAGGTCATGCTGAGCATTGTAGTTGAAAGCAACTGAGGATGTAAAGATACCTCTCTGTAGGAATCCAACATAGGAAGATATCAGAGAAATGCGTTAAATCCCCACTCGCTCCACTTTGCATGATTAACCTAGCTAACCATGATGTAAATGCCATTCCTAGAATTTCCCATACCCCACAGAAGTGGGACACTCATGTTTTTGTTAGCCTTTAAAAGTTAGCCTACGGCACCTGAGGTATTTTATTATGCTTCATAAGAAGAAAAGGCAGAAGCTCCAAGAGTGATCAGAAAACACAGAAGTCCTAATGGGCTCTGCAAGTTTGCAGCTATAAAGAGAACTCACCCACCACTCTGGTTGGGCCCTAGATGCACCCTTCAGGGTGGGAAATAGGGTATAAAAATCAGGGAATTTTTCTTTCCTTTTTTTTAATTAATTTTTTTAAAAAAAATTTATTAAAGAAAAAAAATACAATACATAACAGAATAACACAAAAACACCACGTGAATAACATAAATGTGAAAAAGAAAAAAATTACCCCACAAATGACTTACATTACTATTATTCTCCAGATCCTTTATCATCGTATACTTATTCCACATATTTTATATCACATTAATTATATATTTTTATTTCATGTATCTAAGTCTCTTTCTCCTTGTATTCACTATTGCTATAATAATTTCATTCTTAAATCTGTTCTTTTCAACTATATATTTCTTTAAATTTTTTATTATCTTTTATTATGAAAAAAAATTAAACAATACAAATGCAAATGAACAAAGCCCCACATAATTAATAATAATAAAAAAAGAATAAACCCACTCCCCAGAGCCAACTTTTTGTTTACTCCACTTTCCAAAATTGCCATTCTTCTTGTGAAAGGGTAGCTTTACTATCTCTTATCAAAGCTTTTTCCAAGAATATTTTCCAAATTTCTTCAAAATCATTCCCTTTTACAAGACCTTTCATAAATCTGATTCTACAAGTTAACTTATCATTAATTGCAATTGGAAATTTTTCTTTCCATCTACATTTCTTTGTATTGCACCTCCCATTGTATAGCCATTGCGGCTGATTGTTTTTGAAAAAGGTTAGGTACCCACGTGAAAATGAAATTTTCTGCCTGCTGAGCCCTTTCACTCTTCCCATGTATTTAGGCACAGGATATGCTTTCTCGATATTGAAGGAAATGCAGTTTGCACATCTTCAGGGATTCTCTTCCTGGAGGATTTTGGAACAAGCAATAGTCAAAACAGAGACAGGCAGTTACCAGAGGAACTCCATAATGATCAGGGCCATTGATCCCAGGAGAAGTGAGAGCTGGTGCTGTCGGTAAGATCAACCGCCTACAAATAACGATGGATAAATGTTTACCTCACAGATACACACACATTATGTTGTCATGTCTGGCTGTAAATAGCAACCAGGAAGTTAGAAACATAAGGAGGTTAAGCAACTGGAAGTAAAAGGAGTTGGGGTTATATGTGTGGACTAGGATCATTATATGTGTGTGAGAGAGATCCCATGGTATAAGCTTATATTCTCACACACCACAAATATACTTCCTAATTTTCTCTATTGGGCAAGGCATGGACTATAACTCAGTGGCACAGCATGTGTGTTCATACATAGAAGGTCCCATGATCAGTCTCTGACATCTCTATTCAAAAGTGTTAGGCAGCAGGTAGTGGAGTTTCTTCCTGAAACTCCAGAAAATCATTACCACTCAGAAGAGATATTGCTATGTTGATGGGCCAAGAATCAAACTCCATATAAAACAGCTTCATATCTTTATGTGCACATACAGTCTGAGGATTAACTGCATTAATCTGAGAGATCTCGAATGTCAAAAAGAGATGTCTGAACACAAAAAGACCAGTGTGGAAACACCGTCAGCAAAATGATCAATGCAGGGACAAGATATAGTTGCCCCTCCACATTTCCAGGTTTTACTTTTGCAGAATTGATTATTTGTGAGTTTCTCCAACCACTGCTCCCCCCACCATCAAGGACTTCTTTTCCAGGAGAACCTTCATTCTTGGTGGCTCTGATCAGGCCATGCAACCTGTTAAAAACCCACCTCCAGCCCTCCTCCTCCCCCACCAGCCACTGCCTGGCCAGATAAGATTGGATTTCAGCCTGATTTTTCAGCTCCACAAACCCTCTTCCCCTTCACAACCGAGGAAGGAGATGGAGAGGAGAGAAGTATAGGGCCACCATGCCCTGGGACCCTTCACGCACACTCACACACAGACACAGACACACATACGTTTTGATATTTGCATTTTTTCCACTTTTGCAGGGGTCCTGTACCCCTAACTCTAGTGAACGTGGAGGGCCAATGGTAATTTGCAGCTTGAGGGAAAGGACAAAGCAGCACTTCCCTCTGTTCCATTGACAGAAGCCAAGTAGAGTGACAGTTGGATCTTTCTCAAACACTAGCTATGAAATAAGGTGTTCCCCCACACCTGAGGACAGCAGGCTAGTTTAGGGGGTACAGGAGAGGCTCTGGGGAACACAGAAAGGAGCGGAAGGAACAGAAGAAAAGGCTGAGAGACTGTCATACACTGGTGTCTACAACCTTAGGCAATTGTCTCACTCTATCTGATTGGAAGGTCAACCCTGGAACTGGCAAACACAGATCAAATTTGTGTTTTTAGAAGAAGAAACAACAAGAAGACCACCATACTTAAAAATGACAATCGCTCTTTATTTGTCATGCAGCCTTGCATGGATCTTTGCCGTTAGAATCAAGCATTAGAATTCAGTGTTACAGTTCACAAAACAGCAACAGCAGAAGCAATCACCTTTTCCAAAGTTGCTTACACTTCAAAGAAAGAAATCAAAGAATTTTTTGTGGTCAAAAAACAAAACAAAAAAACAGTGACTAGAGCATGTTGAAACAGAGGGTGGGAACAGATCTTATCACAGGTGTCTCCAAACTGTTTTCTTTTGGCAAGTGCAGGTACTTTTATGGGTCTGTGGCTTTATAGCTGCCTCTTGTTTGAAATTACAAAGAACATGTTCAAACATGAGAAAGGATTTTCAGAAAGTGTGTTCTGAGGGAGTCAAATCCATAGGAGTCTGCTTGCCATCACGTTTACTATGACTGTTGTTCAAGTGTACTATCAAAAGCTGTTCACCCCGCAGAAAACTTTAAATATATGCTTAAGTCCCATTGGCATGCAAAGGAACCAAACATATACTTAAAGCTGATGATTTGCTCAATGGATTGTGGGTTTCTTGCTGTTGCACATACCTGGGAAAACCAGCATGCTAGACCCTCTCTTGGGTGAAACCAGGTTATTGATCAAGTTGAACCTATCATATAGCAATTAGCTGGGTCTTACACTACTACAAACGGATTGGACTAGAATAACTTTCTAGTGGACCATTTGTCCTTCATTAGGAATCTCTTGAAATGTTTCTATAGGTGTGTCACATGAGTTTGTTGAAATAGGTAAATCCCATGATTTGATTACAGAATGCCTGATACGTTGCAACTCTGGAGATAATCTACAAACAAGATGCTCAGGCATCCCATTCCAACAATACATTTGTTGTGAACCCATATCGTATCATGTATCATACCATATTTCATATACACACAGGCACACTCCATTCCCACAGATGTACAGAGAAAGACCGTATTGCTTCAATGAGACTTTTCTTCAAAGAGGTCTACACATAGTTCACTTGACATGGTGGCTTCACCCCTCTGCATAGCAAGCCAAGGCCTATCTGCTTCAGCTGGTCTATCTACAGAAACCCTTTTTTTTTCTTCAGGTGGAAGGATGAGCAGTGGATGTTGGAGCAGGGTGCAAACACCTGGATCCACAGCCAAACCCTTGTGGAAAAGGTGAAACGTATCAGAGGGGAAGAGCTTTGCTGAGCTATTTACACAATGGGTTGAAGTGGCCATACCTACAGCCACTCAGGACGGGATGGCTTTTAGTAGGCCATTTTCTTGGTTGAAGTGGTTTTGGATACAATTTTCACACTGGAGCTTCCTCCACCACCTGAAGAGACACGGCTCCCTCCAGTGCTGTAACTACTACCACCTCCCAGGCTGACCCCGGAGCTAAACCCACTCCCACCACCAAAGCCACCACCCATGGAGTAGCTGCTGCCGACTCCAAATCCTCCTCCAGATCCTCCTCCAGATCCTCCTCCAAGACTGCCTCCAAGTCCGCCTCCTAAAGCAAGACCATGTGCTCCGCCGCCTCCCAAAGCAAGTCCGCTTCCGCCTCCAAAGCCAGTGCTGGTGGTGCTGCTGACCACAGCTGGGAGGGGAAAAGAAACCATTTTTTAAAAAATTAGTGAAGTTCTATGCATCACTTCAAAAGAACAATCTATTCCAAAGCCTCCTTAGAAAATCCACAAATCCATAAATAAGGATGTTACTTACTGTAGCCTATGTGTCCAACACCTTCCGCCAGCCTAGGAGTGGGAAAGAAGAGAAAAAAAAAATAAGTTAACTGGTAGACTTTTTTTCCCTCCTAGCTAAGGACTGTTTGTGTTTGTGTGTGTACCTGTGTTGAGAAAACAGAGAAAGCAGGTTTGGGGACAGTAAGCCAGAGAAGACAGAATGAGAGATGGGTTGGAGTAAATGAAATGAAAATAACAAATGCAACAGCAACAGCAGCAACAACTACGTGTGGGCCAGTTCTCTGGGCGTATAAAAAGAAACAGCAAATTTGCTCTTCATAGAAATGTCATGTTGTCTGCCTCCAGGTATGCTCAGATTGTATATTAGTAAACAGGTCCAGATATTACAAAATTATCATTACCATCATTTTGAATACCATATAGATATCATACAATCCTAGTGAGATCCAGCATGGAGTACTGATTTAAACATTAGACTATAACTCTATGGGACCAAGGTCTGAATCTCTGCTAAGCTATGGAAACCCACTGGGTGACCTTGCGTGATTCTCGTTTTCTTGCCCTTCAACAAAAGAACAATAAACCTCTGAACCAATCTTGCCCAAGAAACTTAGGTTTACCTTAGGGTCACATAATTTGGAAACAACTTTAACACAATGACGACAATAAATATTTAATAAATAAAATAAACTGTCTAAATCTTCAGTTATCTTTCCCTTGAAGGGAAAGTTAACATAGGTTAGTGCAGTCTTTTGAACTTCCGACTGCTTAGGGAGGCAGAGAATGTAATAATTTAAAAGGTATATAATTACACAAATTATAACAGAGAAATATTAGGGAAAATAAGGAGAGGAAGGAGTGGGTAGAAGAAACTGAAGCTGGTGGCAAAATTAAACAAATTCATTGAGTTTTTTGTTTTAAAAAAGGTTTTTTTTTTTTGTTCCTGCAATTTAATGCCATTTCTTTCCAGCCTTTCTCAAGGAATATTTGCAATGATCACAAGTTTATAGACTGTATTTCAGTGTAATATTGTAGAAATATGCCCTTCGCATTACATGCCTCTCAAAGTTTCAACGCTGAGTAATGCTGTTGAGGATAAGATGTTTTCTGATTAATGCAAAAACAAATTAGTGCTTTAAATAGAACATCACAGATATGTGGTATTGTGTCTGGGATTCTAGGAATCAGTTTGTGAGTTACCTATTTCAGATACTTTCAGGACGAAAGCTTCCTAGCCTAGACAATCAAAGGGCAAAATCGAAGGAAAAAAGCTGTGGGGAAGCATAGAAGAGTTGCAAACTTAAGATTATGCTATAAGGACCACACACACCCTGCTAAAATATTAATTATGGGGAATGGTAATTGCTGTTTTTTTAAAAAAAAACTAATGTGAAAGCAGTCTTAGAATTGAAGTATGATTTGTTCCTGAATTCTGCCTGAAGTGAAATTTGAGATGAATTTGGAAGGCTCTAATCAAATGAAACATCTGAAAATATTTTCTGCTTTTATTGTGGGCTAAGAGATGAAGAGCCATTATGGTGTAGTGATTTGAGCAGCGGACAATTGTGGAGAGCAGGATTTGATTCCACATTTGGCCATGGAAACCCAATGGGTAACTTTCGGTGTGTCACACACTCTCTCCCTGGGAAAAAAACTGTGATAGGTTCACCTTAGGATCACCGTTAAGTTGAAAACAACTTGAAGACACGAAACCACAAGAGATAAAAAAGGTTATATTATGTTTAGATAAAACCTGTTAAAGGGCTACATCATTGGTTTAGTCAGCGATTAAGGCCATTTTCTCGAGAGCTTTCCATCTCTCCAACCTACCTAATCTCCTCTCCTTCTAGCAGCTTCCTGTAGGTGGCAATCTCAATATCCAGGGCCAGCTTGATGGTCATCAGCTCCTGGTAATCCTTGAGTTGTCGAGCAAGGTCTTGCTTTGCTCTTTGGAGGGCTTCTTCCAATTCAGCCAGTTTGTGCTTGGCGTCCTTGAGGGCAAGCTCCCCACGGTCCTCAGCCTCAGCGATGGCTGCCTGAAGATTGGCACACTGCAAAGGAAGGGAAAGATTGATTCTTCTTCTTAAAATCATCCTCCTCATCTAAAGAGATTTTGGGACCATCCTCCCTATGTGATTTTCCTCCCCATCCCTATTACAGATGTAATTCATCTGGACATCACTCAACACAGCGATGTACTGCTGTTCCAGTACATCCAGTACATCAAGGGAAAAAAAATCTCCTTCCAATCTTTTATTCTTCCAAAAAAATCTAGAGATCACTAAGTTCTAATGCAAACTCTGATCGCCAAATCCTTAAGTGCAATTGAGATATTTTGTACAACTAGTAACATTTGTAAAGGATGTGCATTTCCAGGGACATCCAGGGACCCATGAGAAGCTGTCCCTTCATTATTTCTGTATGTGCATGTCAAAGTTACTTGCACATGTGTCTGGGTGTGTCCATTGTCCCATTCATATGGGTTGCTTGGTTTTCCTATTTACTGCAGTATATAGAACAGAATAGAGGTAGATCTGCTTCAAAGTGGTGGGAAGAAGTCAAATTTTGGACTTTTAATAAATGCATACCTAAATATCATGCCTATGCAAATTCTCAATTGTACACAAAATGCAGTAAAATTATGGGACCATTTGATTCTCACTGGATGCACATATACCCACATACCTATGGGCATTTATCAAATAATTCCAAAAGGAATGGTGATATTAAGAGCAATGGTTATATTCAAAGCAGTGATCACATTAGAAGCATTTTCCAGTGTCTGTAACCTATGTACTCTATTTTGTTCATAACAAGAATATAGAAAATTCATATTTTGTATTTTAAATCAGTGGTCACAAGCTAGGCCACTGTGGCTGAGACTCCCATGTGAATTTTTGGAGAAGTTGGTGTGAGAACAATTTTGTTTGTTGCCTGTCTGTGTGGTGCCTAGTGAAAGGTGGAGAAAGAGATTCCTGATCTCATCTGCAGTGCCTGGGAGGTACTGCAGAGGCAAAATTGTGGTTTGTCAAGCTCTTTTACATTAGATGCCCTGCAGCATTTTTGCAGTAAGAACTGTTTTATCTGTGACATTGTTAGCAGGGTGTGGGAGATGTTAACGCTTGCTTAGATTTTGCACATATAAAGAGATATTTAAGCAAATGTGGTGGAAATACATTCTGTAACTCAGTGATTTTCTAATCCTGGCCTCATCTCTTTACTGCTTATACTAGCATTAAGGGAAATTATTATTTTAATATTCAAAGATCAGCATCAAAGAAGCTGGGTCTCCTTGTATGATACAATCTTGGAAGAGACCGTTCTGTATCTTTTTCTTATTTGTGTAATACTTAGGGAGAAATAGAGTGGGAAAGACCAATGTTATTTACAATTCCCAGAAGATGCTGAAAGGCAAGGACTGAAGGTTTGTTCAGCTCTTTTGCACAACTGACCTCTGGCACTTGTGCCATGAGAACTGTATTACTTGCAGTGTTACAACATAGTGCCCTTGGGTGGTAGAAGAGCTAGAAATGACTAACCGGTTATATGAAATGGAGGAGGACAGGACTTAATGCTAGCTTTAATGAAACATGGCTGAAATATAGTATCTACAATGCATTGAGGTTTATCTAACAGCTTTGTTTCTCTTGGCCTGGTTAAAAGCTTTGTTAAAAGATTATATACAGCCAGCAGAATAAAGTGGTAACTCCAGCTCCTGCTGTGTGAAGTGGTGAGAGAAGATGGGCTTTATGATGTATTTAATTGCTTCCTTGTATAGACACACTCCTTACTTATAGAAAGCAAGCACACCAGGGAGAAAGGATTCAGTATAGCCTTCTCCCTGATATGCTGCTTTTCTATATGCAGGAAATGTACTGGAAAGATCTCTCTGGTTTTCCCATAACCAAGGAGCACCAGTGGTATATTTGTTGTAGAGACAGATAAAACTCATGTAGACACTAGTATGTTAACAGGCTAAACAGAAAGGCATATCCAAACTATACCTGTTTCTTCAAGGCATCTATTTCGCTTCTCAGCCTCTGGATCACCCGGTTAAGCTCCGTAATTTCTGTCTTTGTGTTGCGCAGGTCATCCCCATGGCGCCCAGCAGAGACCTGTAGCTCTTCATACTGAAGTTCAAAAGGTGAGGGAGAAAAAGATACAGAGTTTCAATTATTACAGAGTGATTGTATATTCTATACCATGTATTTTGTGTGTGTGTGTGTGTGTGTGTTTGTGCGCACACATATATATACATACATAATACACATTAAGGCAGAGGTCTTGATCTATCTCTCCACCTGACAAAAAGGGCTTTGCAGCAGGTGGAGAGACAAACCAAGACCAAAGACAGCCAAAGTTCCAAACAGCTTCAGACTAACAAACTATAATTTTGGTCTGGCCCCACATCACTGTACATGCATTTCAATGCTTCCCCTTCCCTTTCTTCTTCAGGAAGAGGTCCTGCTAGCAATGGAGAAAGAAAGTGGCATGGTACCATCCAACAGCATTTTCACTGAGAAGGATGGATTGGACCTGGGATTCACTTTCTGTCTTATCACCCCAAGTGGCACTGCTAGACAATCTATGGCACTCCAGATGTCATTGGACTGCAACTCCCAACAGCCCTAGCCAGCATAGCAAATGGTAAGGACATAATTGGAATTACATTCCAGCTAGCTTTTGAGGGACACATGTTTTCTATCTCTGCCACATGGCATTGCAAGGACTTTTTTTTTCCTCTTAAAAATCAGATTGGATAGTGGAAATCAAGACAAATCTTGAGGTGCCTCTGAAGGCAAAAGTTAACATCTGTCAGAATTTGAGTGAGAGTTTAGAAAGTTTTATAACATTAGCAATCTTGTGGCATTTCATAAAGATCTGCCTTAGACTGAGTTATCAAGTTTTGAAGAGGAAATAACTGTCTGGAGGACATATCAGATACGCGCGCGCACACACACACACACACACATATGCCAACCAAACTTTTTCCCCAGGCAAGGCCACTTCTTTGAGAGGGCCCGTGGAAGAATTTCCTCCTCTGTATAGAGGAGATCCACCTGCCATTTAAAAGTAGGACTGACTCCAGTTATTTTTGAACCTGGAGTGAAAAATGGTTCTTCCCTCATCTAATAAAAACATGTGTTAATAAATTTAATAATGTATAATTTTCTTCTGCCTGAGGCAGTTTCTTTCCCCACCTAATATCATAGGACCAGCACAAGAAGAGAGAAAGAAAGCTTTTGAAATGCTTTCCTAGCTCTTATTTGCTAATCTGCTCCTTGTTCTGTGTCTTGGAGGTGTGTCTCTCCTTTAATATTGTGGGAAAGGAATCTCGCCATAGCAACCCATTCTGCATTCTTGCCCTAAGCATCTACAACCAACTCTTGTTCCTATCTCTTCTCCAGATCTGTACTGCTACTGTTTTATATCCCACTTGGCCTTACTGGGCTGCAAGAGAAAAGTTCTCCAGTCAAATTACCTTAATGAGACTGTCACTGGAGGGAGACCTTCCACATTCACTTCAAATTTAAGTGAAATCATTCTAGCAGCAACTCAGTTACTGAGTCTGGTACCAGCTTAGGTTAGAGATGAAAAACATTTTGGAATGTTCCTCTGCCAACTGCCCCCCCCCACAACCCACAACAGTTTTCTGCAATTCCTAAAATGACTTCCACAATGGAAGCATGCACAATTTGCCAGACCTTTCAGTGTCAGTTCATTTGATTTTTTTACCCTGCACCATCAGGGTAAAGTTACCAATAAAATGACTACATTTAAAAACTACACAATGTGAAGTTTTGTGTGACTGTAGTCACACCAAGATTTCTTTCTCTATGTCATGTTCCATCACTGCTGAACAAACGTATTAATAGTATGTGTGGAGGTGATGAAGAGATACGAATGAGGTGAGCAGACTGAATGCTGTGGACACTGCATAGTCCTTGTATAAAATCCTGATTCTTTTTTTAAAGTTAGAAGCCTAGTTTATCTGTTCAACTTTAAGAGGAGAAGGAGAAGGAGAAGGAGAAGACATCATCATTCAGAATTCCAGAAAGGAATTTGGATGAAAATAATTCCAGGAACAACACTATCTAAAATGTTACTTTTAGGTGAAATTTAATAGTATCTCAGAATCATTCATACAAATGTTTCACCAGAGAGAAATCTACTTCACGCTTATCTTGAGTTTTATGAGTTTTATCTTGAGTTTTTTAATGTGAAATTGACTGGTAACTACAGATCTCATGGCTAAGGAAATTATGGCCATCCAGATGCTATGGGACTCCTTTCTCCATCTGGCCTAGCCCATCTGGCCAAAGTTAAGAAACAGTGGATCATCACGGTTTGGAGGGTGGAAGTTTTCCCAGCCTAGCTTCTATGCCCTTCACTAAGTCACCATCTGGGTTACCTACCTTGCTTTGATACCATGATTCAGCTTCAGCTCGGCTCCTGTTGGCAATGTCTTCATACTGTGCCTTGACCTCTGCAATGATGCTGTTCAAGTCCAGGTTTCTGTTATTGTCCATAGACAACACAACAGAGGTGTCAGATACATGCTGCTGCATCTGCGCTAGTTCCTGTACAGAAGATGAAATCTGTGTCACTTAAACTGCATAAAGTAAAGGAAATATTACAGTTAAAAGGTGGGAAAAGAAAATCTCCAGTAAACTGCATGAGTGCCGGTCTATGGGAAAAAAGATTTCCAGAGGAAACTTTGCTGAAACTCATCATGTGCATATTTATGCAGGAGATTCACATGGAGAAGCAGCTTTCCACTTGGTTCTCCAGTACAAGTCCAGATACACTTCATTCCTAGCCACATTGGGATGTTCTTCAAAGGTTGCTGAACAGGCTGTCTTTTGGTGGGTATCCCCCTCTATACCATCAGTTATTATTTATAATGAATTAGAACACAGTCTGGGTCTAGACATTTTCATTTACTTTTTGACATGGAGGTAAATTTAACAGGAAATGCACCAATTCAGTTAGCATTAAGATAATCATCTGAGACACATTAAAAAACAAAAAACAAAACAAAACACATAGTCTTGAATATATAGGCTATGAACTTGATGCTTGCCAAAGCTTACATTGAAATCTGTCCCCCTCTTCTTTTTAATATACCAGAGAAGGAATTTCTCTTCTTTCTTGGAGTCTCCAGATTTCTGCATTTCAACATCTCAGATTTTGCCATCATCTAAATAACTTAAGTGCACTATGAACATAATGTCCCCTTTTTAAGCCTAAGCCTTCCATTGCAGGAATGAAATCTCTGGCTTTGTCCACAATTCAGATATGCTGACTTACAAGAAAGAGACAAGGAAGTTCTTATTCTTTGTTGGCTCTTTTCAAAAAAGTAAATCAAGAAAAGACAGCCCTTATGGTTTTATGCAACCACACAGCTTTCCTTGTCTACAATGATCGTGATTTTCAACTTTTGCTAATTTCATTTATGTCCCACATTGTTTCAATGAGCCTGCAGTAGCAAATATGTCTTTCCTCTCCCATCCCTTTATCTTTGCAACAACCCTGCAAAGTAGGTCAGTCCAAGGTCACCCACTGAATTTCTTAACTCAGTGGGCACTAGAACTTCACCTCCCAGTCCAAAATCCTAGCTGCTACCTGTAAATTGATTCCAATTGCTGCTGCTTCACTCAAACTGAATTGAGTAGGTACAATCACTTAGAGATGTTTCCCAATCCAAGTGATTAACATGACTGGGAGAGGATGCCAAAGAAAGAGGTGGATTTTCCATTGCCTGCTGACATCAAGTTCAGACTAGACAATTTCCCAAAGGAGATGCATTATTTAAACACAATTTATCTGTCTTGATCCAGTAATAATAGCTGGAGGAAAATGCACATGGGTTGCACAAGATGTAATAATTGATGTCACTAAGTCTGTGCTTGCCTGAACATCTATTCATCTTTGCAGATATATTAGCAGAGGTAGGTAGATACAAAAAAAAAAAAAAAAAATACCCACACATATAGAACTTCTTGGGAAGTGTATAGTTTCCAAAGCAAAATATGATACGAAACTTTCCAGAGTGGAACATCTGAAGAGTCATGCGTTACAAGTTTCAACACAACAATTTTGTTGAAAGTCTTGGAAGTTTCCCATCCCTCCCCTCTTCCCCTTTGGCATTGTCAGAAAACAGAAGAGCATTTATTTTCTGTGAAAATTTTTCATTTTAGACTGCGCTTTTATATTATGAAAGAGGTAATCATGGTAACTGATAATGATTTTTGTTGTCATTCAAGTTTGCCAAGAGCAGGGGAGTCAGGAATGTTATAGTTTCAAGATGAAGTCTCTGAACCTGAGCATGTCTGCCTTCAAGAAAGTTTGGTTGAAGTGATGGGGAAAAGTCCCTTGTTCAGGCCGATTCCTTTCAATATGTTCTTAAATTATAAATGTGTTAACTATAGGTGGAATGCATCAATAAAAATGCTGTTTCTGGATAACTTTGGAACTTGCCCTTCCAATATATTACTAGCCTTCAAGTTGATGCTGACTTGTATTAACTCTGACTTATGGTGACCTTAGGATTTTCTTGGAGGAAATTTTCCCTTGCTTTCCTCTAAGTCTAAAGGAGTATGACTTGCACAGGATCATTTGGTGGATTTCCATTGTTGAGCCCTGTTCAAGCCATGGTCTCCTGGAATCTTGGCCCAACATTCAAAGCACTATATAGTGGCCCCTCCATTACTGCAACCTTTGCATGCATCAATGTGAGGTCTCATGAAGCATTGTATTCCATTATACACAGCAGGTGCACACCCATGCTGCTGCGGGTGCACACATGTCAGGTCCATCGACTTTAACGGATGTGATGCTTCATGTTTAGTTTTACGGGGGGGGTCCTAGAATGGAACACCTGCATATATAGAGAGCACACTGACCATGCTGGCCTGCCAAAAGGCAAAGACAAATGTTAGAGAAAGGCAATTGCCCATGAGTTTAAGATGACATTATAAGTTTCCAGCTACTGCTGCACCAACGGTGACCAGGGCCTGTATGTCCTCTGTTGGAGCCATAGCTCAGTGGCAGAGTGCGCACCTGGTGTATTGAAGATGCTAAGCTCAATTCTTGGCATCTCCAGTTAACAAGATATGGAAAGACACCATGGAGATAATAAACACCAATACTTAGAGACAACCATAATACTGGGCTAGATGGTCCAAAGATTCAGTTACATGAGCAGCTGGAGATCATTTCAGCTCTGGAAGTGAAATTTCTGAGTATTTAAGGGAAGATGCTTACCGCTTCAAATAGTGCTTTCAGGAACTCAAGTTCATCATTCAGAGAATCATGTTTGCCAGCTAGTTCAATCTTGTTCATATAGGCACCATCAACATCCTGCAGAAAACGTGAGGGAAGTAAGTGGCATGTGTGTGTGTGTTATTTCTCAGTGGGAGAAATCGATTGCATTGTTACATTGGATTTTTAGACAATGCAGCAAATTCAACATTTCTTTCTAACCTCATGAAGAACCTAGTATTTTAAGCACTGGCTGTTGTCTTTGAGTTCTGTCTAGGTTTGATTGGACTACATGAGTATGAGTATGATTGATTCTTAACGGATACAGCTCAAGTACTTTTTCTTAAAATATAGAAAGAGTTCTGCTTCAGTCATCATTCATATCTGCTGCTGAAAGGTGTTTTTTTTTTTTTGGTAATACAGTATGTCAAAGATTCTACAGGATACCTATGCATCAGAAGTGATTATTCTGGGCTAGGAGAAGACCACTATTTTGACTTGGTACAAAGGTTGTTGCATTCTTCTTGTATTTTTCGTCATTTTAAAAGTAATTTACCTTCTTAAGCACCACAAATTCATTTTCTGCACCTGTACGCTTGTTGATTTCATCTTCATATCTGTTAGAGCAACAGGGAAAAAGGATGGTATCAGTGACTTTCAGTATGAGATCTTAATGCAAGAAGCAGAGACAAGACATATATAGAAAGGACAATGGCCATTTGTCCTCAGTCAAATTTTCAAGGAGGTTGTCCAAGACATTTGGTTCATGGTGACTGGGTTGAACTATTTCTTTAGTGATCAACTCAACTTTTTTTTTAAGGTTATCAGTTCTTCTAAGAGTACCATATGCACAGGGCATGGATTTCAGTGAGTTTCCAATGTGTGCAGAAAATTGATAGGGCTAAGCTTTCCCCGGGCAAATAGAATGGATGGATGAGACTGTTTTTTCAAGTTTCTCAAGTGTTAAACCTTCTGTTGCACAATGCAGGTCATATGTTGGGAAGCATGGCTGCCTACAACTCAGCACAACACTATCTCCCAGTTGGATGTCAGGAACCATCCTATTTTCTAAGCTGCCACTTGAAGATTAATCTCTTCTCCTGCCCTACAGAGGATGCAGGTTGAATTGATATAGCCATATATAAAAGGAGATCGTCCTGCAATGCTTGAAACCACTCATGCATTTTAAAGGCAGATCTAAAATAAAGATTTCAGCAGGATTAACAACCATTTCTACTTCCATGGGGAAACCTTAGGAATTGTAATCTACTGAGATGGGTGAAGCAGGAGGAATGATAATAACCAACAATTTCACCAAACTAGAACTCCCACAACTCTATGGAGAGAGCCAACGTGGTTAAGACTGGCATACAAGTTGTTTGACTGCTTGCCCTGCCACTACAGCACATAGACTGGTGCTTGATTAATTTAGTGAGTTCAAGTGCTCTGTACTACATTTACTTTTATGAGGGGGCACATATTTGGTTATTGAACAATACTAAAAAAATTGCCCCACATTCCTTACAATGTATTAGGCATACTTCCATGATTTTTTTAAAAGGTTTTTAAAGGAATTTTAAATGTACATCTATGCATGGGATAGATGAATAAGACAGCATGAGTCCAGAAGTGTGGGCATAAACATATGAGCGTGTGTGTGTGTGTGTGTGTGTGTGTGTGTGTGTGTATCTCTGAGAGCCAAGATTAGCTGGAGATCTCTATTCAGGATACATCTAGATGCAAGCAAAATGACTGCTGTGGCTGGTGTAGGAAAATGCACATGTGCAAATATCTATGCAAGGCAAATCTGTAGCATGATCTGATTTACTTTATGTTCCTTTGCTTTGGTTTGGCAAGAAGACCGTTTTACTACAAAGGCATCCTCTTTATGAAGCATCATGACTTAGGGCCAAATCAGCCCATCCAGTAGGCAGGGTGGGGCTAGCATCAATCTGAGTTTGGCAGGCAAACACTGTGGATCCAGAACTTGTGGTGATTTATTTTGCCTTCCAGCAAATGAGTATTAAGAAACATATCTGGCATGGATAGAAAATATAGTGGGGAAGTGTTGGTGGGTTGCTTTCCAATGGAATTCTGGAGGAATGAGAAGTTGCCAAGAAAAGATTCTCCCTCCCTCCCTCTCTCTCTCTCTCCCCCCTCTTCAGTTGGCCCTCCATATCCATGGATTCTGTATCCACAATTTCAACCAACCATGGTTTGAAAATATTCCTCCTTCCCTGCAAAAGAATCCCCAAACGCAAACTTTGATTTTGCTATTTTAAATAAAGGATACCATTTTACTACATATACCGGGGCTTGAGCATTCATGAATTTTGGTACCCATGGAGTATTCTGGAACTGAACCCTAGAACATACCAAGGGTCCACTGTATCTAAAAAGTTAGTGTCTATCTATGCACTTCTAATACACTTCATCTGTGGAACTTCTGCAAAGTTTTTGGCCAGAAAAAAAGTTTTTACAGATGCAAGAGCAAGGGGTGCTTGATTAATCAAAATGAAAAAGTAATGTAGGTATAATTTATGAGCCTGTGCAACATCCAATCGAACTGAACAAATATGTTAGTAGTACATGGATAAGGATAAGGCAACATGAGCCTTAGCAGTATTGTCTTGATCCAATCAAGTAGGGCAACATTTAGATCTCAAATACTTTAGGACAAAAAGGGAAGAAACTCTGTCACACATCTCCCAGTTATGCCACCTGGAATGACACAGGATTTTCTGCGAGAAATAATGTCTATGTTTTGTTCAGTAGTTACTTCAAAGTGTATAAAAAGTGCTAGCCATCAAGTTCTGGCCAACTCACAGAAGTGGGCTACATGTCATCCTGCAAAAACTGCTGGCTTTATAGCTTCCCGCCAATTTGTTAAGACAGAATATCCCTTTTGAACTGGCTATGGGATGGAGGGATGCTTACTTGTTCTTAAAGTCTTCAACCATATCTTGCATGTTCCTCAGTTCTGAATCCAGCCTTCCCCTCTCATTTGTTAGAGAGTCTAACTGCCTCCTGAGGTTATTGATGTACATTTCGTAAATGGGTTCGATGTTGTTTTGTCGAACGGTTGTCCCCTGCTGTTGTAAGAGCTCCCATTTGGTTTCAAGGACTTTGTTCTGCTGTTCCAAGAACCGGACCTGCAAGGCGGAATAGGCAAGGGGTTGGTAATGCTTTACATATGACAAATAATGGCAAATCCACTGGAAAGAAAAGATGAATTGTCCAGTAAAACAGAAATGGAGGTAGCCCTCACTTGTTCCAAGAAGACTTTGGCTTAACCCAATGGACCTTCCTTTCTTAATCTCCATCTGAAGCAACCTAAATCTTCTGGCATTCACCTCTTCTTAGCTTTTCCTATCCCCTATTCTGTTTCCTCCCTGTTGCCTGACTTCTTTGGTTGCTATCTTTGGCTTCTCTTGCTCTGTAAAGCGTCATGTAAAAAAAATGCTGCCAGAAATGGTCTTTAAAAAAAAGACTGGGGAGTCTGTAGCTTTCAGGATGATGTTAGATTCTTAAGTTACTGTTATCTCTGACTATTGGCCATGCACCCTAATTTGGGAGCTCATGGATGGCTAAAGGTCTCTCACCCCTAAATAGAACTTAATGAAGAGGTTATCATGAAAGGAGAAGAGGGGATGGCAAGAAAGAGGGGATAAAGATGTTCAGGAGGGAATTGTAAAAACTGGAAAGGAAGCATGGCAGTCTGCCCAGTGAGCATGTGCTAAACCCCACTGAGCACACACTGGTATCATTCAGTGGAGAGTTCATTAGATTAGCCATTCGGAAGAGGATTTTTCAGCAAAACATCTGGAAGGGGGCTATTGTTTCAAGTAACACAAGCACGTTTACAAGCACATTTTTTTTATATAGAGGGTTGGAGGTGCTCTCTGGTAGTCATTACATTTCTGATCTTGTTCAGCCTATTTCCAAGACAAACTGTCATTATAACTTCATGCTGGCTTCCTGTGGAATGCAAAGTGAGTTCCATTGCAAAGGGATTGTTACTTCATTCAAATCCTTAATGAAACTATACTCGACTCCTTTTCAAAAATGAATATTAGTCTGCCATGTGGGCTGCAAATTTCACCTTTAAGTCCTTTATCCCTTGTTTTTTAACAAACATTTTTTTCTCATGCATTTTTTTTACAAAGTTGCAGAAATAAAATGCAAGAGCATAAATAAAGCAAACAATCCTGACCCCATGTTTTCATGTACATGTGGTTTGTAAAAGATATTTTGGACTGTACTTAGCTGACCTCAGGATTTCCCACCTTCCCTCTGTCATCTTAGGGGAAGCAGAAATAGTTCCAGCAAATGAGTCAAGCATGAACTGATTTTACTGCTGCCATGCATAATGATGCAATTGGGCCAAGATGGACCTCTCTTTAACCATTTGGCCATGTCTCATTTTCAAAACAGGGAGGCCCTCTAATTGGTCCAGGATCAAGAAGTGCATTTTGTTGCTTAGCTGGCCTCATTTGGACACATTATGCCAGGACACTGTATAGCCACCCTTGCTATAAATAATGAAGCTGACAATTAGGATGTGCATGATGTCTTTGAGTAGGAAGAGGAATGGTTACCCATTCTTACCCATGTGGCTACTTTATGATATGAAGTCAGAGATGAGCAACCACTTTTCCCTCTACTCTACACTATCTCAAAGAACCACAGTGCTGCTGGCAAGAACTGATGTTTAATTCCACATAGATTTGGTGCCTTAGAAGTATTAAGAGTCATTAAGATATTAATCAAAGGCATTGACTTACCTTGTCAATAAAGGAGGCAAATTTGTTGTTGAGAGACTTGATCTGTTCCCTTTCATGAGTGCGCACTCTTTGAATTTCTGGGTCAATTTCAAGCTTGAGGGGTTGCAGGAGGTGCTGGTTGACAGTCACCTCTTGGATACCACCAGGAGGGCAAACTGGAAATCCAGGACCACCTCGTCCACCAAAACCTGGACCACCTACCACAAAGCCAGCACCAGGTCCTCCAAACCCAGGTCCACCAAAACCAAAGCCGCCACCACCACCACCAAGACCAACACCAAACCCATAACCTGCTGCTCCCCCACCAACACCAAATCCTGCTCCACCACCAAAGCCAGATCGGTAGCCTCCGCCAGCGGTGCTGTAGGAGATCCGCTTGTTGGCACCCAAGTTGTAGAGACTTCGGCTACCAAATCCACCTCCGAGCCCATAGCCAACACCACCTCCTCCAGCTCTTGCTCCTCCAACCCGAGACACAGAATAGGAGCTGAAACTCGATCTCCCACCACCACCGCCACCACCAACAATCGCAGAGCCAGAGGTGAAGCCTCTGCTTGCTCCTCCAGTGGATGCTCGATAGGATACACGACTCATGATGGCTTTGTTCAGAGGGAGGAAGAAAAATGCGAAGATAGGTTTTGACCACAAGCTGAGCTGCAGGAAAAGAGCAGAGAACGAAGAAGGCAGAACCCCTCTGATATAGACGAGCAGAAAACCTCCCCTTTTATGTGTGTGGGGAAAGAACCTGGCACAGGTTGCAAGGCAACCTGATATATTTTCATATGCTTAGTATGCCTTGCAGCAACTTGTTGGTGAGACACACCTACTCCAGTCAACAGTGTGGAAATGGAGAGGTGGGGGAGCATTGTCTGTAGGCAGGAATGAGTGCAAACTCTCAGTGAGGCTGAGGAAAGTGTCTCCCCTGCTCACGTTTTTAGCAGGGTATCTTATTAAGGGAGCGGGGAAATGAGATACTAATAATTGCAACATGACATAGTTTATATTCAGGAGTTTCAAATTAAGCTGCTTTCAACGAGGATAGGAAAAGACTCTCCAGCAAGCCCTGATCTGCACAAAAGATAGCAACGTGAATTTGATGACTCCAGTGGTAGTCATCTATGGTTTTCCATGACACCAGTCAATGGGAACCAGGCGTATTTTAAGACACCACTATGAGTACTGGATTTCTATCTGAACCTCTTGACAACCCTTCACAAAACTCATGAAACAAGCCATGGGCCATGAAAGTTCCTGCTACAATACATGTGTTAGCATTTAAGATTCCCATGCAGAGCCCAATCAACCCCGTTTGACTTTGTGCACGCATATGTGTGATGTATCTGAAGGATTTGCCATAGGCTTCTGTATCAATTTCCTTTACACGATTTATCATGAACAACCTTGTGTACTGCACATTGATCCTTGTGATTCCAATGCAATTTGCTCTACAGCAAACCTATGAGGTTGACTGAATATGTCATGCCATTGCTCCGTTGAGCCAGTGCAGTCTGTCCTATCTGTCACCAGATCTCTGGGATATTTCTCATTTCCAAAGCCTGAAAGCTGGAGATTCCAAGTGCTAAATGTTGGATCTTCTGTACATGCTCCATTGGCTTTGCCATTGAGTTGAGATAAGATAGATTACTTGATGGATTTCATCACTAAGTAGAGGGCTGCATTAGGCTCCCTTTTCTCTAAAGGCAGCACTCCATCCACTGATTGTCTTCTCTAAGAGAACACTGCCCAGGCATATTTTCTTGATAGCAATCTCCTCTTGTATTCAGTGGGATTTACTCCCTGATAAGTGTGTCAAGGATTCAAAGCCCCTTACTGATTGGTTACATCAGCAGACACATCTTAACAGATTTTCTTCGTTATTGCTGCATAAGATTTTAGAATAGATTTCAATGGTGGTAATGGACACTGGTCTCCTAATCACCCTTGTGAAAAATTTTCTTGGAGTGTGTGTAGGTTGGGAAGGTGGAATTAGTAGGAGGGTTGAACAAATTGTACAATTACTTTTCTTCAGGGGCACAGCATGTCAGGACGGCAAGAGGCTTAAAATTGTTCAGGTAGTGCAAACTGTATCAATAGGATTGGATTGTCTACAAAACATGCGCAGGCTCACACTGGGTTACATTATTATGCCATACAATGAAACATCAGTCCATCTGTATCTCTGTATTTTTACCGAATAATGGGAGAAGTGTCTGTTCATGAGTGGAACACACATCCTCATGTTAGAGTGGCTTCTCCTTCACTGGAGATACATAACAAGAGGCTAGATTGACATCTATCAGGAAAGCTGCAGATGCAAGATTTCATTAGTGAGCAGGGAGTTAGACAACATAATTTCTAAATTTTTCGTTCACAGTGTCTAGCATTATATCATCTCTGTTTATGTGACAAGGAGATACCAAGATATCCTTGCTTAATATGCTTTATTAATGCTGCCATGCCATCTTCATGTGCTTCATTTGCTGAACTAGTGGCTTTTAACTGCCTTTAAAAAAAAAAGGATAAATAAATCCAGAATTTGAAGCAAAATAGAGCCTCTGCCATCGTGATACTACCAGAGTATCTTGCTTTGTGGCCATATCATAATGACTTAAGTTTGATTTTCTTTAAGAAAAGGCAATTGGTGGATGGGTGGGTGGACTAGTGGTGAAATTAATTTGAGCAAAAAATCTACTTTGAAATTCCTGCCATCACACCCTCAGTTTTGGGGCCACTTCTACTTTTTTTGTTATTATCTTTTTTTTATTTTAAAGAATAAGGTACTTTCTACTTGATTATTTGGGAGGAAAATAATGTTACTTTTAAAATAACAGGAAAAAGAAATTACATCACCTCCTCCTTGGTTTGTTGGAGGGTTGCTTTTCAAAGATTGACTTTTATAACTCTCAAATCACTCCTTGCGACTTAATCGTAGTGATACAACTCCAGAGCCCACGGCGGGGCAATATAGGTGTCATTAAGCACAAGCTGTCGACTGTGAGAAATCATTTCATATGCATGCTTTCCTCAAATGCCTTCTGCTTTTGACTTTCTAATGCTTATAAAGCCCAAAGAGAGAACTGTGGGGGAAAAAGGGTTTCCGCTAAGTTAGATTCTTGAGTAAATCCAGTTACTGGTCACTTTGGGAACTGGACTCTGCATCGTCCTGTTGATCGTGAGTGATTTTCCCTTTCGTCCACTTCAAGTGGTTGCATAGTAGGTCATCTGCCCTCCAGATAATTCTGAGGGTATCAGATGCCCTTTAATTCCACCTAAACCATCTCAACTTCATCAACTTCTGGATGCGAAACCATCACACCACTCAGTTTCTGTGCTCCGCGAGTTGAAGAGCTGGGTGTAGCTGACTTAACAGCATCAGCCTGTTTCCCTTAAGCTAACCTCCTTGATTTCATTGCAGTTACAGAGAGACAGACAGTGCAGTCTGACGACTGGCAGAAGAACCACCCCGTAGGAGTAGGAGTTTGCATAACCAGGCCTGTGTGATACAAGCCCAGAGATGGTATCTGATCTGAATGGCTGAAGGGCATCAACATTGTCCTGTTGTTGGAAACCTTTCCAAGAAATAGGGTGGTTTCTTTTGGATTGGTTTCCCCCCACCCCCAGCTTCTCATTCTGTTAAGAGACTTGATGGAACCTGATCTGAAGGAACCAATTTCTTTTCTCACGGCACCTGAAGAGTCTGATGCTCACACAATTTGTTTCATTTGCAGGCATTCCTGTCACTGTGCACTGCCAGTGATGTGAGTCATTCACACCTGAGGCTCCTTGAAGAAGGATATCGTTGATTGTGTATTAGAATTATTTAGAATGAAGCTTCAGCTGCATGGGCAAGCCTGTGCCGTAGCAAGAGGGTGCTGTAATCTTGGAAGTGCCTGAGTTGGAGAGCTTGGGACTTCTTCTTCTGTGAGCATGACGGACTCTTCTCACTCCCCAGTCATTTGGTGGTTCCTTTGGGAGATGCCAATGCAAAAACTGACAAAAAGTATTAGTGGAATTGAGATATGACCAAATCATTGAATTTACCCACACTGTCTTGTTTGTTTTGGGAAGACCTGGAAGGAGTTGCATCTCAACAATAGCTCTGCATTTATCAAAGTCCCCACCAGTTCTAGTTAAAGGTTACAGAACTTGGAGAGCTCGGGCCAATCAGGACAGGCAATATCTCAGGTCTGAGGAACATGATGTCCTCCAGATGTTGCTGGACGTCTCCTCCCATCTGCCCTCACCAGCTTAGTTGATGGTAAGGGATTATTTGGAGTTTCAGTCCAGAAAGATCTAGTAGGTTGCACAATTCCTCCCTGTAGTAACTGGACCAATGGGCAGATCCACTATCAAACCATTGTCCACATTGATTGAGTCAAAATATAAAAGGAGAACTCCTTCATACCAGAGATCATGGTCAACTTCAAGATGGCTCTTGGGTATATGGACCTTTGATACAATCTAGGGAGCCCTGAGGTCATGGAAATAAATGTGTGATTATCCTGAATGTGCCTTTTTTACATTTAGTGGGGGATGTTCTTATACTGTTTCCTTCTACTGAAAGGCATACTGAACAAAACCTGTGAGAACAAAGGAACTCCATACACTCATGGAGGCCCTTGCAAGAGACTGGTAGATTGTTGAAAACTGAAAAGGACGAGGAAGCCTAGGGAGAGATGTAAAGAGTTGCGTCTTTCATTTTTTCATACAAGGATAAATAGTTTTAGCAGTTTTTCCTTGTTGTACAAGAATGCAAAGATTTCTACACAATTTCCAGCCACTATTTGCACATCAAGACTTTTGTTCAGAAAACTTATTTTTGCAAAAATGGTGTGACTTTTCTGTTTAGCAAACATTATTTTTGCACAGAATTGTGCAAAAGAAAATTGCTATTTTAATGCAGGTAACTGTATTTTCAAGCAGCCAATCAATCCTTTTATTTATATGCTGCGTTTTCACCAAGCATGCAACTCAAGATGGCTAAAGTGGGACTCAATGTATTTTGCAGAAAATACACTGTTCCGTGAGCAAAAATGGCATCCTTATAATTCTTCATAATCCTTATTTTCCATAATCCTTCATAATCCTTATTTTTACGGCTATGCAGGGACTATGAAAACCATTCCTACTTACCAGTCAGCAGCCTTTGCAATCAACAGGGGTCTGTCTGTCCCCCTCTTGATCAGAAAGCAGCTGGCCGATAGTCTCACTGCCTTCCTCGCACAAGTGATCTCCAGTACAAGGGGGAATTGTGACAAGAGTCCTCTTTCTGCCTATCACACTCAAAACCACTCATGGAAGGGGGTGGAAATGGTAGTCAGAGGCTTCCCACATGAGAGGTGAATAGGTTGCCATCTGTAGCAGTGACTGCTTCCCAGTAAGTGGGGATGTGAGAGGTCAGGTTGGGATTATTGAAAAATATTCAAAAAATGGTCAAAATCTGTTTTGACTATTGAGAAACACTGATGAGAAGAATCCTGGACTAACAAGGATCTCTGCAGTTTGGGACTTATTCTGCACAAAATTCAAACATGGTTATTTCACACAGAAAACAAGTTTCTGCACAGTTTGCGCAGCATTTTCTATAGAATCATAGAATCATAGAAATGTAGAGTTGGAAGAGACCCCAAGGGCCATCCAGTCCAACCCCCTGCCATGCAGGAAAACCCTCAAAGCACTCCCGACAAGTGGCCATCCAGCCTCCGCTTAAAAACCTCCAAAGAAGGAGACTCCACCACACTCTGTGGCAGCACATTCCACTGTCGGACAGCCCTGACTGTCAGGAAATTCCTCCTGAGGTTCAGGCGGAATCTCCCCTCCTGCAGCTTGCATCCATTGCTCCTTGTCCTGGTCTCAAGAGCAGGAGAAAACAAGCCCACTCCCTCCTCGACATGACATCCCTTCAAATATTTAAACATGGCTATCATGTCCCCTCTCAACCTTCTCTTCTGCAGACTAAACATACCCAGCTCTCTAAGTCTGTCCTCATAGGGCATGGCTTCCAGGCCCCTCACCATTTTGGTTGCCCTCCTCTGGACCTGCTCCAGCTTATCCATATCCTTCTTGAATTGGGGTGCCCAGAACTGGACACAGTATTCAAGATGAGGTCTAATCAATGCAGAATAAAGTGGTACCAATACCTCCCTCGATCTAGACACCATACTCCTATTGATGCAACCAAGAATTGCGTTGGCCTTCTTGGCTGCCGCATCACACTGCTGACTCATGTTCAGCTTGTGGTCTATGAAGACTCCTAGATCCCTTTCACATGTACTGTTAGCCAGCCACTTGTCCCCCATCCTATATTTCTGCATACCATACTATGTAGAAGATAACATTTCAATACAGAAATGTTAATATCTGCTTAGAAAACATGTTTTCTGTACAGAAAATGCCTTCTTTGCAAATTAACCATGTGTGAATTTTATGAATATATCCCCAATAAATCATGTGTTTTCTGCACAGGAATTCATATTTCTGCATTCAAATATTATTGTCCATGTCCAAAATGCAGTTTCCTGTGCAGAAAGTGCTATTTTCTGTGCAAAACAACCATGCATAAATTTTGCTCAGAGTAAGTCCTAAATTGCAAATAGCCTTTGAAAACTGCACAGTCTTTGAAGGCTTTCTTGCAATGGGAACAAAATTGGTGAAATTACTTTGAGAAGAAACTAAGGCTATTTCTGCCCTACACTGTTATAGTACTATTATTCCACTTTCAACATCCTGTTGAATTCTTAGGTTTGTAATTTACTGAGGCCAAAGAACTCTCTGGCTGAGAATTCTCAAGGCCTCTCCCTAAACTGCAAACCCCAGGATTCCATAGGGTGTTGAAAGGGGAATAATAACAGTATAACAGTATAGGGCAGAAATGGCCTTAGTGATATCTTTAGCTGAGATTCACAGCTCAGCACTGTAACTACAGTGCTTATGCACATGTAAATCCCAGACAGGATTCCAGCCAATATTTTTTCCTGAGAAAAAAGCATGTTCATTTTTGAGCAAATGAATTTTTCTCAAGAGTCCCTAAAGTGGAAATAATCTTGCACCCAGTCCCCATTTTCTCAGTGGGGTGACTTGAGTGTTGATGAGCATACAAATGTTTCTATATCCTTTTACATTTCCTGTCCCCCTGCCCTTTTAAAAGGATGTAAACCAGTGTTTCCGAGTTCAACTCCCAGTTCAAGCCAGCTGTGTGGACAGCCAGGAATTCTGTGAGCTGAAGTCCAAAACACTTAGAGAACCACAGTCTGGGAAGCACGGCTGTAAATGTTTTACAAATATTCTTTACATCTCTAGTAGTGCTTACATATGTACCAAACACCACAGCTACTCCAAACCTGGTTCTTTTTTCACCAAAGACAGATAATAATCCCCCTTCCAGTCCTAAAAACAGGGAAGAGACAAGACATTACTTGTTGAGTAGGTTCACTTTTATTGTTTTAACATGTAATTCATATTTTGGGTTTTCGTGGTATCAGACTAGGTTTCAATCCATCCCTTTGCAGTCTTGATATATTCTCATAGCTAAAAATTCTATGCATACATGTTCATTTGCATTCTTGAGGACACAGGCATATACAGATTTTAATTACAGTACAAAATTCCAATATTGGGCAATATTTCAGATAAGTGCGCCTAACTTTTTACACAACATTTTGGCATATGCATTAAAAATAAGAATAATATCACTGAGCATCTTTGTGACATTTTAGTTCAAACTGGGGCCCTTTCCTCACGGGGGGGCCGAAACAGGGCCGCGCACGCAGGGGCGGAGCTTACCCGAGAGCGGGTTGCTCTGTCCCTCTGACGAGCGCGGATCCGCCATTCCAAACGCCACCGAATTTCGGCGGTGCTCGGCAGCTCCCGGCAGCGCCCAAAATGGCGGCCAGCGGCTTCCAGCGGCGCTCCGCCAATTAGGATGGCGCGCCAGCCGGAAGCCCGCCTCCGGGCAGATCTGCAGGGGCGTGCTGCTGCATCCCTGCAGTTCTTGACCGGGGGCTGCTACGGGGCAGCGCGGGTAAGTTTTATAAAAACCACTTTTGAGGGTGGTTTTTATAAAACTCACAGCGCCACCCCTGCATCTGCTCTAGAACAGTTTGAGGTTTAGAACCTCACTTTTCTTAACTGCTGTAGCGCAGACCCCGGTGAAGAAGACCTCCTGGGGAGGTCACTCTAGCGTGGGCAATATGCCCATGTGGAAATGGCCTAAGATTTCAAGAGGAAAAAAAAATGAGTTCCTGATCAAATTCATAGGCAAAGAGCAGCTGTATCAGAATATCCATTTTCTGGAGGAATGGTGACAGGCAAGGCATTTGCTAATGCCCGGTTATGCCATTGAGCTGGTTCACATCAGTTCACCAGAACTGGTTGTTAAAATTATTAGAAGACACAGAGTCTGGCAATCCAAGTGAAGTGGGGAAGGAGGAAGAGATCAGAGTGGACAAGAAGCCCAAATGGTAAGAGGGAAGGAAGGACTGGATCCTCCAGAGCATGGGAAGAGTCAGAAATGGGAACTAGTTATTAGTTATTTTGTGTGACACCACTAACATCCAAAGGAGATGGAGGGGTATATGTGTATTTTTTTCTTTGCTCATTTTTTTGGAGGAGTCTTTAGGTTTTAGCTTTTAATGCTCTTTTGGGTGGTGGAGGTTTTGGAGACAATTTTCACACCAGAGCTGGTTCCTCCTCCAGTGCCTTTCCCACTCCCAGAACTGAAACTGCCTCCACCTAAACCCAACCCCCCACCACTGCCACCACCATAACCAAAACTAAGTCCACTTCCAAGGCCGCCTCCTCCTCCTCCTAGGCTCAAGCCACTTCCAAGACCAAGACCAACTCCGCCACCTCCTCCTCCTCCTCCTCCTCCTCCTCCAAGACCAAGAATTCCAAGTCCTCCTCCAAGACCGCCGCCGCCGCCGCCGCCTCCTCCTCCTCCAAGACCAAGACCAAGACCAAGACCTCCAAATCCTCCTCCAAGACCACCGCCACCTCCACCTCCACCTCCGCCGCCGGAGCTCACAACAGCTGTGAAGGAAGCACAGTAGTTGCTTTGGTGCCCTGTAACAGAATCATTCTTATCTACTATAAAAAAGTCAAAGTTTCTCTGTGAGTTTTTCTGTCTGCGTCAGGCAGGCAAAGATTGCGTGTGCAATCATGCGATTGGCTGTGTGAGGCAAGAAGCCCTCGTATGATTGGCTGGCTGTGAAGATTCTATGGAATCCTGGGGTTGGCAGTTTAGGGAGGGGCCTTTAGAATTCTCAGCCAGACAGCTCAGGCTGGTTACTATGGAGATGAGGCACACCAGCAAGAAGGAGGAAGCAAGCCTATTCCCTCAGAAACGAAACCTCCGTTAGGTTAACAACTCAATACAGATTGGATTGGGGAATATGGGGATAAGTTACAAGTACTGGAATAAGCCAGCTGCTATGGAGATAAGGCCTAGCAGCAAGAAGGAGGACAGTGTATTCCCTCAGGAAGCCAAATGGAGGGCCTTTTCACACGCAGTTTCTTTTGCGAGAGGGCCCCTTGAGTGTTGCGGATGCACTCCCATTTACACGATGCTCACGAGCCTAACGCGAACTGCGCATGCACCTTTTCATTTTTGGCTTCAAGCCGAAAATGGTGCGTGGTTGCGCGAGGCTTCCAGAGCCCGTGCGCACTTACCTGTTCTGCTGTACATCATCCCAGGTGCGCCGCTCATGCTTCCTCCCCCAGCGCAGCCTACAGCTCCCAGGCTGCACTGCGGAAGGAAGGAAAGGGCGGTTGCGCGACCAGGAAGCCAGCTGTGGGATGAAGGAGCAGTGAAGAGAGTGCCTTGTGCAAGAACCTGCTTGTGCGAACGGCACCCCCCACATCCGCGATAAGATAACGTGTGAAAAAGGTGGGAGATGTAAATAACTCTGAATACAGATTGCATTGGGAAATATGGGTGAAAGTTACAGGTACTGGATGAGACAGTTTGGTGAGTTCATAAGAGGAAAATAAAATCCCAGGCAATGCTGGGTAAACATGCTATTATAGTATACAAACAAAATGGCTAGGACTGGTATGGTTCTGTTTGGCAATTTTAGCCCGGTTATAATTTCTACGCTGACCTTTATAAGTGGTCATGGGGGTCTAACATATAGATCATCACAGACTGCAGTCTGTCTGTGAGGGACATATTTATGAACATGAAGGAATCAAGAAGCTGGTCCAGCAATGGGGAATGTTTGTATCTGGTGGGGCAACAGATAGATTGTAGCTTATGGGGAGTACCCACAGCTGCTTCATCCATCACTCCCTTGAACAGACTGATACAGGCTGCCAATGAAGAGATACTCAATGCTACTTAACAGGCAAAAAAGTCTTGGCTGGATAAAGAGGAATGAATGGGAAGAGCATTGCTGAGGATGCTTTTGCATTTTGGGTAGAGGGGGTAGAATCTAGCTGGTCTGGAGAATGCTCACAGGAGGAAGGTCTACTATCCTCCCATTCCAGATCTTCCAGTCTAGGGCAGGTTATAAGAAACTGCCACCCTCTTGGAGAACCTTCCCCAGTTAGCACAATGCATAACTGTCTTCCCATGGTGGGTGTGGGAATCTACATGATGAAAAGGTACTTGCCTTTTCTTGGGACAGAAAAACAGATGTGTTATTCTTGCCAACTGGTTCTGCTGGAAGGTGCTGAATTAAGGATGTATTAAGAATGGCCTAGGAATTTGTTCAGGTGTCTAATTTGAATTGTATCCCTTAACCATCTAGTCTGGAGTCTCCCAAATTTTTAGAAGCTAGGACACAGATTTTCTTTTTCTAGATTAAAGTTCCAAGCTTGTCTTATGCTTACCCTCCAAAAGATGAACGTATATATGTGTGTTTATTCTCAGTCAAGTCCCTGGAACATACATGGGCAACCACTTGAGACCAGGACCCTTTCTGCACTCACCCATTTTCAGCACTGGGGTGTGGTGCTTGTGCAAGCAGCCTCCGGCGAGAGGCTCTCGCTTCCTTGCTCCTTCGGCTCCACATGAGCTTCCTGCTCGCGTGAGAGCCCCACCTCTTCCTTTCGTAGTGCAGCCTGGGACCTTCCCAGGCTTCATGGAGACAGGAAGCATGACCGGCCCTGCTCCCGAGGCTCCGCATGCAAGGTAAGTGCACGTGGGGCCCCAGAGCGATGTGCGACGCACAGCATTTTCAGCTTCAAGCTGAAAATGAAAAAATGCGTGCACGGTCCATGTCAGGCCATGGAGCATCGCGCAAATGTCGTGTGGACTGCTTCTCACATTTGTGCGACGCTCAAGGGTCCCTTTTGCATCAGAAATGCCATGCGAAAAGGGCGCAGCTGTTTAATCTTGCCTCCTAAGCATGCTTCCTCCCCTCTGCCCAGCTAGCTGGAGACTGGGGGATTATTGCTATTTGACATCAAATTGACTTTAACTTATGTCAACCCTATGAATGGGAGACCTACAAGAGTCCCCCAGTCATCAACTGCCCTGCTCAAGTCATGCAAACTTAGGACCATGGTTTGCTGTAGTAAGGTCTTCTTCTTCTCCCACTGCCTTGTACTTTACTGAGCATAATTACTGAAAAGAGGAATAGGACCCTGCTTTCTGGGCACAGGTGATACTGTCAGCTATAGTGCGGGAAATCCTGCGTGTTTACATATATGCCTTCAGGTCACTGGCTGGCTTATAGAGACCCCATGAATTTCACAGGGTTTTCTTAGGCAACGAATATTCAGGGATGGTTTTGCCAGTTCCTTCCTCGGTATCCTTTTTGCCTAAGAATGGGGCCAATGCCTATATATATTGCCAGAGAAAGAGAGATCAATGCTGCCTGGGGCTTGTTCTATGGTACAGATAGATATATGCATCCTATCTTGTGATTTAGATCCAGACCTTGGGAAAGATATTTTACACTATAGCTCCCACCATAGTCAATGGCCATGTTGACTTGGAATCAGGGAGTTTTTTTTAAAAAAGTAACTTGTCCAAGTTCTGCTTAGTTTGCCAAGGCATTTCAGCTCTTCTTGAAGCACAGAGTGTGCTCCAACTCAAAGTCTATAAACAGGGAAGTAAATTTCCACTTAGTTCACTTTTTTACACTACATAGCATTTCCCCCTTCTAGATAGTAATTTTCACATATTGATTTTGTGTAATTTATTGTTGGCCAAGTAGCTAGCATATAAACAAACAAAAAAGGAGGCAGTCCTATACTTTAACAGGGAGTAAGCTCCACTGCATTCTGTGGGACTGGCTTCAGAATAAACATGCTGTTAAAAAACAACTTTCAAGGTACTTACAGATGCTGACAGGATTAACTCCCTCTCCAAAGAGCCTATTGAAGAAGAAATTTGAAACTGAGTAAAAAACACAATGTAGTTTTTGCCATGTTGGCTAGGATAATGGGAGCTGTAGTAGGGCAAAGATGTGAATGCAGCTTCAGGTGGAAGCTGGACATGCAAGGTGGGTACTCAGGTACTCTTATTCAAGGTACTCTTACTCACTATCAGCTACTGACTCATACCATCTTCCCACATGGTCTTAAACCTGAACTGCGTGTATCTTGCCACCATCTTCCCAGTCTGCAGCCATTTTAAAATGTCAACTGCTTGTACTTTCCACAGCTGCACACATTCTGAATCTCTCCATGGATGGATGCAGCCATTGTGTCTCTGGCGCAATGTTACAAAGCTCATTGGTTCTGGACTTCTTTCAGGGACTGGCCCATGTTCAGCAGGTAAACCACTGAGGTAGTATTGTGAAAGAATTATACTCTCAGCTGGAAGTTTAACAGCAACTGAGAGGTAAATCCTAGAGAAGATCCGAACACAATGATTTTTTTAAACTTATAACTAGACAAAGCAAAGCTGCCCTATCTGCTTGGAATCTAACCTGCTTTACATCCTGAAAGAGAGGTTTGATAAAGGCATTTCTGCACTAGGCTTTTATAGCATGATGATGATGATGATGATGATGATGATGATATTATTCCACTTTCAACCTCCTATGGAATCCTGGAGTTTGCAGTTTAGGGACGAGACTCATAGGAGGTTGAAAGTGGAATAATAGCACTATAACAGCCTAGTGTGGAAATGGCCAAAGAGTCCAGTTTATCCAGTTTATGATCTGTTTTGGGGCTTTTCTACATCTTTACACGTGAAGGGGATAAATGCATATTTCACATCTTTTACTCCCTACATTCTGATGCATTCACCAGTCCTCCTCTCTTGTTTCACCATCAGCTAAATTTGCCACTTCTTCTATTTTCTTCCAGCTGCATCATGGGAAAGATATTCAAACCCTCTTCTTTCTTTCATTTTTGTAGAGATGGAATTCATTTTCCAGACTGCTTAATTTAAGTCAACCAATCTACCCCTCCTTTCAATTCCCCATCAAAACAATAATTTTTGCATTAAAAAATTGTTTTCCACAAGACCCAAGGATTTTTTTTTGCACCAATGAATGACTGTTTTCATAACAAGGTGACCAGATGTGTCCAGACATGCTTTCTTTTTGAAAGTGAGAGCATTTGCAAGTATTCATTGCCCCCTCCATTATAATCCTGGTTATTATGCCTCTGCCAGGCTTACCTGCTCTCCTCTCCTTCCAGCAGCTTTCTGTAGGTTGCAATCTCAATATCGAGGGCCAGCTTGACATTCATGAGTTCCTGGTACTCTCTCAACAGACGAGCCATTTCTTCCTTAGCTTTCTGTAGAGCGTCCTCCAGCTCAAGGAGCTTGGCTCTGGCATCTTTGAGAGCCAGCTCACCCCGATCCTCAGCATCTGCAATGGCTGTCTGCAGATTGGCACACTTGAAAAAGAGAGGCATATGATTAAATTCTTTGTCCCCGTTGTCATTTATCTTTTTGTGGTCATTGCACATTTACTTATGTTTTACTCCTTGAAGAATTCACAGTCTTATCTAACAAGGAATGATCTCAGTTAAGTTTCTTCCTGGGTGAACATGTGTAGGAGCTTTCATTTTTGCATGCAGTTTCTGTTCTCTGGGCCCTTTCACACTGCACAATTATAGGGCTATGGATTCCGCTTTAACTTCCATGGCAACATCTTATGGAATCCTGGGATTTGCAGTTTAGGGAAGGGGACTTAGAATTTTCATTCAGAGAGCTGTAGTCCCCCAACAAGCCACAAATCTCAAGATTCCACAAGAAGCAACCATAGCAGTTAAAGTAGAAACATAGTGGTACAATTGTGTGGTGTGAAAGGATCCATTGTTCCCACTGCCCGCTTTGCTCCAATGTATTGCTTTTAGAAATCTAACTGGTGTTTCCTTTTCCCTCATATGTATGTACACATACATACACATAGAATGACACACAGATTCATATATCAGTATGCAGTGTCGTTATGTTCCCCTTCACTGGGAAACAATACACTATTAAGAGTTCTGCTGGTTCAGTCCAAGATTTTATCTGTTCCAGCATCTTATCTCCAGCAATGGCCAGCCAAAAACAGGAACTGCAAGTCTTCCTCTCCTGCTGCTAATCCATGAAACTATGGCAATGGTGTCAGATACAAATGATCTCTGCCAGAGGAACTGTCACAAATGGATCCTCTAGGAATGAATATGTTGTTATGGTCTACACTGTGCTGAGAAATAACATGGAGTCAGTTACAGATTTACATACCTGGTTCCTGGCATTTTCAATTTCTGACCGTATTCTTTGAATCATCCTATTGAGCTCTGAAATTTCTCCTTTAGTATTTCGTAGGTCGTCACCATGCCTCCCTGCAGTAGCCTGGAGTTCCTCAAACTACAAAAGCAGATGGGAGTAAGCGGGGGGGGGGAGAGAATGGAGGACACAGATGAATAGCCTTGCTCAGCAGTTAGTTCTTTCAGAGGACTTGTGCTGGATCATGACCTTTGTGATCTAAACTAGAAATACGCATCTAAATGTTCACTAACTCAGTTTTGGCATGCTCACTCCACTCCCCACTCTGTGAAAATACAAGGGTTTCTGCACAATTCTGCACAATCTTCAAATGCTATTCATTCTTTGTGAGTTTATTGGGGAAAATTCATTTGTGTAAACACATATGTGTTTTATTTGGTACAGAAAATGGGCTTGAGGCCAGAAAAATCAGGTATTTTGTGCAAAAACAATGCATTTGTGGAACAAACAAAACCTCCACTGATTCCTGTGCAAAAAAATGACAAGTTTTTCATGCATGTGCACACAAACACAGACACACACACAGAGAGAGAGAGAATCCAAGACTTCAAGACACCCCCCTCCCAACAGAGGTGCTCTTAAAAAATGGGGGAATTTTTCAGATATAAGACAAAAGATTCAGGAAAAAAATGTCAGCTGCCCACCTAGCATGTGAGGGAAAACTGTGGGTATGCATATTGAGCTGTATATATCCTGAAGTATAGATCTTCACTGGATATTAAAGTAACTGCATCAATTCATCAAATGCCACACTTTCACAGCTCTGTAAAAGCATCCACATTTGGAAATATTGTAGACAAGCCTCAAATTCAAAATATTTTAAATTGAGGCTCAAATGGTATTTATGGTATTTATGGACGAGTCTTTATCTATGTTGTTCAGTGGGATCTCTTCTCATTGACAACAGCTCTGAACATCTCAGCTTGAGTGAAGCCTTTCCCATCACTTGCTACCTGATCTTTTTAAAGGATGATGCTTTGGACTGAGCCTTGGACCTTTTGCAGGCAAAGCTGCTGCTCTATCACTGAAGTACAGTCTGTTCCCAAACTTATTCCAACATTCTTCCTCCTTTCCAAATAACCTTACAAAAGTGTTGTACTCTGACTCCTGAAAAGGTGAACCCAGACAGCTTCAGTACTAGTAGGTCTCATGGGAGGAAGGAAAAGGAGTTGTTTTCAGTTTTGGGCAGAATACAATGGGAGTAGCTGGGGAAGCAGGTCTCCTTCTCAAAGGCCAGAACACTGTCATACTTTGTGTGTCTTTACAGTCAGATGTTTTTCTGTCTTCCGAGAGAGAGAGAGAGAGAGGCGCGCGAGAGAGAGAGCTCTTAAAAGCATCTTCAGTTCAGACATATGGTGTGAAACCTCCCTTGGAAAAACTGTACATACAAGGAAGGGGGACCACTCTCTTTAGCCAAGTCACCCTTTGCAAATGACATGCCCTCCAACACTTCATAAACAAAAACATGGACACATGTAGCCTAGCAACATCAGAGATGCCAAAAGTTATTAATGAGGAAGAACGTCCAAGCCAGTAGAGGCTGGAGACATTTGCTTTTGCTTAAGCTTTCCAGGAAGGGCAAGTTTCAGTTTGCAGCAATGGAAGTAAGCTGAGGACAAAGGAGGAAAGTGAATGGAGGAGAAAGAAACTGGAGTATTTGAAAAGTAGCTGAAAAAATTGGTGGACAGAAGATTAATCAGCATTGTGCCTGCCAAATCAGGACATCTGGAGGGTTTGAAAATGGACTTTCCCACCTTGGTTTGGTACCATGCCTCTGCTTCTCCTCGGCTCCTGTTGGCAATGTCCTCATATTGTGCTTTCACTTCAGAGACGAGACCATTCAGGTCCAAGTCCCGGTTGTTATCCATGGAGAGGATGACAGCAGTGTCAGACATCTGTGCTTGCAACTGAGCCAACTCCTAGAAAGAATAAAAATAAAGAATCAGGATGAGGAGAAGAGCTTCAAATGCACACATAATTTTAAACTCACACAATTTGGAGATTGGAGAATAAGGACCTTTTTTTGTTTTCTTTTTCTCTAGCATCACACAGAACTGTGTAAAAGATTCACTTTTACAGAGACCGGCATCACATGGGGAAGAATTTGGCATTTGTTGAGAATCAGCATATCAAGTTTGCAGGTCATAATTCTGAAACTTGAGTTTAAAACTTAAAACTTAAGTCTGCTGTAAAACTTACTGTAACTTAAGTGAAACTTACTGATGATTTTTTTTATGGCAATTGAAAGTCAATCTTCTCTCATATCTCTCCATAGTAAAGAAAGCTGGGACCAAATGACCTGTGTGACCATTCATCTGTGCCCAGATGCTAATGCTGCATGGATGGGCAACTTCAAAGCCCTGCCCTACTCTGTCTTGTTAGAAATTTTATATCTTTATATCAGGGCTTGGCCTGGATAGCCCTTGAAACAGAGGAACATCCTCTGTAAAGTGGGGGCATCCTACCTAAGGTCCAATTAGGTCAGTAGGATGTCATTTGCCAGAGGCCTTCTAAGATTTGGTCTTAAAGAAACACGTATTCATATACTCCTGTGTGAAAAGAGGATGGAATATCTGAAGAAATAACATAGGTCCAATAGTTCCCTGTAGGAATTCTGTAATTATTCCTCTAAGCAGGAATGAACAAGGAGCAGCCCATAGGATCCATACTCGCCAAAGTCTTTTTTTAGAGCCTGAGTTTCACTCCAAGGTCTCAAAGCCCCACACATTTGGGGATATATGAAAAACACCCGAAAACATTCAACTGCTACTCTGGAAGCCAGTGGCAATGTAGCAAGAAATTGCCCAGCCCCTGCCCCCCATAGCTGCAACAGGAAGGAGACTTGACAGTCACTTCCAGTTGTGATTTTCAGTCAGTCTTCAACTGATTTTGGTGGTGGCCCACCACACGTCTGTGAGGGGGAAAAAATCGCTTGGGCACCAGCTGAACTGGCCCAGCTCTGCTGTGGTCCTTCAGTTAGTGACCTGTGTACTTGTTCATACTATGCCTGTTTAGCGTTTAAAGATCACCATTTAATTTCCTCAATACTAGTCACAGAAGGCCAAATACCGCTTCATAGAGGGCCCTCAGGAAGTTGAGCTCATCATTTAGAGAATCCACTTTGGCTTCCAGCTCCACTTTGTTCATGTATGCGGCATCCACATCCTAAAAAAACAATAAGAAATCAAATTCATCTGGCTCCTTTTCCCATATGTGGTAGATTTGTAAGAAAAGTTATTGGTCTAAGATTTACAAGTTAACTCAAAAAAAAAAAAGTAACAGTGGGTTCTTCTAATGCCTTCAGAAATGTTTTTGTTGAGTATTATGGGTGAGGATTGCAGTAGTAGATATGGTCTATTTCTTCATTATATGATAGCAGCTGCAAGAATGCTGTTTACTCAGACCTGGAAATGGACTGAAGCATCTTCAGCAAACAGCAACAGAAGATTGGATTGTTAAGGTTGCTGAGTCAGCCCAAATGGTCAAACTAATGTGGGTTTTAAAGGATAAAGCAGTTGAGGTTTTTTGGGGGTTGTTTTTTTTTGAAAGACTGGAAATTGTTTATGGACTTTTTGAGCAGTAAGAAATCTAACAATTAAATAATTTGTGGTTATGATTCCTAGTGATTCTAGTAGGATTGCTTAGTTGGATCTGTAATGATAGAACAATGTATTTTTTCCTTTTTATTTTTTTCCCCTTTCATTACAATTTGAGTTAGGGCTGTTTTAGTAAGTTACTGTTTCTGTAAGTAAGTTAGTGTTTCAGTTCGTTAGTGCTTAGTGTTTTTTTTTCTTCTTTTTAGCTTAGTGTTTTAGTATAGTGTCTCTATTTTGGTTTATGTTAAAATATTAGTTTGTTTTTTTGTTATTTTGTGTTAAAATTAATAAATGCATGAAAAAAAGAAGAAATCAAATTCATCTAAATTTGACAGGGTGAAAAGTTCATACTGATGTATTCAGGATTATATTACAAAAGACAACATGCCTAAAATAATTTTCTTCTCTCTTTCTTTTTTTCTTTTTAATGTTTCCCCACTGAAAAGTACATTTTTGTGTGAAAGAGATGAATAAACACTACAGTTTCTTCGCAATCAATGGGGTAGACTCATATGTCTGGGTCCTGCAACTGTGGCTATTTTTTAGTCAGCAGTCAGCTTTTTGGAACATCCAAATGGAGGAATGAGCAAAGAGAAAAGCAAATGGGCCAACAGCCACTGGTGACCTGAGGCCTGGAGAGGATGGTGGGTCATCCAGCAACAGAGAAATGCCCTTTCTGTCCTTACCTGACTCTGACCATAGAACTAATGAGATGGGCTTTTTAGACATTCCTGAGTAGAACCACCTTAAGTTCTGAAGACGTAGGTTTCTAAAGGAGGAAGGGCTATCCCACCATTGCTGTTGTTTGTTGTTGTGTGCCTTCAAGTCATTTCTGACTTACGGTGAGCCTAAGGCAAACCTCGCATGAGTTTTTTAGGGGCTGAGAATGTGTGATGCACCCAAGGTCACCCAGTGGGTTTCCACAGCTGAGCAGGAAATCAATCCCTGGTCTCCATGGTTGCATTCCAATGTTCAAAACATTATACCATGCTGACTCACCATTACCCAGAGTCATATGCCTGCAAATGTACCTTTGATGACCAACACAGTGTGCATGACTTTTGCATGCAGTTATCTTAGGCCCTTTCTGCACCTTACCTCTTTCTGGCGTGGGGGCACGATGATCATGCAAACAGCCTCTTGCGAGAGGCTCTCGCATCCCCACTGCTTTGGCCACGTAGCTATTGCCTGCTGGCCGGCAGGCAGCATGAGAGCTCTGCTTCTTCCTTCTGCAGCGCAGACAGGCATGCATTAGGGGAGGAAGCGTGAGGGCCATGTCTCTAGAGCTCCGCATGCACGGTAAGTGCATGTGGGGCCCCGGAGCGATGCGCGATCATGCACCATTTTCAGCTACAAGCCAAAAATGAAATAGTGCACAATCGGTGCCTTCCAGCCCCAGCAGAGTTGCGCGATTGTGAGGATGTCGTCTGAAATGCTCCTTGCAATCGTGTGATGCTCCGGAGGCCCCTTTGCATGGCAAATGCTGTGCAAAAAGGGTCTTAGAGCGGTTCCAGAGGAGGTTTATCATGCCATTGCATTGTCTTGTTTGCTGAATTTTATAGGGGGCTTCAAATATTGGGATCCTTCACATTTAACCATCCCGTGTTATTCCACTTTTTTTTTTTTTTTTGGTCTCTTTTTCTCTTTTCCTTACTGCAGAAAATGCAGAACAGATTCACAGAGCCTTTGTACTGCTAGCATGAAGAGTCCTTTGTCTGCTCTCCATGTCATGATGAAATACACTGAGGCCCTTTTCGCATGGTATTTTCCATGCAAAAGGGTGCCTGGAGCATCGCACAATTGTGAGGAGCGATCCCCATGATGCACTCACAATCGTGCGATGCTCCAGGGGCCGGCAGGAGCTGATCATGCACCTTTTCATTTTTGACTAGAAGCCGAAAATGTTGTGTGATTGCACATTGCTCCCGGGCCCCGCACACACTTACCTGGCATGCGGAGCCTCTGGAGCCACACCGGTCATGCTTCCTGCCCCAATGCAGCCTGCGAAGGTCTCAGGCTACACTGCGGAAGGAAGAGGCAGGGCTCTCACACGAGCAGGCAGCTCGTGCGGAGCCAAAGGACCCCGGATGCGAGAGCCTCTCGCCGGAAGCTGCTTGCGCGATCCCCACACCCCAGTTCCGGAAGACGGTGAGGTGTGGAAAGGGCTTTCTGACTGAAAGATGCTGGATACTTTTTGGAGGCAAGAAATCCTCCTGCTTCCCCACATCCATCAGGTGTCACTTGAAAGACAGAATCTTGGGGGCATCTCAATTAATCCAGCAGGCCGTTATTTTTCCATGAGTACCACCTTACCTTCTTGAGCATAACAAACTCATTTTCCGCAGTGGTACGCCGATTGATTTCGTCTTCATATCTATGGGAGCAAAAATAAAACATTAGTTGCCTATCATTCATGGGGGGAAACGTAACAAAAATATCACCAAATATCCTTTTCAGGGAGCTTACACTATCAGTGGTCAAATGAGAGACTACTCATAAAAGACTTCTCTGTGGCAGCACCCTTAGCCAAGAACATTCACCCTTGGGCTGGTCACCTTGTTCTATGCTGAATTTTAAACACTGGGACACCACTTTTTAATCACTTGTCCAAGCTTTTAATGTTTAATCTCTTTATGCTGCTGGCTTCTGCGATTTTATGGCAGCTTCATTACATATAGATGTACTTTTTTGATGGTTGCTTTTATATTCTTATATGTTTTTGTCTTCAACCATTGTAAGCTGAGTTGCTTAACACATTATAACTTGAGTTTGTTGTGGTTGTGGCATTCTTCAAGTTTTTTCTTCTGATTTATGGTGATCCCTGAGAAGCACCTATTACTGAGTTTTCTTGGCAAGATTTGTTCAGAGGGCTTGCTTTTGCCTTCTTATGAGGCTGAGAAAGTGTGACTTGGCCAAGGTTATTCAGTGGACCTCCATGGCAGACCAGGGATTTGAACTCTGATCACCAGGGCCATAGTCCAATGCTCAAAACACAGCCACCTGGGCTCTTATTATAACTAGAGTATGCATTCTGAAACAAACAATTGAACATACTCATTCACACACAAAGAGGAGTTTTGCCAGTGAGACGCTGGAACAGTAAAGAAAGCTGAGATAAACGTTTTCCAAAGGAGAGGCTGTGGCCTCCTCCAAAGGCAGTGAACATGTACAGTCAGAGAGCTCCTTAGGTTGATGAGGCACAATGACTCCTCTACTGTCAAAGGACCCATCAGTCTTTTGCAAAACAGGCTCACAGCTGGAGAAGCATGGGAACTAATCTTTCAAACCAGGCTTTCATGCAGGGATGGGCAACTGCAGGTCTGGCCCTGGACCTTCCAGAGGCTGCACAGACTGCCAAAAATGACAAAACACACACACACAAAGAGAAAGAGAGAGAAAGAAAGTAAAGGTGCCAGAAGTCTACTTCTGGTTTTGAAAAGGTAAATTTTTTGATGTCATACAGTGTAGGACATGTTGCAACCTGTTTAAAATATTAATTATCTCTGCTAAGGACTTCTAGGAGCCTGTTTATGCTACATAGTCGTAGCAGCTATGATTCTATTTTATCTGTTCCAGCTGTAATAGAGAAGCCTGAGAATGATGGGATGTACAGTAGCATAGAATAATATAAGGGAATCAATTAATCAGGCCTCTGCAGAGATTTCCCCATTGCCCTTTGAGTTACTAGCTTGCCTCTGCTAATAAAATTGATAAAACAGGCTCTCGATGTTTGATAACTGGCACCTGAGAACCAGAATAACAGCCTTGAGAAGCAGCATCTTGACCTGGGAGACATACAGGCACAGAGAATGGAATGTATATTACCAATAACAAAGAATACAATAATGTCCCAAGAGTATGGAATGCAAGAAGGCTTCACTTTGGATAAATAAGAGATAGGTGCTAAGTAGCAGATGTATTAGAGTGGCTATGTACATGACAGGGCCAAGATGCATGCCCTGATACCTGAAGTCCCCCAAATTTTATGTAGAAGTGATAAAACTTGGTGTTTTAATTCATTATCATATAGATATGTATAAGTAGCTGTGCCTCCCTTGGTTCTTTACATCTGATTTGTGGTATTTTCCCTGGATGTCTCTTCTTTATGGCTTCAGCTAATAAAGAATAACTTTCCTTTGAATTTTCTGCCAGTGTGTAACTCAGCTGGCTTCACTGCACTCCAGAGAAAAATGAACCCTTTGTCTCTATCAGTTGCTTCCCTGGCTGAAAATTCTTAAGGCTCCACTCTGCATTCTCCTCTGTTTTCCATGGGATGGAACAGTGGCCTTTAAAGTGGTGTGACAGCACTCTAAAGGTCTCCATGTGAGAAAATGCACCTTTCTTGCAGAAAAAGAGAGGTTCAGGGAGTCTGGAGGGGTTGAGAACCACAAAAGCAACCTCAGAGGGCTACACATTGCCCACCTCTAGTTTCATGCTACCATACCCTTCAACATTTCACAGACGAAACCAGGACACATGTGACTAAACAGCCTCAGAGTGTGGTCAAGACAGCAAAAGTTAATAGTAAGAAGGAATACATAAGCTAGGTATGGCTGCAGCAGTTTGCTTTTGCCTGAGCCTTCTGGGAATGGCAAGATTCTGCTCCCTCCTCTCTTCTCCCTCCAGCTGAGTTAACTGAGTGCAGACTACTTTTGCATATTGAACTCAGTTTGCAGGAACTGAAGTAAGCCAGGATAAGCCAGGGTGAGGGGGAGAAGGACGAGAAGAGAAAAACCGAGAAACTTTTAAAAGCAGATGAAAAAGTGGGACAATCAAGGATTAATCAGTTCTCTCCCTGCCAAACTGGGGCAGTTGGATGGTATGTACAACAGGTTTCTGATTTCTTTGTCCAGAAGTTGAGAGTGGTTACATTCCAAAGGGTATACTTATGAAATTACAGAGGTGAAAGGCATGAAATAGAAAACCACAGCAGAAGAAAGAAAGACCGGGAGGATCTGATAGAGACCAGCCCACATAGTCTTAGTCACAGCAAAGGCCATTGCGCTCACTCGAGATGGAAACACCTATCACTAAGGCTTTTCCTTGCGTTTGATTTTTACTTTAAAATAATCAGGTTCTTTTGATCATGGATATGACTAAATTTGCAAGTGTTAATAAATTCTTCAAAAATGAACTAGAACAATTATGTCCCTCATCTATAATAGCCACATTTAGTAAGTACAGTTATTTCTAGAAAGCTGAAGGCCATGCTGTACCTACCCAACATACAACCTGCTTCTGGGAAAAACCAACTGACAACCCTAAGTCACAGATGATGAAACACACAGTCGAATTCTAACCCAGACTTTGAAGAGTTGAAAACATACAAAACCTGCATCTGGATAGATAAATGTGTCAGTTTTGGTTTCTCCTACATTCAAATTTTTAAAGAAAAAATTCACTTTAACAATGAAGAACCTAGCAAATTTTTGGTGAACTCGTATCAAAAACCAATGAAATTCTTTCACCCATTCCTTGGAGGAAAGCAAAATTTGCTTGCAAAGCAAATTCCTCCCCCAGATGACTCAAGCAAGTGAGGCAATGCATAAGTTCCAGGAGAATGTAATAAAATTCTCAAGTCTCATTAGCCAATCTGACCTGGAGGAAAACTCTCCCATTAATTCCACCTTTTATTGACGGTCTCATTGTCCCGCTGTGGTGTGGTCTGAGATAACAGTCCAGGTTGTGTCATACAATTCATGGGAGTTTCCCTTGGCAAACTGGCTTCTTACCAGTCGACACCTCACTACCTGTTGTTTAATCCCCACACCATCTGTGGGAATACAAGACTGGCCCTATCATTAGATACTGTGAAAGGGTGTGCTCAGGCAGTTGACTGCGAGGTGCCATTGCTGATCTTACTTATTTGGAACATTTATCCCTTCCTTTTCAGTTTACATGGTTTGTTTTCAGTTATCAGAAACCACCCATCATAATAACAGAGAGAATTATAAAACGCGCGCACACACACACATTTCATCCAACCAAGTCTTGGCGATATGGACAGATTGGCATTGTTATCTAGGTTTAAGTCCAGGATGGTTGTTAATTCTACCATGTACAAATCTTCTATGTACCAATCTGGCATGCAGACTCAGCATCTTAAGACCCAGTGACAAACTGGCATAACTTCTCAGTGACAGCTGATGCTTTCATAATCTGAATTTTAAGGGAGCCATCCAAGCTCCTTTGGGGTGGATAGTCTTTAACACCTTGGAGAGCCTCCTCCCTTTAAGTTCAAGTTAAAACCCAGAGCATGTTCATCACCCCACTGACACAGGGATCATGATCCACTATGGCTTCTTCTCCTTCAAGGACAGAAAGCATTGCCTGCCCATTGCCCATCACCACTTCTACCCCGCCTTTCATACCATTAATGAAGGCACAGAGTTATCTTTTATAAAATACCACAGGTGCTCAGGAATATAACCTAAACCAACCAAAAAGAAAACAGACCAAGAGACCATTACTGGAGCCAAATAGACTAACATTCAAAGACATATTATTTGCTCAGTTCAGTAGTTGGGAAATCAGCCATGAAAATCCACCATTGAAGAGAGTGGCTCTCTCTTGAGTCCTAGGTCCAAACACCCAACCAGGTCTTACATGGTGGGTTTTCCTTCCTCGTTCTCACAAGCAGCCAAAACTAAACAAAATAGGTTTCAACCAGGTAGTAAGAGCCAAACTCTTACATTTATTAATAATATGGTGTTGATTTTTTTTAATGGTTAGATTTTTGCCACCATAGTGTGGGGTTTGAATTTACTCTGAGGGTCACTGAAATTCTTGTGGCTTTTTCTGGAATACTTGTTATTTTAGATAGAAAATTGGCTTACTGAGGAATTGCTAAGCCTACTCTACAATCAGTTAACATTACAGAACGACCTTCCGCAACTGGACAGAAATGATTGACTCAAGCTCCTTCACTCTCAGCTTTTGGACGTTCAGCTATAGCACTAACAGGAGCTGTGGTTTAATGCACTGGGGGTGGGTATGAGGTCAGGGAACACTGCCACTGAGGAAGACCTCAGCAGAACAAGATGGCAAGCACAGATAATATGAGATGGCTAATGGGAGCCTGGATTTCTCAAATATACTATGAAGAGTTTAACCTTGTTTGGAATCCACTGAAACAGCAGTTCTGATGCATCTGATCCTGGCAGCCCAAAATGAAGCATTTCTAGTCAGAGCAGTTTAGAATGATCTAATAGAAATCTTGGACATTCTTGATGTGCAACTGCAAGAACTATTGCATGTCTGAGTCAGTCTTTAGGAACAAGTTGTGTAGCAAGTCACTGGCTCATCAGGCACATCAGTGGGCTTTCTCCCTGTGACATGAACACTCCACATCCTGTCACATTTTGCAATGAAACAAAGCAAACCCCCTTCCTTGATCTTCATGCTGATCCACTGTACTGGAATGGCTTAAAGGAGAACCAGTACAATGCTGTGATTAGAATGTTGGACTGGGACTTGGGAGATTTAAGTTCAGACTTCTCCTGATGCCATGAAACACATTGAGGTTAAGCCAGGTATGGTCTTTCAGCCTGACATCCCTCACACAATTGTTGTCAAGCTAAAATGTGAAGGAGAAGAGTTATGTATGCCACTTTGACCATGCTGGAGTTAAAATGGGCTATATATGTAAATAATGCAAATGTAAATAACAAAGAAATGAAGAGAACCATGTTAGGCAGCAAGCAGCCTCTATCAGTCCTCTCTGGAAGCCATTTAAAATCCTTGTCAAATGGACCCTGCTGACTGCTTCCTTTTGCAGAGAAAGTTGTCCTTGGCTATGTCAAATTTTTATTTTTATTTCCAGAGTGTGGTCTGGCATTAAAAATGTTCCCAACTACTTTTGCCTATTCAGAAATGGGGAATGTGAACTCATCTGGCCTTTGGGGGGAAAATGGTAGCCAAACTGACTACTTCTGCAGATCTCAGAGGGCAGAGCCACACACTGAGGCAAGATATGCAGATTGTGATTTACTAGATCCTGGTTTGACTCATCTGCAAAAATTTTCTCAAGATGCAATCAGAACACGCTGGAACATTCCCCGAACTCCTCTGACCCACCAAATACCACTGCAAATGTCAGTTAGTGTCAATTTCACCACATCAAAAATTAACGGTTATATGACTCAGTTGTGCGTCATTAGCTAGTTCCCACTGTTTCTTAGTATTGTTATTGATAATAACGGTGTCTATAAAATGCTTTCTCAGCATTTTATAGACATGAACATTAATTGACGTGGCATTAAATTTTCTTGATTTTGAGCCATGTTGAGACAGTGGGGATGAGATAAGAAAGTTATTTGTTTACGTAACCCAGGGATATTTTAAAAAATTGGTAAAATGACAAGTTGGCAGTATTACAACACTTTGTTTTGGGGCAATAGAAGAGCAGAGATCTGTTCTATTTATTTTGTAGAAATTTAGGCATTATTCTAACCACCAATGGAACAAAAAGAATATTTCTGTACTGATAAATGCCTAAATGATTTAAATTTCTTTGAAGGTTGATTAAAAAGGTTAATCAAATGTCATCTCTATGGCACAGTGCAATTTAAGTAAAAGAATTTTGGGTATTCAAACCACTTTTTTTTCCCAGCCTCAAGATACTTAGAAACTTTACTTTTTAGACTAGAGCTCCCAAATTTCAAAGCCATCCCTGCCAAAGTCTATGTTGTCTGAGCATTCTCAGTGTTGTAGCCCAAAAACCAAGCAACCTTTTCCTAAGCTCGACATTGTGTATAGGCATATGCCAAACCCATTTGATGCATGAGATATAATGAATGTGTTCAAATGCACTTATTTGCCTTTATTCTACTGCGTGTAGTCTCTTGGCACCAGAGGAAATCTTTGAATACACTTGTATGTTGCAACACACAAGCAACACGATGGGCATTTGCTATTCTCTTTCTCTCTCTCTCCCCCTCTCTCTCCCGTCCCCCCCGTCTTTATCTCTTTCTCTCTCTCTCTCTCTCTCTGCTCCCAATTCTTATCCTAAAATGACAGATAGAATTCTGGCTCCCATTAATCAGATATTCATTTACTTGTTCTTGAAGTCTTCAACAATATCCTGCATGTTCTTTAGCTCCCCATCCAACCGCCCTTTCTCGTTGATCAGTCCACTGAGCTGCTTCCTTAGGTTATTGATGTAGGCCTCAAAGAGTGGATCAAGGTTGCCCTTGTTAGCACCAGATTTCAGGCCTTGATCCTGCAAAAGGGTCCACTTGGTCTCCAGGACTTTGTTCTGCTGTTCCAGAAAGCGGACCTGAAAGACAGGGATACGTGAAGCTGCCTTCTACTGACCACCCATCATCCAATACAGTGTTAGCTCGCTCAACAATCAAATTATGTTCCAGCAATGCTCCTTTAACTGTATAAATGCCAGGGCTTAAAACTAGGTCCTTCTGCATCTAAAGCATGTCTTCTATCACTGTGACAAACTCCCTTGCAAAGAAATATTTTTTTCCAAGCAATCATCTTTTACAAAAATAGTGATAACGTACAGCACAGTCTTCTGCTTGTCTGCTGAGAACTAAATGCCAGAGAATTGAAATAGAATTTATACCCCAGAAAGTGTATATACGATTGCAGCCTTAAAGGTTATATGAGTCCAGACTTGATGTGCTGAAGCCATCTCAGATTAACTTCACTAAGTGTGGATAGTTCAGCTGTATTTGAAAAACATGTCAGTTTTACATTTTCTCGTAGAATTTGTTCCAACTTGTTTCGCCATTAATCTGTGATTTTTTTTAAAAAAAACTATACAAAAAAAGTGTACTAAAATTCATATTTAAATATGTACTTTGGAATGAGATTCTTACAAAATACGCATTACGAAATATATTTTCTCTCCAGCTGTACATTTCTAAACATTTTTATGATAAAATAAGCATTTCTATATAAATTCTGGTACAGTTTTTGAGTTGGAAACTACATCATGCTTTCAAGTGTGAAATCTGAAAGGAAACTTCATTTCAATGTGATCATTGGCTCAGAAGGTGCAAATCAGATCAGTTCTCTTCAAAATATAAACTAAACAAAACCCTCTAGCTTGCCTAAGCTTCACTATCTATGAAGAAGACCAGGGGTGGGATGGAAGAACAGAGGATAAATTGACATCTTTGGTAGATCTGAATGATTAGAGTAACTCTCCAATTTTTTTTTTAACTTAACTCTAGAACCTTCTTGGCACTAAGACTGGAAGTAGCCACATAGAGTTCTTTGCCTTGGCTAGTCTCCTACTGATCAATTATGTTGTTGTTGTTGTTGCTATGTGTCTTCAAATCATCTTCAACTTATCATAACCCTCTCACGGTTTTTTTTTGGTTTTTTTTTTGGCAAAGATTTATTCAGAGGAGGTTTGATATTGCCTTCATCTCAGGCTGAGAAATTATGACTTGCCCAGGGTTACTCCATGGGTTTCCGTGGCCAAGTAGGGAATCGAACCCTGGTCTCTCAAACTCCTAGACTAAAACTCATACCACAACACTATGTTGGAACTTATTTCTTAGCTTCCCTTATAAAATGTGAATGTGCATGGGGTTATTTTCACCAGATCTTAGCACAAGTCTATTTTCCATTTTGAGAGTTTTATGTTAGATTCCTTGCTGTATATACAACAATTTAGATGTGGATTTTAATAGGCAGCTCGTAGAGTGCAATAGGCAATTAACTCAATTGCTCCTCTGCCCCTGGTTCTCCTTAGGGTGTCTTAGGGATCTAGTAAAACAAAGTAGATCCCAAAAAATCCTTAAGTCTGTGCACCTACTCATTTGATTCCTGAGTTATGATCCTTCCTCTAAGCAACAAAGATTCATTAGAAGCAACAGCAGAAGACAGGATCAGGAAAAGGGAATTAGAGTCCAGTGTTTGAATTAAGTCTTAATATCCTGAATAGGAGTTTAAACTCTGATAATATTTTTGGTGGAAAAAAAGATGCACAAGCAAATTTATTAAGACAGAGTTTGCTCACAAAAATGTTACAATTTGCTTGTTTTCCTTCAGTCTTCCTCACCCTGTTAGCAACATTCCCAGCCATAGTTGCCAAGATCGTAGATTTGAAAGAAGATATAAGATGTTAAACATGTTTGGTTATGACCCTTTAAAAATATTTCAGACCTGGAACTTCATTACTGAAATCCATATTGCCATGATAATACATTACTCTAATAAGATTTTGTATATCTCTTCTAAATCACTTTCTCTATTTATCTCAGTATATCTGACTGAGACATATGAACTTCTGTTAGTATCTTTATTTCTGCATATATTGATCTTTTCAGGAAATAGATGACAAAAATCTCACCTTGTCAATGAAAGAGGCAAACTTGTTGTTGAGTGTCTTAATCTGCTCTTTCTCTTCTTTCCGGACCTCTTGGATGGCTGGGTCAATTTCTAAATTGAGTGGTGCTAGAAGACTTTGGTTAATGGTCACTTCTTGAATGGTACCAACCCCAGGTATGGCACCACCACTTCCAAAGCCTAGAGAACCTCTAGCTGCACCAAGTCCCCCACCGAAACCATATCCACCACCTCCCCCACCAAAACCAAAGCCACTACCTCCAGTTCCTCCACCAAAACCAAACGCACTGCCAGACCCACTACCAAAACCAAATCCTCCACCACCTCCTCCACCTAATCCACTGCGCAGGTTGCTAGCTCTACTGATGGAAATTCTTTTAGTGCCGCCAAGATTATACAGACTCCTGCTGCCAAAGCCAGCTCCACCACCACTGCCACCACCACCTCCACCACCAATACTGATCCTTCCAAAGCCTCCACCACCACCACCACCACCACCAATACCAATACCACCTCCACCAGCCCGGGCAAGAGAAAGTGAGCTGAAACCAGATCTGTTGCCACTTGGGATAATAGCAGAGGCTGTGCTGAAACCTTTGCCACCGCCACCTGCCCTGATACTATAGGTCTGCCGGCTCATGTTGGTGGATGGCCTCTGAGAAAGAAATGGCCAGAGGAGGAAACCTAAAGCATAGAGCTCTGGTGGGAAAGTAGCTGAATCTGGCTGCTTTTATCCTTCGGAGTACCTGGGCTTGGCTACTTTCAAAGTCAGGAGATCAACATAGTGCATTCATGGGTTTGACACACCTGGAAGGCAGGTGTCTAATAGGACTTGTTTAACACTAATTGAATACAGCACACACCTATGCAGCAATATGTTGTTTGTCTGGCCTGGGGCCCTAAATACCCTAAAACCTGGTTGGTTATTGAATGCTTCTTAAGCTAGCCAGAAGCTCTCAGGAATTTAAAGATGGCTCTGTTTTCATTCGTAGAAAGTGGGGGAGGAAGGCAAAGTCTGCACATGGCTGTAGATCCATGCAAATGGAAATGTTGCGTTTGAACAACTGGAAGTCAATAAACAGTTTTCAGTGCTAATATTAATTTGTGCGTACCTTTAGGCACTGTTGTTTCACAACATCCTATCTTATATTTTATAGTAGTTCAGCAACGAATAAGTCTTCTTGATGTTCTGTACAATGAAGCGGTGTAAGAACCTGCTCTCTGCTGAAGGAGGCCCTTACTCTATCTAACCCAGTGCTGTTGACACTGATTGATAGTGGGTGTCCAGTCTTTTAGGCAGGTTTCCCCCTCCCTGGAACTACTGGAGGTACTGAGAATTGAACACGGGGCCTTCTGTATAACAGAGGATGAGCTCTACTACCACTGAGCTGCTGAAAAGAAAGGCCAAATGAACACAAGGAAGAACAGATGAAGGATGGTGAGGAGCAAGATCTGCTCAGGACACTTTTTATTTACTCAGTTCATTTTCATTGATGGAAAATATTTTAATGATTTTGCAACGTACTACAGCTAAACAAAATCCAAATGCAAGAAATCATAGGCCCTTTCTGCATCCTATCTCTTCTTGGCACTGGGGTGCGCACCGCAGCACAGCCTGTGAGAGGCCCTTGTGTCCAGGTTTCTTCAGCTCCGCACGAGCTTCCTGCTCGTGCAAGAGCCCCACCTCTTCCTTTCGCAGTGCAGCCTGGGACCTTCCCAGGCTGCACTGAGCAAGAGTACGACCGGCCTGGCTCCCAAGGCTCCGTACACAAGGTAAGTGCACACAGGGCCTGGGAGCAAATGCGCGACTGCACACCATTTTCGGCTTAAAGCCGAAAATGAAAAAGTGCATGAGCAGTGCCTGCCAGGTCCTGGAGCAAATGTGAGTGCGTCATGTGGACCGCTCCTCACATTTGTGCAACGCTCAAGGGGCCCTTTCACATGGAAAATGCTGTGCGAAAAGGGCCAGTATCTTCAATAACAATGGCAGATAAAAGGCCTGCTTTCTTGGTTGCTGGATTCTATGCAGTATCTAAAAGAAAAGCACTCAGTGAGCATTTGGGCTGAACCATGAACTAGAGAAAGAAAATGAGGATGCAATTCTGAGCATGTTTGCTTGAAAGTTAACTCAATGGGCACTTGCTTCGGAGAAATATGTTCAGGAGAGGCCTCACAGCATACTTTGCTTTGTATACTTTGAACCCTTCTTTCTCCTCACCTTATACTTTATTTTTCATGAGTACGTCCACTGAAGCTTGTTTGTTTCTTTGTATGTTTGTATGTTTCCAGCCTTTTTCCTAGTTTCAGACTCTAGATGACTGCTATTACAACAGAGGGCCCTTCCACAGGACGTCATTATCTTGCACTGGGGATGGGAGAAGGACATGACCCAAATGATGGTTCTGCATGATATCATCCAGATCCTGGCCTTCTTCTGTTCGCAGTTGGTGCAATTGTGTCACAAATCATTGATGGGTTTTCCCTGTCAATGACTTGCAATTACACTGCCTTCCTGCCTCCCTCCCACACTTACCTGAGCTGCAGAGGGTCAGGGAGTGCAATGCCTGTGCTTCCTGCCCCAGCACAACCTGAGACAGTACCTGGCTTCACCAAGGAAGGAAGAGGTGTAGCCATCATGCCTCCTGCATTTCTGCAGGCAGCTGGCGTGGAGAGGAGCACCCCTGTCAAGTTCTCCTCCTTGGAGAACCTCTACCAAGATCCCAACGTGATTGGGTAGGGTGTGGAAAGGGCCTTAAAATGTCAAAGGAGTTGGATTACTTTCTCTATATTGAAAGGTTAATGTGCTTGGGATGTTTTAATGTAGTGGAGAAGAGAAAAACCCCACACAATTAAGAAGAAGACATGCTTGAAGTTTATGAGTGGTTTGGAAAGAATGGGTGGAATAATCCCCGTCGCCCCAAACAATCCAAGAACGCTAGGTTATTACACTGGTTAGTCACTAAATATTAGTGGAAGGCATAAAATAGACAAACAAAATAAGTTTTTCTCCACACAACATGATTTAATAATCTGTAGGAAGCCTGGATAATCTGTAGTCTTTAAGATATTGATAAAAAATGTTCCGATTGTTATTGTGTGCCTTCAAGTTGTCTCTGACTTATGGTGACCCTAAGGTGAATGTATCACGGGGTTTTCTGGGGCTGAGAGTGTGTGACATGCCCAAGGCCACCCAGTGGGTTTCCATGGCCAAGTGGGGAATCAAACCCTGGTCTCAGGATCATAGTCCAACGCTCAAACCACTACCTCATGCTGGCTCTCAAATGTTCCCTTACTTGAGGTCAGCCTGGCATGGCTGGTTATACCTGGAGTTTAATATCATTTGGAAAGCTTCATTTTCCTCATCCCTAGTTGGTGGGTTTCACTGTCACAACAGCAGCAAGCATGGTCAGTTTTGAAAGGGGACTAGACAGATCTATGGCCAATCAATAATTTAGGATAGTTCAATGCTACCACCATGTTCTCAGATGTGAGAAATAGAATGGCAAGGCGTATGATGAGGAAGAGAATGACTGGCTGGCTAGAACCCTAAAATGGCAGGCTTCACACTGCACTATTTCATTGCAGATCGTGCTTGTACTATTCATGGACAAACCTCTATTCATTTCAATTTAATCTCATCTAGCTGCAGTCATGCACAACGAGTAGCCATCAATGGGGAAGCATATTCAAATAGCATAGATGAGCACTGTGATGCAAATTAAATATGCATCTATAACCACATATCACCTGTGAGTGTGGGAGGCTGGGAGCCTGCCACCACATGCGGACTTCCCTTATGCGATGGGATACCATCAGAATTTTCCCCTGCAGAGAAATACGTCTTTATAAATAGATCTTTGGACTGAAGCTCTTGGCTATAGAAATGCCAGAAACTCTTCAATTAGCAGCTGTCTGACAGCTGAGAGGTGAATGCACATCAGCTTGACTTAATTCTTGTGTGGAAAGGAACGGAACTCCCCCTATGTAATCTGATCTGTCTAGGAACAGATGAGTCTATAGGGCAGGCAGAACTTGTCAGTTCCCATGATGGAGGAACTGGGACAGTGAAGGGGCTGGTGGGGAGTGAGGATTAAATTCTTTCCCATGGAGGGGGGATAATTTATTCAATTTTCTCCTCACTAAGAAAATCTTTGAAAACTGTCCAGAGAGAAAGTTTTCCACTGAGAGACTTACCATTGTCCTGTTCCCGCTCCCACCTGAACATAAAGATGGAAGGAGTCCCTTTCTTTGGAGGTTCTTTAACATAGGCTGGATGGCCATTTGCCAGGGGTGCTCTGAGTGTGTGTTCCTGCATGGCAGGGGGTTTGATTAAATGGCCATTCCAACTCTAGGATTCTACGATTCTAATGGGGAGAAGGAAGTGGGAAGCGAAGGATTGTCTGGCTACGTTCTGACAGGCAGACACAAAGTGACTGGAATTCACTTGGGGACACAGGCATGCTTTAGTGTCACTCATGCATGAAGATGTCCTCTTAGGAGTGCTATGGGGGTTGGAATCCACATCCTTTGTCCATAGTGCCCAAAGCACCCCCCCTTACTGTAATGCCCAAAAACCTGTTTTGCATACCAATTCAATGCTCCATGGCAAGCAAGTAGAACTGGAGAAGCATATGGCTACCTTCCCACAGCCATACGCAAATTGATGACTTCAGTATTGAGATGTATCTAGCTATGAGGAGATACCTAACTGCTTTTCTGACCTTGCTTGTTTCTGTGGAGCACAGAATGGCTGTGCAGGGTGGTTTTAAGGGTTTTACAGTAAGTTGAGAGGGAGGGTGTATGTCTCAGTGAAGCATAGGTCTGCACATGTATATTTGCACTTCACTGACGGGATGTTGAATTGAGGCCAATGATAGCATTGTAGGAAGCCCTGGAAGATGTTGCTATCATTGTGTGCCAGCTATCAGAAGATGACAGTACACATCCTTGGGAGATATACTTTGAAGGGTTCTCCTCTTTGGGGTTTCTTGATCCTTTATTTCCTTCATGGCTATGTGTATATAGGCCATCCAAAGGGAAGAATGGGGATGAGACCAAAATAGAAATGAGTAGAGTAATGGGGAGAGAGGTAGATGGAGTGACAGGACTAATGAAGAAGAAAGTATTGGGGTTTTTTTTAATGTATGATTGTGTGTCTTTGATTGTCTATGTGTTTGTGAGCATGTGTGTAGATCAGGGTGCGGAAGGTGAATCTCCTGAAACTACCTGTCAGTGTATTAAAGCCTCCAATTGCCCCAATTTCATGTGGAGGAGGATGATTTTCAGATAATGGCCCCAAATGCCAGAAAATTTTCTGATAATGGCTCCAAATGCCAGAAAGCAAATGCACACTGTTGTAGCTTTCCTCCTCTGGAATTTTCCTAACACCTATTTATGATTGAAAACCATTTCACAATAGTGACTGAAGTGATATGATGTCACTTTTGGTGTGTTGTGATGGATTATCTAGATTGATTGCCTAGATGCAATTCACTGTGGCTTCAGGGCCAATGAGACAGCTTGGATTGTCTTGGTGGACACCAATGCCCAGGATTGGATAGGAGAAGGGTATTCTGGTTGATTCTGCTAGGCCTTTTAGTGGCTCTCAGTACTATTGACCGCGGTATCTTTCTGGGACACTTTGCTGGGTGGGGACTTGGAGGCACTATTGTGCAATGGCTTTTGGCCTCCCTGGAGGAACAAATCCAGATTGGTGGGCTGGAGGATTCCTGCTCAGTCGTATGGCCTGTGACATATGGCTGCTGACGTATGGCTTGTGACTTCTACCCCACAAAACTGTTGGGAGGTCTGGGGTTCAGTGCCACATACATGGTGCTTACTCCTTACTTTATTTCTGTTTTCCATCTAATTCCAACAAAGCTGTCTCAGTTCTAAAGCAATGTCTGCTATCGGTAACAGACTGAATGGGGAAGAACAAATTGAAACTTAATCCATACAAGACAGAAGTGCTCTTGGTTAGTTGAAAGGCATACCAGGAAATAGGGATTCAGCCTGTTCTGGGTGGCGTTACACTCCTCCTGGGGAGAGGCAGGTTTGGAATTTGGGTGTACTCCTGGATTCAGTCCTGAACTTGGATTCCCAGATTTTGACAGTGGCTAGGAATGCATTTGCACAATTAATACAGCATTCCGACAGTGCCAATTTCTCAAGATGTCTGATCTGGTCACAGGGCCACATGCTTTAGGCCATTTCTGCACTACACTGCTATAGTGCTATTGTTCCACTTTCAACATCCTGTTGGATCCTGGGGTTTGCAGCTTAGGAAAGGGTCTTTAGAATTCTCAGCCAGAGAGTTCTTTGGCCTCAGGAAACTACAAACCCCAGAATTCCACAGGATGTTGAAAGTGGAATAATAGCATTATAACAGTGTGGTGAGAAAATGGCCATAGTTACATCCCATTTGGATTGCTGTAATATGCTTTACATGAGATTTCCTTTAAAGAATGGTTAGAAACTGCATTAAGCTCAATTATTGCTTTCAGTACTTTGAATCAGGGCTAGCTATGGTGAGAGTATCACTCCTTTATCATGATAACTCCGTTCGTGGCTACCATTCTGCTTTCTGACCTGTGTTTCCAGGCACAGTTCAAAGTGCCGATCGTGACCAATAAAGCTTCATATAACTAGGGTCCAAACTAACTGAAAGACTGTATTCTCCTGCCTGGATTTGGAGGCCTGCAGGAGAAGCTGTTCTCTTAGTCCTACCACCTACAGAGGTATGTTTGGAACAGATAATTGTTTGCTGCTCCAAGACTGTGTAATCCTTTGGCCATGGAAATCAGGCTAACCCCCACCTTCCCGATGTTGTTCCACCAATAGGCAAAGACTTCTATTCAGGCAGTCTTCAGCAAGTAACTGCTTGATTCAGTCTGATGTTTGGGGTGTAATAAACTTTTAAATATCATACTATTTATTTATTATTAGAAGGGTGCATTAAAACTGTTTAATTGGTGCTTTAGTACTATAATTGCTTAAGTTTATATTTTAACACATATAATTTATTGTGCTTTTATAGAAATCATTTAAATTATGTTGGAATCCACCTTGAATCCTAGCCCTGGCACTGAGGTGGGATGTAATTCATTTCATTTCATTTCAATCAATGCACAGGTCTGTTTTCCAACAGAGGGGAATGGAGGTGAATTTTATAGACTATCTGGGGAAGTGTCATCCCTTGTACTCTAGAAAATGCCTGTTGATATGATTGTCTCACTCAGAAAATGGTGGGCCTGGGCTTATTAACAAAAAGTTGTGTGGTTTTGGACGGATTTTTACAAAAGATTTTTTACTATAATTCTCAGGATTTCCCTGCCAGCATGACCAGTCTAGAAATGTAACTTTTTTAAGATCTGTATTTAGTCTGCTTCTCAGGATTTAAACAAATTCATTATTAAGTTATAAATATGACATAATAGTTTCACATTTGTTGGGAGGTGGTTATTGGTAATTATTGGGAGGTAAACTAATTTCAAGTTACCATTTATAACTAGTTACTTCCAAACTCTTCCCTGTGCTCCTGTCAAGTCTGTAATCCCTCATGCTTTGGTATGCCATAAAACGTTTCTCAGTGTGGCCAGTTGTTGTCTTTAGTTGACCACATATGAAGTAACACACACACTGAAGATATGGTCATGCCTATATCCAAAGCAGAAACTGCTTATTTTACTCTCTCATGCAAAAATGAATTGTTTCAGAATTTTTCTTCTGGTTGGGTTACATTCTGAGAGTTTTTGCACATTTTTGATGTGAACATTTGAGACTTTTTTTGTGTGAAAAATCTACTTGTCCAAAAAAGTGGATTTTGCACAAAAAAGGGTTTTGCACAAAATAAACAAGTAAACCAAGTAAACAAATCCACACTTTTGCACAAATGAACTTTTCAGGAAAAAAAAAAGTCTACTAACATGAAAAAAATTCATGCTGTTACCCCACTGGAAAACCCTGTCCTGGGGTCTACAATTTTGATATTAAAATATGATTCCATGTGCCTGAGAGGTCGCCTAGATGAGTACGTAGGCAGCAACAGTGGAACAATTGAAAACCAGGTCAGGCCAGTAAAATCTCCAGTCACGTAGCCCCAGGAGACCTCAAGCTGTGCAAATCCACAGTAAACAAAGGGTCCTCAGCCACTGAGGAGCCAACTTGATGGGATTAGCATCTTTTCCCCAGGTTGCGCACCGATAGCAATAAAATCCTATCAGGCAAGGACCATTTACATAAAGTCACACCACAACCCAATGCAACCGAAGATCCTGAGACTTTGGCAACACTTTGTAATCTCATCATGCAAAGGAAGTTACCATTGTGGAGCTTCTTTCTCATTGCAACACCCATTGTTCTCCCTGGGAAAGGATTAGCCCTCAAGGTACCTTTTCCCCTACAAATAGTCCCAGTTTTTGAGTGGTTCTTTGGATCACTCCTGGTCATCCCAGCTGACCGTTTCTCCATCCATTGAGTAATCCCCTCAGCCCTCTCCGTGCTGAGCTCTGCTTTTCCGCTGTTTTTCCCAGACCGATGACTTCAGGAAAAGGTGCAGTATTACCCCAGCTACAACCCCTTCAATATTCCCCCTATCCAGTTTCCTCTCTTTTGCTTCTTAATAGGTCTTGAGTGAGTGTGTAAGTGATTGCGGTGGTGCGTGAGACTTTCATTCAATAAAATCATTTACTGGACATTTTCGTTTGGTTTTTGGCTTGGCCTGACCTCATAAAAACTGGGTAAAAAGACCCTGCTAGGTTACCCTGCATCTCGCATTGCTATTGCTTGTGCTCTGGCTAGTTTCCATTCCCATCATGTGGAGCACACTGAGGTGTCCCCCAAGGGATCCCATAAATCAGGGTAACAATGCCAGTTGGCCATTTTCTTAATGCACTGTCTTGATGCACTGAGTCACCCTTTCTAGTCAATGGTGAGAAGATGTGTGAATGTTCTTTTATATCTCTGAAAAGCCAGGATAGGCAGCATGAGAGAGAAAGAAAGAAAGAAAGAAAGAAAGAAAGAAAGAAAGAAAGAAAGAGGAGTGCTATATGCCTTAGTGGGCTTGGTCTTGCTAGAAACAGTACTTGAAATTCTTTGCACTCTATTCAGATGACAAAAATCTGCTTAACAGGATACAAGACAAAAGGACTTGACTGGCAAGATTCTCATATCACCAATTATTCTGGTAATCTGGCTTTTGCATAGAAATTACAAATTATGGCAAAAACCAAAGGGTGTGTTCATGTTTTGAGGGCATGGCTTCTCTGCCTTTGACCCTTTCAGCAGCTGACGATAGATGAAGATAGACAGATAAGACAGATAGACATTCAGATAGATGTTTGAGAATATATATGGGTGTGTATATCTACCTACAAATATATGTTAGAGATGAAAATTCTCAATTTTCCCACTTCCCAAAAGATGTTGAGGAAGAGGTGTCAGTATTTCTTCCCATAGTGTCAAAACATTCTGTTGTTTTTTTTTTCTCACAAAGGCTGTGAAATTCATTGCAACTTTTAAAAATTGCACTTTTTCCAGAAACTCACTCAGTTTTACTCAGAACTGCACAACTTCCCGAAGAACAATGGTGCGGTTGTAGGTCTGCCTCCAGCCATGAGTGCATCATTTTGCACAACCTTTAGAGAAAGAGGGAATAAGACAGCACAGGAACAGATGAATTAGATACTAGGAATCAATAAATAAAGATGCATTGCATATGGGACTTGTTGGGGTGGTTTTCTAGTCTTGCTTGATAGAAGGGCCAAGGCATGGAGCAAAAATCACCATCAATCCCCTTTCACTCTCTAGGCTAAGAAATCTCCAAACAATGGACTCTCTGGGCTCTTTGGTCTATGCTCCCCTTCTTTCTTGACTAGCCTGCCTACTCAGATTCCATGATGCCTTCTCATCCCTGCCAATTTGTTTCATCCCTGCTGATGCTTCTCTACTTCTGTCGCCCTCCCCTCTTCCGCCACTTTTTCTTGGTTGCTTTTTTGTGCAACTTGCTCCCTGAACTCTCTGGGCTCTGAATCTGCACTTCTTTCTTGACCTGCCTGGCTACTCCAGTTCTGGGTGGGCAGCTGAGACCATTTCTGCCCTACGCTGTTACAGTCCTATTATTTAACTCTCAACATCCTGTGGAATTCTGGGGTTTGTAGTTTACTGAAGTCCAAGAGCTCTCTGACTGAGAATTCTAAATGCTGCTCCCTAAACTGCAAATCCCAGGATTCCATAGGATGTTGGAATGTGGAATAATAGCACTATAACAGTGTAGTGCAGAAATGTCCTGAGAAAGAGCAACAGATGAGGAGGTGACAGGACAGAACCAGCCCTGCCAAGGATAAAATGAATTAGCAGGGGCAAGAGGGAATCATAATCAGAAAACCAGCTCAGAAAGGCTAGAGTAGAAAGGGGTAACAGGAGAGGAGTCCCCTTGGCAGGGATGAAGCCCAGAGATTTTAGAGAGCAAGTTGTGCAAAATATGTAGAGATAGATAGATAGAGAGATAGATAGATAGCCAGCCAAGAAAGAGCAATGGAAAAGGGGGAAGCAGGAGAGGAACAGCCTTGGCAGGGGTGAAGTGAATTAACAGGGGTGAGAAGGAACTGGGGAATCAGAGTAGGCAGGTAGGTCAAGAAAAAAGGGGAACACAGACTCAGAAGCCAGAGAGTTCAGGAAGCAGGTTTCACTAAAAAACAGCCAATAAAGAGCAGTGGAGGAGGGGGCTGCAGGACAGGATCAGCCTTGTCAGAGATGAAGCAAATTAGTGGAGAAAATAGTCATAAATTTTCAAGTTAAGGTGTACAATCTTAGGGCTTAGCATTCATGGAATGTTCTATCCTGTTCTCTCCTTTCCAATGCAGAACAATTCAGACACTTGTAAAAATTGTGCCATTTTAGTTAGCATAAGTATGCAACTTTGCCTTAATTGTGCAGCTTTGAAGGCTGCACAGAGTTGACAAAAAAGTTGCACTGTTTTGCTGTGCCCAGAACAACAACAACAAAAAAGTTCCTGCAAGTTGTGGGAACTTTCAAAGCACTGTTTTAACTTTCCATCATTGTTTCTCAAGTGGTGTCAGGATGAAACTGGTCTCCATACAGACATAGTTTGAATTCTAGATCTGACATGCCAGTGTTGCCAGAAGTGATATATTCTATGTGCAGCATGAACACTGTCAGTAGACCATACCAGGCACCTGTTGTTAAAAGGCTTGCATATTGAAAAACTCTTTCATGGGACTTCAGAGAGATACTACTACAAGCCATAGTACACAGTGCTGGGCTAGGTAGATCATTGAATGCTTCTGTGCTCACTTGAACTTCTGGGAAAGTAAAATATCATAGATTGGATGAAGGTGATCTAATCATATTTCAGTTGTGAGAAATGAAATGAGATTAAGGGTGTGTGCCCAGCAAAACAGTGGAAGCTCTGACTTATTCAGGCTCCCACAGCAGCCCTTGTGCAGTTCATTGTCTGCATGGTATGTGAGCAATGCAAAGGTGAGGAAGCATGCCCCACTTCCTCAGAAATGTCTTCTCCAGGCTTGCTTCATCTTCCATTGTGAGAAGCCAAATTATACTTCAGTTTTATAGCAAGAAAAGTTTCCCATTAAGCTGATGATGACTCTCCTTTATTGAAGTCATGATGGGCCACAGCTGGAGAAAGAGAAGTTTTCAAGGTATAAACGCTGGCTTCAAATCCATCCTTATCTACAAAGTCCACTGCTAACTTTCATAGCCTGGCCCACTACATGGGGCTGATCAGGGCTGAAATGAGATGATGTTTAGATCATCTGCTAAATGCCACCTTTGTCAAAGATAAGGTGGGTAGCCATGCAAGAAAGACTCTTTTATGCTGGGACACACCAAATGTGTAATGAAAGTGCCCACTAAGAAGGCTTGCTTAGGATCAACGTTGTTTGTATTTGAGATGCCAGACTAAAACTTTATTTGTGCAGGCCCTTTGATTTAGTGAAGAAGGGTTTTATTAGTTGCTGAAGTGATGATTTCTCTTCTGGTTTGTTGACCGTTTTATTGTTCTTATGTATTGGGCTTCTTAACAGAAAAACTGTAAGTTGTCCATTAAATTGGGGAAACCAGTGTACAGTACACTGACTTGAGGTCTTGGGATGTAAGAAACCTCCTGTGTCTCAGGTGAAACATTGATGTAACTAGGGTTGTAACACTGATGTAATCGGAGGCATATCTAGGGTGGGCAGCTGGGGCTTGTGCTCTGGGCGCCAATACCTGGGGGATGCCTGCCTTCCTGCTTGTGCTGCCTCGTGCCTGCCCGCCACCCCCCTTGCACCCACCACTACCCCCCAGCACTTGGCTGTCACCCCCTGTCTGTGTTGCTCCCTTGCGCCCTCCTGTCACCCTCCCACACCTGCCTCTGCCACCTCGTGCCCTCCCATTACACCCCTGTGCCCGCCGCCACTCCTGCCCCGCCTGTTACCCCCACACCTGCTGCCACCACCCTGCACCCTAAGCCAGTACTGCAAATGCCGCAGCCACTGGCAGTGCAGCAGCACCTAGGGGCAAACTTCTGTGCTTGCCCTGGGTGCTGCTAAGTCTAGATATGCCACTGGATGCAATAAATAAAAACAAGATGCAAAATGATGCAGTTTTTCCCCATGAAGCTTTATTTGCTAAAATGCAGAGAAAACTATGGCAATAAGCGAAAAAGCAAGCAGGCACAGAGCACCATACAGAACATGTCCCGAGGCCTGAAATTTTCAGTCTTTGCGATCTTTCTCTACTCTTTCAAGCACTCCTCTGTAAATGCAACACAGTAACCAATTCAACGAAGATCAGCTATATCAGCCAAATCTGTGCACACAGCATTGTAAACAAAGCCACAGCTCCACCAATCAGCCATACGGTGAACAAAAGAGGTACAGAGGCTGAGTGTGGACAGTGGGTTCTTCTTCTGAATAGCTGATTTACAGAATCCCAGTTTTGACTATTGAGTTGTGTTTGTGTAGCCCATCTGTTGGATAAGAATCGCTATCCATTTTAAGCCTAAACACATTTTCCTGGAAGAAGAGAAAGATTGTGTTCTCCTCCGGACAAAGTTCTAGGGGATGCAGTGGAATACTCCAGATCTTCCCGTGGAATATTCCAGAATATGATTTAAATTCTAGAAACCCAATTTCAACTTGTTCTTGTTGCTTTACTGCTCATATGTAGAGATTATGTTACTGTGGCACATGGGCAAAGGCTCAGAGGAGGCATAGCATGATGCCCTCAGTGACACTCAATAGGTCTGCTTGTATGTACCCCTAGAACCTACCAAAGTGATGCCAGGATCTGTTGGTGCTGAAGACCCCCCCCCAACTTTGACCTATTTGTCATAAGCAGAACTGTAAATTCACTGTCAAACTGGCATTCAATAGCTATTTTAATTGCCACCACACAATGGCAGTGTTTGATGTTGCACTAAGCTTTGGCTCAGCAAGGCATGAAACAGACTATCCTTCACTAGTCTGGTGCGCTCAACTCCTCTGTCTTCCTCCAGTGCACCTGCAAGAAGGAGTTTAGAAGCTTCCACTGCTACTTTTGATTAACCATGGCTTTCCATGCCATTATCCGTAACCAGAAAACTGTGGTTAACTATACCTACATGAATATTCATGCCAAAAGTGAAACAACATGCAGGGAAATGAATTATGTTGTTCCCTCATAATGTCCAATTCCTGCCTCTGATTATTTTGATATAGATGCATTGGGAAACTGAACAAACGGAACAACTGATGATTAATTGGGAACTGTCCCTGTCAGATCAGGGTATTTGGAGGATATGTGGCTGACCGTAAAGAGGCCAACCAGAAAACATGATTTACAATAGGAGTGGGATAGTGCTAGGAATTGAGGGGAGAATGTATTGGTCCCACAGAGGAGCAATACATTCCCCCCTCCCACGATGTCCCCTTGGTATCCTCTATTCTTGTTTATTTTACTTTCTACCTTTTGAAAAACTAAAAATGTTTCCACGGCAATTTCACCACACTTGGAGGGAGGCTGTTTTAGGCCCAAGAGAGTCCCTTCCCTTTAAGCAGTCTGTAAACTGGAACTCTACCTGTTCTGGCCTAAAACAGCTGGGGTGTGTGTGTGCAAAATACAGTGTTGTTGCCTCCATGCCTGTTAATGAGTGTTGTGGGCATTTTTAGCAAAATAAAATACGATGTTCTGGGGGCTCTTGGAGGCCTAAAAAAATTAGGCTCAAAGAAGCACACTTTTCCCACTCCTCATTTACAAAGTTGGATTATTTAAAATAACCACAGTTTAAAAGCCACTGCAATTCTGGGTTCTGAGAACACATAGCAAACTGTGGTTAATCAAAAGCAGAAGTTTGCACATTCTTCTTCCTAGTCAAGGAGTGCAGTAAGAGAGAGCACAGGAGCCTGAGAGGAGACTATATTGACTTATGTTTCTCTAGTCTAGGCCATAATGTAGTGTGACAGTAACATGTGAAGTGATCCTAAATATCAATAGCCCAACCCCAAATACCAATAGCTCCAAATACCAATAGCCCAAAAACCTAGATCAGCTTTCCTTTCCTGCTAATTGAGAAACATTTGACAAAATCATTGTGCTAAATCCAATGTTAGTCCCAAGTAGAAGCGATCTATTTAAAACAATGGGACTTGGTAATTTGCCAATCCCGTTCATTTCTATTGGTCAGTCCTAATTGGGACTAAGATCAGTTCGCTGGCATTACATCCAGCCATTTTCCTTAGTTTTATTTTTCCTTCGCTTTGCTTGAGCTTTCACTTTGACACCTGTTCTTCTTGTGTCTGCAGTGAGATACTGTTGTTCCCAAGTTCCCAGATCCAGAAGCAGCTCAGTCCTTTGTACAGCCGTCATGTCTTTGTTTCACAGCACTCTGGGATGAGCTTGAGGCGTGGGCTATAGCTGCAGGGAGGGAAAGCCACGTTGAACAGTTATTTCTGAAACTCAGTTTGCATTCCTATAAATGAGCAGGAGAAAGAAAGAAAGGTACTGTGTGCTACTTACAGATACTGACCGAGCTTCCACAATTTCTGGACATCCTGTGTGGAAAAGAAAAACAATATAGCACGTTCGTCTCCCAGAACGGTCACATCTCTCCTCAGTTCTGTCTTCTAATCCTGCCTTAAAACTCTCTATTACACTTAAATCTGTTTGTTACTCCCAATAAGACTCACTGCATCAATGGAAGTTATAAAAGAACAATTTACCCACTCATTATATGGCTCTACTGTAGTTGGGAGTAGTTCTTTGATTTTGGGCCACAGATTTTTAAGTTTCAATGACAGGCTGAATGCTCACCTGCCCTGCTTTCTGCATTCTATCCTGTGATTAAAATCCATACATATAGAAGAAAAAAAAAACAGAAAAAGGGGTTTTAAGCACCATATGGAAAAATCCTGAAAAAATATGCAAAGTACTACAGATCTCCCTCCACATTCATGGGTTTAACGTTCATGAACTGGATTATTCACAAGTGCGCTTACCTCCCCCCATTCTCCTCCTCCCATTCCCATGCATTTTGCCCCAGTGCAAAGAACTTGCACTGAGGCAAAACAGAAGGGAAAGCGGGGAAGAGGAAAGCTCGCACAGGACTTCTTTTTCCCCCTCCAGAGCTCCCCCTGCCATTCTTATGCATTTTGCCCCAGCAGAGAGAACTCATGCTGAGGTAAAATGGAAAGGAATGGAGGTGAAGGCACATGTGAGTTCTCTGTATCAGGGCAAAATGCATAGGAATGGCAGGGGGAGCTTTAGAGGTGGAACTGAAGGCTCTTGTGAGCTTCCTCCACCCTGCACTCCCATTCCCTTCCCTAGGAAGGGGTGAGCCACAGGAGGGAATAGGAGGGGGAACAGGGGGGTTGTTCACAGTTTTTCCACTTTAGTGAGGGTTCTGCACCCTGAACCCTTGTAAAAGTGGACAACTGTATATTGGGATTTTTTAAAAAAAATGTTTACAGCATATTCCAACACTATGAATTCCAACACTGGAAGCCATGCCCTATGAGAATAGAGTTAGAGAGCTGGGGATGTTTAGTCTGCAGAAGAGAAGGTTATGAGGGGACATGATAGCCCTGTTTAAATATTTGAAGGGATGCCATGTAGAGGAAGGAGAGGGCTTGTTTTCTGCTGCTCCAGAGACCAGGACAAGGAGCAATGGATTCAAGCTGCAGGAAAGGAGATTCCACCTGAACCTCTGGAAGAACTTCCTGACAGTCAGGGCTATCCGGCAGTGGAATATGCTGCCTCAGAGTGTAGTGGAGTCTTCTTCCTTGGAGGTTTTTAAGCAGAGGCTGGATGGCTATCTGTCGGGAGTGCTTTGAGGGTGTTCCTGTGTAGCAGGGGGTTGGACTGGATGGCCCGTATGGTCTCTTCCAACTCTACATTTCTATGATTCTATGATTCTATGAATTCCTAACCAAATTAAGGTTTTGGTAGGGGAGGGTAGAACATATGCTGTCCTCACATACCTTTCAACATTTCACAAATGGCAACTGGGACACATGTAGCCAAATAACATCAGAGCTTCATCTAAATGGTAGACGTTATTAATAAGGAGGAACACATAAGCTAGGAGAAGCCGAAGCAGTTTGCTTTTGCCTGAGATTCTGGCCCCTCCTGCCTTCCATCCCTGCCCCATTGAGTTAACTGAGTGCAAACTACTTTGGCACTTTGAACTCAGATTGAAGCAATTGAAGTGTGCCGAAGACAAAGGGAGAAAGTGAGAGGAGAGAGAACCTGGGACATTTTAAAAGCAACTGAAAAAGTGGGAGGACAGGGGAGTAATAAGGACTGTCTCTGTCAGATTAGGACAAGTGGAGGTCTTCATGAGAGATCAAGGACTTCAGCTGACTTACCTCTCCTCTTCCCCTTCAGCAGACTATTGTAGGCTGCAATCTCAATATCAAGGACAATCTTGATATTCAGTAGTTCCTGGTAGTCCCGCAGTAAGCCTGCCAGTTCATCCTTGCCTCTCCGAAGAGCTTCTGCCAATTCACTGTGTCTCTTCTGGGCATCTTTCAGGGCACCATCACCTTTTTCTGTTGCATCACACACTGCCTTCTGAAGCTCAGTATTCTGTCAGGATTATAGAGCATCATCATCATCACACTAACCTGAACTTTGCTTCCTTAGGCTATATTACCTGATCACATCCCTTTGATGAACTGAGGTGAAAAGATGGTACTCAATAATGGTCAGAAAGACAGACCAGAGTCCCTGTTTCCTTTATAGGCGTACATTGAAGGAAAGTCCTCCTGCTACTACTCTCCAGCCAACCTTAATGTCACTAACTGGTGTTGCATGACCATAACTACACTTCCCATGTTGTCTCTCTTTCCCACCAGAGTGGGGTAGACATCATCTGGTAGCTTGGTAGCCTCCAGATATGTTTGTTTGTTTATAGTATTTCTGCATTGCCTTCCAGCCCACAAGGGCTCCTGAGCCAATGAATAAATACAAACCAACTGAAACAATGCAAAGATAAAAGCATTTTAAAAACACATTAAATGCCCTTTAAAAAAATTCTAAAAGCAGCCTTCAAACAATACTAGAATCCAGTTTTGAAACAGTTAAAACAAATTTCAAACTATGAATGCCATAAGGAATAGCACTGTTTTGGCTGCCTGCTGGAAGCTTACAAGAGACGGAGCCAGCCTAACTTCCTTTGGCAGGGAGTTCCACAATTGTGGCACTGTTATAGGTAAAGCCCTGTTACATGTATTAACCAGCCTAACTTCATGAGGTGTTTGGACTCACAACAGGGCCTCCTCTGAAGACCTCAGATTTCTGGCGGGCTTATGTGCGAGGAGGCAGTCTTTCAGATATCTTGGACCCATTTATTTAGGGCTTTGTAGGTCAACATCAGCACTTTGAACTGAGCTGAGAAACAAATAGGAAGTCAGTGTAATTCTTGAAGTGTCAGAATTATAGGGTCTCTAAAATGTACACCTCCCACCAGTCTGGCTGCTGCATTTTGCATTAGCTGCAGCTTCTGAACAATTTTCAAGGGCAGCCCCACATAGAGTGTATTACAGTAGTCTAATTGAGAGGTGTCTAAGGCATGAATGACTGTGACTAGATCTGTCTTCCCCAAAAAGGGAGCAGCTGGCACGCCAACCAAAGCTGGGTGAAGGTGCCCTTGGCCATTGCAGCAACCTGGCTTTCCAGCCTTGGGTCCAAGAGCACTCCCAAGCTATGAACCTGATCTTTCAGAGGGAGAGTAACCTCATCCAGAACATGCTGTGATCCCAATCCCAGTATGGTTTTCCTACTGACCAGCAGCACTTTCATCTTGTTTGGATTAAGCCTCAGTCTATTCACTTGCATCAGGACATTTACTGCATCCAGACAACCATTCAGTACCATCACAGCAATTTTTGTATTATCTAGATTAAGTCTGAGTCTGTTTTTACAACTCTCATAATCCTTGACCACTGGCTAAAACGGCTGAGCTTAAAGGAACTTCAGTTTAAAAATAACGCCAGCTTGCCTCACAGTAGAGGCTTCCTTTCTCCTGGTTATCTGTTTTCTGTCATATAATCTAATGGAAAAAAAAAATATTCCAGGGGATCATCAAAGGAGTGGTAAGAAGAAAAGGTTGGCACTAGTGGTAACAGAAGAAGGCAGCTGTCTATTCTGAACCACCTATTCCCAACAGCCTAGTGTTCGGAGGGGAATGATTTCTGAAGTTAGGCACTGTACAATGGGTGGCTTGGACAATCAACTGTGCCATGGAATAGTTGATGGTCTCAGTAACTGAGTGCTTCTGTTCCAAGGCCAGGCATTCAGAAATGGGTGGATCAGAGCTGACCATTGCCTCTTCATGTCACCACTGCTTCCTCTTTCCTTTGGCAGCCCAGAGGAAGCTCAACTGCTGGTGTAACAAACTGTTATGTGAATGGGGTGCACCAAGAGGGTTCTGTTCTGTACCTATAGACATCAGCTCATTGTCTCATGTGAAGAAGCCATTCAGAAAAAAAATAAATCACCATTCTTACCTCCTTTTGTACATGTTGAATCTCGCACTGGAGCTTCTTGATCATTCTAGTGAGCTCTATAATCTGCTGCTGAAGGCGCTTCAAATCTTCCCTAAAGTTGGATCTCCTGTTCTGAGCTTCTTCATACTAAGAATGGAAATGCATTTATCTAAGACAGCTACAGTTTACAGATAGCAGCTGAAATAGGATTTAACAACCTTGTTTAGGAAACAGCCTGATCCTTCACAGAGGTTCCACAACCTGGTCTGCAATAGTTGTTTGCTTGTTATCTTGTTATTCCCTTTCTTTTATGTTTACTCATCAGCCACTTGTAGACTCCATTCTTACTCTTCTCTGATGTATGTCATTCTCATGACTCCATATCTCTTGTTGCGCCTTTACTTGCACTCGTTCTTGCTTGGCTATGGCAGTTTCCTCAGCAAATGGTGTCACTACTGTCATGATCACCTTCTTATTTTTTTTTCTCCCTAACATTAATCCTTAGCTTCACTGAGTACCTTGAGAACTGCCTAGACCAGTGGTTCTTGTTAATGTGGGGTCCGCATACCCGTGGGGGTCTGCAGAGTCCTCACAGGGGATCTGTAAAGCCCTGCTGTTGGGCACCAACAGCAATAGCAGTAACAGGGACATGGCAGAAGTGGTATTGCAGGTGCCAAAACTGCTCTTTTGGGAATGTGCATATGCCTGCCATTGTGTTCCTGTGTCCTTCGGCACCCGCACTCCAACAAAAAGGACACTGTGGCCTGCATGTACATGTGCCCAAACTGCTCCCTCATTTGCAATTGAGGGAGCGGTTTTGACACCCACATTCCCCCTGCTGTCTTGTCCCTGATGAAAGGAACATGGTGGCAGGGTTCATGCACACAAACTATGACTCTGGAGGCCAGGGTTTGAAGCCCCATTCAGCCATGGAAACCTACTAGGTAACCTCGGGCAAGTCATATTCACTCAGCCTCAAAGAAAGGCAAAGGCAACAAATCTTGCCAAGAAAATCACCATGATAGATTTGCCTTAGGGTCATTATAAGTCAGTTTTCAAAGGGGAGAAACACAATGGCTAGAAAGAACCTCCCCCTGTCAGTGGCACTTTGTGTGACTCCAAGTCACTTCTGACTTATGGCAACCCTAAGATGAACCTGTCACAGGACTTCTTTTTTGGTAAGATTTGTTCAGAGGGGTTGCCTTTCCCTTCCTCTAGGATGGAGAGAATGTGACCTGCCCAAGATCATTCTGTGTCTGCGCAGTGATTTGAATCCTAATCTTCAGAAGCCCTTAATAATTAAATAAATATTTGAATATTTAAACAAATATTTAAATATTTAAACAAATATTTGAATATTTAAATTGTGACAAATTATATTTACAGGGGGTCCTCATTAAAGAAAGGGTAAAGAACCACTGGCCTAGACACTTCAGGTAAGTTGCCTTAATCTTTGTGCATGGGTAAGTCCCTGATATTTAACCATACAGCTGGCTGAAGGCCTTTGATTTGAACAGCTGGATTCTCTTGATAATGCATTTCTATCAGAAGCCTTCAACTTGCTTTCCCTAAATTGGCACCATGCAGGTGCTTTGGATGCCAGTTACCATCATCTTCATTTAATGTGAGCAGTGGCGAGAAAAGATGCTAGCCGATGACTCAAACAGATAGAGGACAACAAGTCTGGGAAAGGCTGTCCTATAGTCTTAGGCCATTTCCGCACGGGTGCCGCTACTTACCGGATCTTCTGGCTCCCCGGTCTGGTCCAGGCTGCTCCAGAGCAGTGTGTCACTGCTCTGGCATCCAAAATGGCAGCTTCCGGTTGGTCGTGGGTCCCAACCAACTGCTGAAGCTCACCAGCCTAAAGCCTGCCCTCTGCAGATCACAGGCTCGGATTGGTGCGAGCCTGCGAATCTGCACTGGAGAGCAGGCACACAGTGGGGCGCTCTGGGCTTTTGAAAGACCGGAAAAATCAGGTCTTTCAAAAGCATGCTGGAGGACCACTTGGGGTCGTTCCAGAGTGGACTGAGGTGCAGATCTACAGTAAGTAGTCCAGACCCAGCCCGCTCCAAGGTGCAGACGTCCTCCATGGAGGACGCACTGCACTATTTTTATTACCCCGTGCGGAAATGGCCTTAGTTTCTAGAAATCTAGCAGGATAGGCCTTTGTCTTGATGGTAGGATATAAAGATATAAGATATACAATATGAAGATATAAAGCTACATGTTGAGAATATTGCAACAGAGGCCAGAGAAATATATGTGAGAGGAATGAAGAGAATACACATTATTTCACATAGCAAAAAATAGTTACCATTATTCAGGTATTATGTTGTTGTTGTTGTTGTTGTTGTGTGCCTTCAAGTCATTTCTGACTTATGGCAACCCTAAGGCTAAGCTATCATGGGGTTTTCTGGAGCTGAGGGTTTGTGACATGCCTAAAGACACCCAGTGGGTTTCTGTGGCTAAGCAGAGAATTGAATCCTGGTCTCCAGAGTTGTAGTCCCAACACTCAAACCATTACACCATGCTGGCTGTACTATACCTGCCATGATTCACTAGATCTTTAGGACTCTTGTTTGTTTTTCAAATAAAAGTATTGCCACCATTCCAGTTTGTATACAATATTGTTTAAATTGTAGTACCTACCCTGTTTTGATAAAAGGCATCTGCCTCAGCTTGGCTTCTCTGGACGATTTCTTCATACTCCATCTTGATCTCAGCGAGTATGCCTTCCATGTCAAAGTTCCTGCTGTTGTCCATTTTCACAACCACACCTAGATCTCCAACTTGGTTGTCTAGCTGATCTTGCTCCTATGTAAGAAATGCACAGTCAGTTCTTATAGCTGATAGATCCTTCGCTCACCTCACACCCTTCCCTGTCAAATTTGTTAGTGTATTGACACAGAATATTATAGAATCATAGAATCGTAGAGCTGTAAGAGACCACAAGGGCCATCTAATCCAGCCCCCTGTCATACAGGAATACATAATTAAAGCACCCCTGATGCCCATCCAACTTCTGTTTAAAGACCTCCAAAGGAAGGGAGAGTCAAACACCTGCTGAAGTGATCTGTTCCATTGTTGAACCACTCAGATAATAAAAATGGTCTTCTTGGAATCTCTTTTCTTGTAATTTGGATCCATTGGTTTGTGTTCCAAACTCTGGAGCATAAGGATGCAAGCTGGGTTGATCTTTTACATAACATCCCATCAGATATTTAAAGACAGCTATCATGTCACTCTTCAGTCGTCTCCTGTCCAAGCTAAACATACTCAGCTTCCTAAGTTGTTCCTTATAAGGCTTGGTTTCCAGACCTTTGATTATCGGTTGCCATAATCTGGATACAATCCATCTTGTCAATATCTTTCTTGAACTGTGGTGTTCAGAACTAGACAGAGTATTCCAGGTGAGGACTGACCAAAGCAGAATAGCATGGCACTATTGCATCTCTTGATCTGGACACTATGCTCTTGTTGATGCAGACCAGAATTGCATGGTCTTTTTTGGCTGCTGCATCACACTATTGGGTCATGTTTAGTTTGTGGTCTAATAAGACCCCTAGATCCTTACCTGAAAAGCAGATACAAATACAAAGAGCTGGCTTACCTAGCTATGAACATTATGGGGTCTTTTTCTATTTGATTACTCAGTACTTCGTGATAACTCTTAAAGGTGAAGCAGAGCATGGAAAAATAATTTGTTTAGACTATGTTCAGCTCTCTGAATCCTCTAGCCATGCTGAATGAGAGACTCTGGATGCTGTGTTCATCAAAATAAACTTTTCCAAACTCCAGTGGTGGAGCTTGGAGTGCATGGAGGGGTGGGGGGTGGGGGGCATGGCCACGGTGGGTGGGGGCATGGCCATTGTGTGTGGGCGGGGCTACGTGGGCAGAGCTACGAGCTGAAACACCCCCCCAAAAAACTGCTGCCTGGGGCAAAGTTCCCCCATTGCCTCCTGTCCATACACGACTGCCAAACTCTGGTGTGAGCTGATACTAGTGAGAAACTTTGCATTCAAGTTGACATTAGGCGTTCCTTATTGATTAACCTATGATTAATAGTTCACATGTGCCAAGTTGCTATGCAATCTATAGTCAATGAGTAATGAACATGCATAGGAGACCTGGGGCTATTCAGAAAATCTATGTTTTAGGGGAAGTAAATCTATTGGCTAGGATGGGAAGAATATTCAAAAATACGTTGAAAATCATGTCTTTTCAGTTTCAAGAAACCCTGAGGAAAAGAACCTTGGACTCACAAGGATCTTAGCAATTTGGAGCTTATTCTCTGCAAAATTCATATGTGGTTGTTTTGCTTAGGAAACAGCATTTTAAATGCAGAGAAAAAAATGCAGAAATATTATTTCCTATGCAGATAATGATGTTTTCTGTGCAAATAACCTACATGTGAATTTTGTGCAGAATGAATCCCAAACTGTAAATAGATTTCAAAAACTGCATTTTTTAAAGACTTTCTTGCAGTAGAAAGATAATTTCTTGCTTCCTTCAAGGAGAAACATAGCCAAGAATTATATCCCTGTTTACCAATCCCTTTTCAGTGCTAACTGAAAACAGGACTAGCCCATTTGCAATTCCAAAGTACAAAAGAAAAAAGAAAAAAAGAAGCAAACCACAAAGCAATCAGGTTGAAAAGATGTTTGGTTGAAAACATTTTTGCCTGTCATTTCCCTGGCACTAATTTGTACCTGGGGATATATAGACTAAATGGAGATGATATAGAGGGGGATGATATAGAGAGGAAGACTAACTCTTCAGAGGAACACTTCCTACTTACCTTTGTATATAGCTGTCTCAAGAACTGAATTTCTTGGGAAAGGAGACTGACTTTGGCCTCTAAATCTGCAGTTATTGAAGCAAGACAGTCTGTATCCTATGAAGAGGATATTTACATATTATTCCATATAATCATTAGGTGATATCAAATAATAGTTAGAAAATATCTCTAAAGTTTGCATGTATGATCACAGGTATATGATCACCATCAGTTTTATTACCAGAGTGTACATTTTTGCTGTCCTGAATTAACAACTACTCTCTGGCTCAGTCAAGAAAAATAGAATTTTTGGAAAAAATTGCAGGGGAAGCTATGTTGACTGTATAACCAAATCCTAAAGACCATATTGTGGTGAGACCTTTACTTGACCAACTCCAAAGCCAAAATATATGGTACTATCTGGTAGTGCATTACTTTCTCGGTACCTTCCTGTGACAAGGTCTGCTTTTCCACTTCACAGACTGGATTGGCTGCTTCTCCCTCCCCAGTCTGCTAAAATGCCTTGCCACTTTATACAGCTCTGGCCTTCCCTAAAAACACCACCTTCGTGTATAAAGGGTAAAGCCTTTTTGTTGTTAATTAGAACCTCTTTGGAGTTTATAGTAGCATGGTTCTATTTGGTTATAAGTATTGAGAGTCATTCAGCTGAATCCAATTTTCATAAAAATATACTATAATCTTTATTAAAACAACAAATAAAATAAAGTATTGGTTTTGTATATATGTCAAAGCTCAAATAAAGAGACTTAAACAGTCTCTTATATCTTTCCATCTGCATAAAGGCAGAGGTCTGTCTCACACACAGTCTTCTGGTTACCCTTTTTGCCAAAAGCTCTGTTCCCAAATCTAGGTCACTCTTTCTGACCAGATACAGAAGTGGGTTGATTTCTCTTCTGCCCCGCTCTCTAGGCTTTCTCTGAGAAAACACCCCCTTTCATTCAACTTCCCTTGGTTGACTGAAAAACTCTGGTTGAAGGATTGACTCACAGCCCCTCTTCTGGAAGTCTGAGTAAATCCATTTCAGGCCCTACTATTTATGCATTTTTTTTCTCTGAGGCCTCCAACCCCTCCTTCACATGAAAGAGGCTGGGTTTCTGTGGAGTGGCCATTCTGGTTCCCTAGCAACCTGTTCCTGCACCTCTGTCTACCACTCAGGTTAACACTCCTCCCTAGGGTCCATCCCACTTGGTTCTCCCCAAAACTTAAACTTGAGGTGGATACATCATACTGGCTTTCCAAGCTAACACTCTTCCTCATAGTGATAGTGATAGCGCTGGAGTCATAACATCTCCATGTTTGCAAAATAGAGAAAACATTAGGCACACAGCCCCCATGGCCATAATCTAACTGGGAGAAAAGGCTGTAAAAAGAAAGACGTTGTAATTTTGCTTCACATCTGAGATTTCTGAGTGCCCCCCTCCACTTTGGCAATCATGTTTGACTCTATCTAGTATGAGGCCCTGGGCCCCTCTGTTGAAAGTTTTTGAGTTTGTTGTTCCCAAGACACATGTGGGCCATGGCTTCCTATTTTTTTCCCCATCTTGCCTACACATTTCTATTATACTGTTTGCATGAAACAAACAACAACATAGGCCCTGAAACAGAGTTGCTGAAACAGAGGCAAGTAAAAAGCCCCCAGTCATCCTGCTCTTCTTTTCTTGTTTTTAACTTTATGTGTTTTCATCATTAACCAGTATGGGTGGTCTCAGACTGCAATAGTGGTCAAGAATTTAATTTCAATGTTGTACCTGTGGATTTTTCTACTTACCTTCTTGAGTCCCTCAAACTTTTTCTCTGCTGCAGTGTGTTCATTAAGCTTCTCTTCGTACCTTAAAGGAAGGGACAAAAATAAAGGTATAAAGAAATGAGGCCCAATTCAGGCAGCAGGTATAAGGAAAGCTGAGAACAGTCATCATTCAAAATAGGCCACAATGAACTACATGGGCCAGTGCCATCACTCAGGCCCTTTCTGCACCCTACCTTCTTGCATGGTCCTCTAGTTGCAATCCCAGCAGTGGCTCTGTTGGGAAGGGGGCACGACAGGAGCTCTCCCCTCCAAACTGTACTGGCTCCCTGCAAAAGGGACGCTGCTTCTTTCTGCAGTGGAGCTGGGTACTTTCCCAGGCTGCCCTTGGGCAGGAAGTGCTGCCATCTCATTCCTGCCCTTCTGCAGGACAGGTAAGTGCAGGATGGTGGCATGATCACAGGTCATTGGCAGGGAAAGCCTATCAATGATTTAATCCACTATTGTGTCACCTGGGAACACGAAGGGAGTGGGACTGCAATGATGTCATGCAGAAGTGCCATCATGGTCCCACTCCTCTACCATTCACATGCTGGGATGGGAGGTACAGTGGAAAGGGCCTTTCATGTAGGAAAGCTTAAGTTGTCTTTTTAACCCTTCTTATTTGCACTACCTTGAGCCTATCTGGAATCCAATTCACGTGTGTGTGTGTGTGTGTGTGTGTGTGTGTGTGTGTGTACACTGGCATATTTACCTGACATTGTCTGGGATTTTATTTTCCTCTTTAGAACTCACCAAACTGTCTTCTCCAGTACCTGTAACTTATCCCCATATTCCCCAATCCAATTTGCATTCAGAGTTGTTAACATACAGAAGATGGGTTCCTGAGGCACTACGTTGTTATCTTCCTTGCTGCTAGATCTCATCTCCACAGCAACTCGTGTATTCCAGTACCTGTAACTTATCCCCACATTCCCTGATCCAATTTATATTCAGAGTTGTTAACATACAGAGGTTTGGTTCCTGAAGGAATGTACTGTTCTCCTCCTTGCTGCTAGTCTTCATCTCCATAGCAAGCGGCCTATTCTGGCACCTGTAACTTATCCCCATATTCCTCAATCCAGTCTGTATACAGATCTGTGAGCATATAGACGGTTTGGTTCCTGAGGGAATAAACTGCCTTCCTCCTTCTTGCTGGTAGGCCTCGTGTCCATAGCAACCAGCCTGAGGCCCAAGAGCTCTTAGCTGAGAATTCTAAAGGCCCCTCCCTAAACTGTCAACCTCAGGACTCCATAGAATCTTCACAGCCAGCCAATCATATGAGGTCTTTTTGCCTCACTCAGCCAATCGTATGAGGTCTTGCCTGCCTGACACAGACAAACAGACAAACTCACAGACAAACGTTGACTTTTAGATAGTGTGCGTGTGTATGTATGTATATATGTATGTGTGTGTGTGTATGTTTATTTCATTTATATGCCATCTTTCTCCTGGAATGGGACCCAAGGCAGATCATATATATACCTAACAATAACATTTTTATAAGAATTTAAAATCCTCATACCAAGACAGTATAAAATCATTTTAAAAGCACTGCCACCATTAAAGCCCTTTTCGCACGGCGTTTTTGAAGCGAAAGGGCCCCTTGAGCGGTCTGCATGGCGTACTCAAGGGTCTGACACGGACCGCGCATGCACCTTTTCATTTTCGGCTCAAAGTTGAAAATGCTGCGCGGTTGTGCATCGCTCTGGGGCCCCGTGCGCACTTACCTGGCGTTACAATTATGTAGTCTATTTGATTTCTATATTGGCCATCAGGTGATATCCACGTATATGGTTGCCTCCCTACAATCTTCAATTCTGCTCTGTTTTCTTCTTTTCCATTCCAATTGCCTATGATTAACAAGAAGTCCTTTTCTGGTGTGTAATCAGTTTCCTCCTGGACTTCAGAATCTGTCTGTTTCTTTTCCTTCTGCGTCTATCTTTGGTACATAGTGGTGCATAACTTTGGATTATGGTTATAGTGATGGGTTTTCCATTAAATCTTAATTGATATTATTCAGGCAGACTTTTCATTATATCATTTGACTGCTTTTATGTCATATCTTTTTATTATTTATGCTACCCCATTTCTTCTTAGATTTTCTTTTCCTGAGTAAATGTCATAATGTCTCACTACTGTCCACTTTAGTTCAATCATTCCAAGTATTGCAATGTTTATACATTCCATTCCCCCTGATTCATGCTTCTCACATTCCATCTTCCTCCAACGTGTGTTGTGAAGCTTTGGACTTTCTTCTCCCCTCTGGGCATGTCATTGGCTGAACATCCTTTCAAGATGAGTCCAGTTGTGTCATTAAGCACGTCACTACTTGTAGTTGTTTATGAGAGATCCTCCGCCAATGTCAACTGCTACTACTGCTGCTGTTCAGTTTGGCACATTTAGTTTGGCTCCTCAGCAAAAGCCTGTATGAGATGGGAGACCCTACCAGTAACACCGCTACCATCAGTATTGCCTCTTGTCTCACAGGAGCACACAATCCCACCACAGCAGGAAAGTAGTACCATTGTGGGAACTGTGTTTGCTTAATGACATCACTGGGGGTCATCCTGTCTCTCAGTTTTTGCCCCCCAGAATTTCAGACCTGAGGCAATCCTGAACTGGCAGCTCTAATCAGAAATGTACTAAATGATCAAGCACTAAGTAATATTATAACAGTGATTGTTATTGAGCCCTCCCAGGAATAACAAAGATCAACTTATCCTATACACACTTACTTGGGAATAAGCCACACTGAACACATGGAGGGTACTTCTAATTATACATTGCATTTGTAAGTGCCTTCACATTTAAGGATGTACCAGTGACAATGGATAGGAAAAATAGTTTGTCCTCCCTCCTGCAAGAAGGTAAAATTATTAACAAACTGCCTGCCAATGTTGAGTCCCCTTCCCACCTTAGTATTTTTGTCAGCGTCCAGTTGTATGTGATCAACTTTTCACGTCACGTTAGCTCACCTGCGCTTGCTGTCCTCAGTCAGCTCTCGGGCATTCTTGCGATCAGTCTCCAGTTTCTCCTTCTCAGAAAGCAAGTAGTCCAATTGTCTCTTCAAGTTGCCAATGAACTGCTCAAAAAGAGATTCCTCCTCCCATGTGGCTGGTTTGGTTTGCTTCTGCAGGAGGGCCCACTTGGTTGCCAACACCTGGTTCTTCTGTTCAAGACACTGTACCTGAAATCCCAATATATAAAATAAGCAAATTAAATAACAAGAATAGATATGGAGAAGTCCTTGAGATCACGTCTGGTGAAGCTTGGCATCCGTTCAGTTCTGTAAGGTACATCTTCTTAAAAATTTGAATACCATTTGGGTGATGGACTTTGAAAATGCTTCAAGAAAGGTTTTTGGGGCCAAAGAACAGGGATGGATTTAGAAACAAGAAGACAAGTCTTTTGAATATATTACAACCAAAACCCAGGGAGAAGATTAGTGGGCATGTTTGAAGCATGGTTATGCAAACCCATCTTTAGAGCAGGGGTGAGGATTCTGTGGCCATCCAGTTGTTATTACACTACAACTCTCAACGTTACTGACCATTTGTTACACTCCCCATACACTTGCTCTGATTTGCAATCCAACAAGATTTTCAGGACTGCATGATTCTCAGTCCTCCTTTAGAGCAAACTTGAAAACAAGTCCCCACTTCCCCAAATTACTTTGCCACCCAAAAGTAACTAAGAAAACATGCTTCTTTCAGTTCTGAAAATAGGGAATGCCAAGTTCTGAAAAGAAACCAGCAGTGGGCTGCCTCTGTACCTTTCAGCATCTGCTGCTTGAGGCAAGTTCCTGACTCTGCTTATTGGCAGGGGTGGCCTTATTTAACCTGCCATTAGCTGCATTGGCTATCAGCCTAGAGAATGGGCTGAGAATTGCTAGCAGCCCTGGTACATCAATGAAGTGGTGAGGAAGGCCCAACTTAAATCTTAGAATCATAGAATCATAGAGGTGGAAGAGACCCCAGAGGCCATTGAGTCCAACCCCCTGCTATGCAGGAACACCCATCAAAGCATTCCTACAGATGGCCATCCAGCCTCTGCTTAAAAACTTCCAAAGAAGGAGTCTCCACCACACTCTGAAGCAGCATATTCCACTGCTGGACAGCTCTGACCTTCAGGAAGTTCTTCCTGAGGTTCAGGTGGAATCTCCTTTCCTGCAGCTTGAATCCATTGCTCCTTGTCCTAGTCTCTGGAGTGGTAGAGAACAAGCCTGCTCCCTCCTCAACATGACATCCCTTCAAATATTTAAACATGGCTATCATGTCCTCTCTTAACCTTCTCTTCTGCAGACAAAACATATCCAGCTCTCTAAGCCATTCCTCATAGGGCATGGCTTCCAGACCCTTCACCATTTTGGTCGCCCTCCTCTGGACACGTTCCAGCTTGTCAACATCCTTCTTGAACTGAGATGCCTGGAACTGGACACAATATTCTAAATGAGGCCTAACCAATGCAGAATAGAGTGGTACAATTACCTCCCTCGATCTAGACACCGTACTCCTATTGATGCAACCAAGAATTGCGTTGGCTTTCTTAGCTGCCATGTCATACTACTGACTCATGTTCAGTACTGATCTCACCTTCTCAATGAATCCAGCAAATTTGCTGTTCAGATCCTTCATTTCTTCCATCTCCTGGCGTTTCGCTTTCTGGACATCAGGGCAAATGCTCCCAGGCAAAGGTGCCAGGTTCTTTGACCCAACATGAGCCCCCTGGATGCTGTGTCTTCTCAGTAAGCCTCTTCCACAGGCACCACTCTTCTGGCTTCCATAGAGGGATAAGGATGTTCCTCCATCCAGGCTAGATATGCTGCTGAAGCTTGAGAAACCTGGGTGGACCTGCAGGGCTGAGCTACCTGCCGTCAACATAGTCCAAGGGTTTCTGGCCCACTGTTGCTGCCAGCCTAGTGAGAGCTGACGACTCATGTTGTCTTGTTTTTGTGGAAGTGGCTGCAAAGGAGAAGGCTGGAAAGAACAGGATCCAACACCTCTGAAGGAATTCCTTGGAGTCTGTCTCTCTTTTATGTGTTTGTGGAACTGGGCTTGGTTGCATGGGAGTCCAAGGATTCATTGAGATGGTATGCCTGCCGACACAACATGATCTACAAGATGCTAGGCCAGTAGTCAACCTGTACATAAAATATGAAATTAAAAAAATTGCATAGAATGCAAGTTTGTTGTGAGATGGTATTATTTAATTAATATACTTCCAAAACTTAATTATAGTTTATAATGAGAGGAGAACATTATCCCCAAAAGGATCTTTGTGGTCTAATATCAACATCTGTGTCTTATTTTCTTTTATTATGGGAGATAACCATTTTGTATACGTTATTGTTATGTCAAAGTGCTGGGTCAAATTGCAGATAGGTACTAAATTGCAGATAGGTATTAAAAAAAATAACATGGGGAGAAGGGAGGGTCACAACATAAATCTGTCTCAAAATTGCAATTATTATGTGACACAGGAGTTTCTCAAGACTTATGTGTCAAGAATCAGGTATTGTGTTCAGTTCCTACATTGCACATCTGCAAAAGTCTCCAGCCCATCACTCCCATTAAAGGGAGATGGCTATATGTCCACCATGTGATGTTCATGGTGCTGTGATGGGAAGGCCATAATAGAAGCTATAATATATAAGAGCCAAAATACACCTTGGCATGCCATTGCTAGTCAAAATAGACAGTGCAGGAATTACATGGACTGACTTTCTGACAAAGACTTTGACAAAGTTTCCTCTTTGTCTCAAATTTTGAGGCCATAAGGAAACCCTGATTGCCAGCAAGTTCATGACAAATTCAAAGAAACATATTTTCATGCAACACATATGTATTTCACAGAAGTCAGATGTGATGACTGTAATACCATTCTCCTCACCATAGGGGTGGGAAAGCCAGGCTTCCTGAGAATCAGTGGGAGTACTAATAGGTAAAAAGAATTAGATCCTTTTTGAGATCTGACCACTGTGCTGTGAGGAAAAATGCAGAAAAGTGATTTTGTAATTGGCCTTACTTTAGTCATACAAGATTTAAAGTCATTAGGAGCTTCCTGTCATAAATCATCACTCACATTTTCGGACTCCAACAATTCTCCCAGGGATCTATACATTAGGGATGGAAAGAGTACCTAAAAATATTTTTTTAAAAATGGTAAAAAATCCACATTGCTCAATTGTCAGGAAGATGACAAGATGAATCCTGGACTCACAAAAATCTTCACAATTTGGGACGTATTCTATGCAAAATTCACACATTTTTTTTTTTTACAGAAAAAGAGTTTTGCGCTAGAATGAGAATTTCCTGCACCAAAAAAAAAAAAAAAAAAAAACCTGCACATTTTCCAGTATGGAAGATATATCTTATTTGCATAGAATAAATCCCATACTGTGGATAGTCTTCTTAAATGGCACAGTTCTTGAACAGCAAAACGAAGATGGTTAAAATTACTCATTGTTTCCTTAAAGAAGAAAATTAGTAAAAATTACAGCTCTACTGTGCATATAGCGGAAACATCTACAAAATATTTGAAGTGACTTGGAATTCGTGCCTGTTGGTTGTGTGACTTACATGGAAGCTTCAGTGAATACAGTTGCTTTCGCAAAGGACACCCTCCCTGCAAACATGTTCACTGTCACTGAAACTGTCTGGGGAGGGGATAATTGGCACATATGATATTGGTAGTTGGTCCATCCCCTGTTCACACGTTGCTTGCACCATTTCAGATTCTTATGGCTCAACATATGCTAACCTTACAGTCACTGAGACAGTAATCTCCTGTCTGCTGAATTTTACACTGTCTGATACTATGCAAAACAAATAAAAATAAAATAATACCGAAACCATTGTTGGTTACTGAGTCTTAATTTCAAGATTACTACACATTGGTAAAGCCATTCTCTGTGAATTGTCCCATCCTCTTTAATCTCCAGACTACGTCAGGTGACCTACTAATGACTTGAACAGTGGCTAAGGAGCTGAATTTGCTGAACGCTGTTCCGCTGCAGTGTATAACAATCTATACACATATAATTAGAAAACACTCATCAAAATGGGTGTGTATAAGTGTAAGCCAAAAACATTCATGGAATTGATGGCAGGTATACATAACTATAAAGCAAAGACATTGATGGGAGTTAAATTTATGGAGAAAACACAGATTCTCAATGTTATACCATCCCCTTTTCTTGGATCACAGGTGAGTGGACAGAACTTGTGGGAAAAAAGAAGAAGACAGTATTATTGGTTGAAAAGGTTGATACAGTATCATAACAATTAAGTACAAAGCCAATCTAAATGCTGAACCTTTGTAGTAATAGGCTAAATATGAAATACAGAAATTAGAATTGTTCTAGTGATAAAAGCAGCAGTCTATGGGCCTTTCCACCCTACACTGTTATATTGCTATTATTCTGCTTTCCGTATCCTATGGAATATCCTGGGCTTTGCAGTTTAAAGGGGCATTTAGAATTCTCAGCCAGAGAGCTCTTTGGCCTCAGTAAATTGAAAGCGGAATAATAGCACTATAATAGTGTAGTACACAAAGGCCCTATATCTCATTTCAGTATTTCATCCAAACTAACTTGAGCTCTAAATGTTATTGAGCTCAAAACAGACTGTTCCTCTTGGAGACAGCTGAAAATTTCCTCTGATGTATATCTTCCGTAACACTGGCTGGCATTCTGTTAGTGACATGCACTTGTGTATATTGCACTACACATGTGGAGCAAATGATTCACCAGGGCACAACAATGTGTTCTGACACTAACAGAAACATCTGTGCATACATCAACCTCACATGTTGTGTTTATGCACTGCTCATTGCACGTTGCAGTTGTGCTGAGCACATTGTGTGCTGTGCATTGTGGATGTGCCTTGCGAATTGCACATGGCACCCAGTCATGGACATGTGTTGAGCAATGTTGTTGTTACTTTCACATGCAGATACTTATACTATGCTGAAAAGATGTGCAATTGCCGTCATAATCTATAATAAATCATCCAGAACATAGGAACATCTTAAAGAAAAGAGTATCTCCATGAGGTTTATTGGCCACCAGAAGGTCCAGTAGAGAAAGCATAGATACAGTAGTGAAATCTCTTAAGACAGGTTGTGACAAAGAGCTTCTGTTTGGTAAACAATGAGTCAGGAATACTACAATGTATTTTTTAAAATCTTACATTTTGTATTGACTACGTTACTTATGCTGGTTTTGCTGTCATTCCAAGTGGCTTTTAGAGCCCTACATGGCTTTGGCAAAGGCTATTTGAAAAACCGTATCTCTTCATATATGAGCCTGTGTCCTTTTCTCCAAGCTCCTTTTTCCTTCTGTTTAGTCACATAGATGATTGCACACAATCAAGATCATGCAGTGAATAGAACATCAGAATGCCTAGTAGCCATTCAGATCTGTCCATGTTGATGATATCACTAAGGAGAATACATGTGAAGTCAAGATATAAGTAGAAGTATTAGCAAGGAGTATTAAAAGACGGGCATTATTTTTAAAACTTTTGAACATGACTGTGTAAAAAAAAATGTGATTAGTTTGGCTTACTCCTGAAGTTCAGGGAAAGCCCCAGGAGAAGACCTGATTCCTCCAGATTTCATGAAAAATAATTTGGACTTCTGGGCTGCTCTCCTAGCCTCTCTCTTTACTTACATTGATCAATACGGTTGTACACCGCAGGATTGGGGGCTGGAAATTATAATCCTTATTTTTAAAAAGGGATCCAAGAATGATCCAGCCAATTACAGGCCTATGAGTTTACTAAATACCATCAGTAAATTATATGCAAGGCATCTACAGAGGAAATTCTTGGATTGGTTGGAGCAAGAAAATATTTTAGCAGAGGAGCAGGCTGGATTCAGGGAAGGGAGATGAACTATTGATCAATATTTTGTTCTTCAACATCTAATTGAGAAATACTCTTCAAACAATCTAACCTCCCTGTATGTTGCCTTTATTGACTTTAAAGCTGCCTTTGACTCTATCTCTCGATCAATTCTGTGGGAAAAGTTGGCGGCATCTTCGATTGATAGGCGATTACTTTTTTTAATCCACATGCTCCATGAAGGGACTTACTTGAAAGTAAGATGCTCTCCTTGGAGTCATCTAACCAGTGCAATCAAAACAGAGAAGGGAGTAAAGCCGTATCTTGGCCCCATTGCTATTTAATTTTTATATTAATTCATTGGTGGGACGGCTTCAAAATGTCTATTTTCATTCCCCTCAGCTAGCAGGAAGATCCATCGCCTTGCTTCTATATGCAGACGACGCGGCTATACTCTCGAGGACTCCCATTGGATTAAAAAGAGCTCTTAAAGCCTTGACTCTTTTTTTGTAATGAAGATCATTTACTTTTAAATCATCAAAAAACCAAAATAATGGCATTTGGGGAAAAAAACAAGGAGCTTTCATTGGACTATAGACAATCACCAAATAGATCAGGTTTCTTGCTTTAAATACCTAGGAGTAATTTTTCAGTCCTTGGGTAGCAGGAAAGCTCATGGTGATTATATTGTTAACAATGCCCAAAGGAGCTCAGTCACTATCCAAAAGTTTTTCAAGTATAAAGGTGGTCAATATGCTCCAGCAGCTCTAAAAGTATTTGAGGCAAAATCAATCGATCAGCTTTTGTATGGTGCTCAATTAGGGCTATTTCCTATTTTTGCACCTTTGGAAAGCATACAATCTAAGTTCTTAAGATCAGTTTTTCATGTCCCTAAATGTGTATCCAATGCCATTTTATGGTTAGAGGCAGGCCTTCTGAGCATAGAGGCCAGAGTATGGATTTGCATATTTAATTACTGGCTTAGATTAAATTTCGTACCAATTGGGCTTATACCCTTACTCTTGGAAGACCAATTTCACTCTAAATGGAAACAGGCCGTTGTTATCAAATTGTCAATGCTGGGTCTGTCCCCTGATAGCTTATTTAGGATGGGCTATGATCAGGCTAAATCAGTTATTAAACAATGTGTCCTTGATATTGAACGCCAAACAGATTTGACCTGTTCTCCATCCTTTATTGCTAGTGAGCAGGATAAGTATCACATGTTGCCACGGGCCTACTTAAATACTTTAGAACTACCTAAACATTGTTCAGCTTTTACTCTAACGCGTTGCTGTAGTCTTCCATCTGCTGTCCTTGAGAGACGATATAAAAAAAATCCCTATTTGGGGAGATATTGTCCATGTGAGTCCGGTCAGATTGAAACGGTTGAACACATGCTTTTTCAATGTATGTTCTATAGAGATTTAAGAGCTGATATCAGCTCCCCAATCCTTCGGGAACACCCAGGTGGTTCTGAATCATTTTATATCTTCCTATTGTTATCAGATACGAACTATGATATAATGTATAAGGTTGCCAAATTCTGTGCTGCAGCTATGAGAGTAAGACAAAAGATGTTGGCTAGTGAGTAGATGCATATTGTATATCTTGTAATCTTTGTGAGACTGTTATGTCTTAGTAGTACTGTATTTTTGACCAAGCTTATTGCGCTGTTTTTATTCATGTTTTATGTCTACTTGTATCAGTATTTAGGTTTTTTTGACCTTGGTACAATTTTGGTGTGACTTTTTTACTGGTCTACAACTGTAATAAACAATATCTATCTATCTATCTATCTACTTCTGAAGATGCAGGTTCACACCTTGGGGGTGCTCCTGGATTCAACTCTGAGCCTGGAAGCCCAGGTTTCAGCAGTAGCCAGGAGTGCAGTTGCATAGTTAAGGCTTGTGCAACAACTGCACCCGTTCCTTGAGAAATCAGATCTGGATATGGTGACACATGCCTTGGTTACATCCTGGTTGGATTACTGTAACATGCTGTACGTGGAGCTGCCTTTGAAGATTGTTTGGAAACTTCTATTGATCCAAAGAGGTACAGCCAGCTTGTTAACTGGGGCTGACTATAGGGATCACACAACTCCCCTGTTGCAACAGCTCCACTGGCTGCCAGTCTGTTTCTGGGCACAATTCAGAGTGCTGGTGATAACCTTTAAGCCCAGCTGCCTCAGGTCCAGGTTATTTGAAGGGCAGTATTCTCCCTTACGAACGAGCCCGGATCTTGAGATCGGCTGGAGAGGCCTTTCTCTCTGTCCCACCACCCTCACAGGTGCATCCGGTGGGAATGTGGGAGAGGGCATTCCCAGTGGCTGCCCCCAGGCTCTGGAACTCCCCTTCCCAGAGAAGCCAGACTGGCACCCTCCGTACTATCCTTCCTCAATCAAGTAAAGATGTTTTTATTCTGATAGGCATTTGATGTGTGATTATATGTGGCCTGTCTGATAGAATGTGCTGGATATTATGCTGTTGAATGTTTGAGTTTCTAATGATGTAAAATACATCATAATATAATATAATATAAAATACATATTCTTGTTGATTAAGTATGTTGTAACTTTTGTATTCTGTGTGCTTTAACTATGTTAACTTTTTTAATTTTGTAAGCCACCTTGAGTCCCAACCTGGGGAAAAATGGGGCATAAATAAAGATCCTCCTCCTCCACTTCCTCTAAATGTTGTGCAAATTGAGCCATCATACCTATACCAATCTCCTTTGTATTTACTGGTCAATTGACAGAAGGCTGAAGTAAAGGTTGACCCACTCAGTGGGTCACTGGAATAATCTTGATCCTTTGTACCTACCCATCCTGTACATCTACATTTGCAATAAGCAACAGAGGCTCTCTGTGTTCATGCTGATTCTTGTTACAGTTTATTTCTGTAAGGAAGAAAAGCATCTCAGTTGAACTCCATTGCCATATGGATAAACTATGCATCTGTACTGTGTGTGAATTCATAGAATCATAGAGTTGGAAGAGGCCATGATGGCCATTGAGTCCAACCCCCTGCCATGCAGGAACACACACTCCAAGCACCCCAGCAAATAGACATCCAGGCTCTGTTTAAAAACTTCCAGAGAAGGTGACTCCACCACATTCTGAGGCAGCATATTCCACTGCCAAACAGCTCTGACCATCAGGAAGTTCTTCCTGATATTTAGGTGAAATCTCTTTTCCTGTAGTTTGACTCGATTGCTCCATGTCCCAGGCCCTTTCTGCACCCTACCCCCAACTTGCAATGGCCACTGGATTGCAACAGGATCGCAACAACAGTTCTGCATGATGTCATCATGATCCCGCCGCAATCCCATGGCCACATGTCACAATCATGGATTAAATCATTAATAGGTGTATCTCGCCAATGACACATGATTGCACAGTCCTCTCAGCTCCCTCTCACACTTACCTGTTGTGCAGAATGGCAGGAAGCTCAATGGCTGCACTTCCTCCCCCAGTGCAGCCTGGGAAAACTTCTGGGCTGCACGTGGAAGGGGGGCTTCTTCCCATCCAGCAGGCAGTTGGTGCAGAGGGGAGTGCTTCTGTCCTGCTCCCCTCCCAGGAAAGGCTTTCCCTGGATCCTCACATGATGGCTTCAAGAAGATGTAAAGGGCCCTAGCCTCTGAAGTAGCAGAAAATAAGCTTGCTCCATCTTCAATATGACATCCCTTCAAATATTTAAAAATGACTATCATATCACCTGTTAACATTATTTTCCTCAGGCTAAACATATCTAGCTCCCTAAGCTGTTCCTCATAGGGCATGGTTTCACAACCCTCCACCATTTTGGTCGCCCTCCCCTGGACACGCTCCAGCTTGTCAGTATCCTTCTTGAATTGTGGTGCTCAGAACTGGACACAGTATTCCAGGGGTGGTCTGATCAAAGCAGAATAGAATGGTGTTATTACTTCCTTTGATCTTGACACTATACTCCTATTGATGCAACCTGGAATGACATTGGGTTTTTTAGTTACCACATTGTACTGTTGAATCATGTTCAGCTTATGGTTCACTAAGGCCATTTCCGCATTATGATTCTCTCCTGCGTTGTCCCATCACAATTCTGGCAGCACCTCTGTTGGGATGGGAGCATGTCCCCAATGCTCCCCTCCACACACAGCTGGTTGCCTGTGGAAGGAAGTGTGAGGGACATGCTCCTTCCTTCTGCACTACAGCCAGCCTTCTTCCCATGCTGCAGGAGGGAAGGAAGTGTGTGATCATGCTTCCTGCCCTTCTGCATGGCCAGCAGTGACAGAAGCTTTGCACACTCAGGGGCCATTGACAGAGTTTTTCAGTCAATGACATTCCCTGTGATGGCACTGGCTGAGGATGTGAGAAGGGCAGGACTGGGACAACATCATGCGAAAGCATTATTGCCACCCTGTTCCTTTCATGTCTGCATGCTGGGAAGGTGCCATCCTGCAGAAATGGCCTGTAACTCCTAAATCCTTTCCATATCTACTGTTTTCAAGCCAGGTGTCACCCATCCTCTATCTTTGTATTTCAGTCTTTCTTCCTAAGTGTAGTACCCTACATTTCTCACTGTTAAAATTCATTTTGTTAGTTTTGGCCCAGCTTTTGTTAGAATTGGCCCTTAGATACACCAGGAATTGCTGAAGATTGCATTCAAGGTTGGTGTTTAGGATCCAGGTAGGGCTTGGTGTGAGAATATCATTTTGTTCCCATTGCAGTGCTGTGAAACAATGCTTACTGGGACAGCAAAATCAGCTTGTCCCAAGAGCATTTTGTTCCCAGCCTTTGTTTTTACTAATTTATTGACATTTGGTCCCATGTCAAAGTACATGTGATTCCAGCTCCACGTACCCTAAAAGAACCCACACACAGTTGGACCTAACATTTTCAAAGATGTTTCAGGAAGTGTGATAGGCCATGATACCACTAAAATATTAGAATAATGACTTTCATTAAAATAACGCCTTGTTTGTCAAACTAAGGCCATTTCCGCACGGGGTGAGGGAATCGCCCCGTGACGCTACTTATCAGGTCTTTTGGCTCCCCGGTCCGGTCCAGGCTGCTCTGGAGCAGTGCATGCTTGTCACTCCGCACTGCTCTGGGGATGAAAATGGTGGCTTCCAGTTGGTCGAGGGTTTCGACCAACCGCTGAAGCTCACCAACCTAAAGCCCGCCCCTGGCAGATCACAGGATCGCATTGAAGCAAGCCTGCAAATCTGCACAAGGGAGCAGGCTCGCACTGGCGCGTTTCGTGCTTTTGAAAAACCGCAAGAAACAGGTTTTTCAAAAGCACGCTGGACGACCACTTGAGGTCATTCTGGAGCGGGCTGAGGTGCGGAATTACACTAAGTAGTCCGGACCCAGTCCGCTCCCAGGTGTGGACGTCCTCCCTGGAGGACGGACTGCACCATTTCTAATACCCCGTGCGGAAATGGCCTAAATTTTCTTAACATCTTGCTCTGAATCTCTTCATGATGTTTTTTTTTCTAAAAAAAGCAACCTCAAATATTCCATTTATTATCAGAATTTCAGGTGCAGATATAAGTTTATGAAGGCATGCTTGGTGAATGAAGTGGCTTGTTTTGTTATCTTTGGTGATAAGCAGGCTATTCACAAATATTAAGAATGCATCACCATTTCTAACGTCCCAATTGGAAACCTGAATGTCTCACTTCTCATTCGGAACCTTATCATGCTAAGCAGAGTTGGAATTTTAAATCTTGATGCTTCAGATTTATGTTATCTCCTGATAGTTTGGATTTTGCTGGCATCCAACAGAGTATACTATAAGATGGTTTGGTAACAGCGAGCTGTGCAGGCAGAGACTGCTTCTCTGCCTCATTTCAGAGATGGCAGTTCATCTCTGCATGCCGGTGACCGTAGTTGTCACCGAGCAAACTCCTAAGCGGCAGCTTCAACTTCCCAAAGGCTCCAGCAGGATAATCAGCGACTCTTCTCTCCAGGGTCTCTCTTGGGGCTCCCCAGTATTGAATGTAGCCCCTGAGAACTGCTTCTCTGTAGCCTTGAACCTCTAACTGAGATTCCAAGACAGGTTGTTGTGGGTTTTTTAGGCTTTGAGGCCGTGTTCTGTTAGTATTTTCTCCTGACGTTTCGCCTGCATCTGTGGCTGGCATCTTCAGAGGATCTGGTGGCATGGAAGTGAGACAGAGTATATACACTTGTGTAGTCCCCGGGTGGGAGGGAGCAATTTGCATGTATTACAGTTGGCCTATGTGATGGCCTATTGTTAAATGGAATATCCCCAGGGTTGTTAGTCAGGGGATATGCATAACAATGCATTAATTGCAGGCAAAACATCAGGAGAAAATACTAATAGAACATGGCCTCAAAGCCCCAAAAACCCACAACAACCTATGGATTCTGGTCGTGAAAGCCTTTGACTTTACATTCCAAGACAGCTCCACTCACACTGGCCGGAAGCTGTTGTTGTGGTTGTATTGTTGTGACACTGTTGCTGATGTGTGGAGGAATGAGGAAGGAAGGAAAGAAGAAGTAGTGAGTTGTCCTATGGCCTAAGTTTACAGTGCTGATGTACAAAGTTTGTTACATATTCTGTGTGCATGTGACTTCAAGTCTTCTATCAACTTGTACTGACCCCATGAATTTCTAAATATCTTCTTAGGCAAGGAATACCCAGAGATGGTTTTGCCAGTTCCTTCTTCTGAAATATAACATATAGCACCTGGTATTCATTGGTTGTCTACCATCCAAGTACTAGCCAGGGCTGACCCTGCTTAGCTTAGGACTGACTTAAATCAACAAACCCCACTTTTGTTTCACTCAAGTAGATGAAAAGATGAAGCAAAATCCTTTCTGGAAGAAGTGAATCAGACTAACATTCGAATACAGAGAGAATTTCTTTTCCCAGCCAGCAACCTTGATGATGTTAGTAGCATTGAGCCATTTTTGTTAACTGTTTCTTAGGGCCTTTCTGCACTAGACAGTTACAATGCTATTATCACACTTTAATACCCTATGGAACTCTGGAGTTTGCAGTTCAGGGAGGGGCATTTAGATTTCTCAGCCAGAGAGTTCTTTGGCCTCAGTAAACTACAAACCCCAGGATTCCACAGGATGTTGACAGTAGAATAATAGCACTATAACAGTGTAGTGCGGAAAGGTCCATAGTTAGTTTTAGGGCTTTATTGCACAAGACAGACAAATCACAATTGCATCAGGATAATTTGCTTTTTTGTTAGGGCTTTCCACATGGTGTCATTAAACTTCTGTTGTTGTCACATGGGATACTGTTTTAAAAGTGATTCTTTTTACTAACACACACACACACACACACAAAAATCTGTTAATGACCTGCTTTCCCACTTCTGTTATTCTTTGATTTCCTTTGCAAAAGTTGAATTCACTTTTATTCAGGTTTTGGGTGTCAGTGGACATGTTTTGGGTGGGTTGGTGGGAAAACTATTGATCATGGGGAGATACAGCTCCATTCTGGAGTCTGTTACTGTGTAAGCAGTAAAAGAGTATAGACGAAATAGATAGTGCTTCCCAGCTTCTCCCTGGCCTACTCTGCAGGGCTGCTAGAGATTCAATGCCCTGGACAGTTCAATTCACAGAGGGTATAGCCTTGCTTAAATGTCTACTCTAAAGCAACTCTCTCTTTGTCTCTCTGCATTTGCTTAAGCAAAATTCCTCAACTTTGAATTCTATTTTAAGGGCTATTCCAGTCATCAGCCCTTGTCCTACTTAAAATTACGCTTATGTTATTTGGCAAAGTTAATGCCTGGGTTCCCAGCGCTTCACTGCTGAGCAAATACATGTGTGGTTCAGGGTTCATTGTTGATTGTTAACCAGAAGTTACTTTATGAGCAACCTTGTATCACAATTTTAATCCTGGCAAAGCAAATATTCTTACACACGCACTGTATGCTTTATGAGATCATTATGACTCCATTTATTAAAAAAAAACACCTCCTTTTAACAATAAAGAATCCTTTTCTTTGCTCATGTAAGAAGTAGTTTGACTGCATTCTTCCTGAGGCGGGGAGGGGAGTCCCTTTGGCCAAAGTTGGGGATCTTTCCAGGTTGATTCAGAGCTCACCTGCAATCACCAGGGTAGTCCATGTGGACCTAATATTTTAGGTCTGGTCCCACATGGCTTTTGAGTATTTGGGGGTAACCCTAACATCACTACAACACCATGCTGTGTTAAGGGCCTCATTCTCTCTCTGTCTATCTTCACACACACATAGACACTCCTGGAAATGTAAGAAGAAAAGCTTACAGTTTTAAAAAGCATTTATTTCATTACTCTTCTGCCCCTTATTTGCTGTTTCTTTCTTTAGACCTACTAATCACTGCCCCGCGAAAGCCAGGGATAGCTCAAATAGGTTAGTGGCTGTTGACTTTCCTCTGCCAGCAGTTAGTTAAGTCTGGGAACTCTGATCTATCCTCAATCAGGAATCCCCATCACCACCATACACATAACAAAAAAATGGCTTTTGAAAGCTAAGATTGTTTTCTTTTATATTTATGTGTTGAGGGGACAGACATAGGTACATAAGCATGTGTATGCCAAACAATCAGAAGAGATTGGGATAGTATCTTTGGGGAAGCTAGTGGGTGAGCAGTCCAAAATTCTGTGTGTGATACAGTTTTAGCACAAGCGGATTATTTAATTCATGAATGGTTCTAAAGGTGTGCAAATAAAGAGAGCAATCCCAATTGAACAGTGTTTTTACAGAAAATGCAATTTTAGTGTAAGAGGAGCCTCATTCCGTAGGGCTTTTAGTTAGCATTACATTCTGCCTTTCCTCCAATAGGCTTAGGGTGCTGTACCTGGCTCTCCTCTTCTCTTCTTTGCTTTTTTACTCACAGCAACATTGGGAGGAAACAACAGGCTGAAAGTGAGTGACTGAGTTTTGTGGCCACATGTAGACTAGAACCTGTATCTGTCAAGACTTAGTCCAGCACCTCAACTACCACACCGTATTGGGTCTATACTAATTCTATGTACCGTTCCACTGGCTTTTGTTACATGGAGGAGGAAGGGAACAAAGGGAAAATCTATCTATCGCAAGTATAAGAGGCCTAATTGATCTACATCTCAATTTGTTCCCCCAAAGGGAATTCTAATGATGTCCAGATTGGCTACTAGTTTGGAAGCCTTAAAAGGAAATTTAGGCAGACAGTGCATAGAGGAAAGGTCTATCAATAATTATGGTGCATTGATAGGTCTAGCTCTTACATCTGAATTGAACCCCCCCATTCAAAATCAGTGTAACTGAAAACAACAGGTTATGGTGAGGTGCAAGGGCAGCAGTGGTTGATTTGTGATGAGTTAGGCGCCAGGTGCTGATGAAAGGTGCAAAGGTACAATCAATTATTGCAACTGGGGGTTCTTTGTAAGGTGCTAGATGAGGGTCAGCTGAGAGCTGATAAGGAACGCATACCTAGAGGTTGGCAAAATCACTCTGCATATTTGCAAAGATGTTGTATTGAGCAGATGACAAGGAATAAAGAAGCAGAGGTTCCACAATAAAAACAACTCTGTGCATAGCATATGCATGCATTAAGCTGGTATGGTAGCAGCAGCGAGAGATAGCTCTACACTATTCCACACACCGAGGAATACTCAGTAGTCAGGTTAATTTTCTAAAATGACTTCTAACTGAATTGCACAAAGGGAAGGCTTTGTTAGTCACAGTCACACCTGCACTCACAAAGCTCCTCCCTGAGCTTGTTTGCTCATAAGGAAATCCCAAGATAAAAAAGTGAAAAACTTCTTTCTTCCTGTGCTCAATGAAATCATGTACATTCATTTATTAAAAGTCTCCCTCCTCCAGTGGCAAAGAAACCATACATCTCAGTCTGTGATGACTGAAGGATTTGGTGACCTTGCAGTAGGAATCCTATTAACCAGAAGTAAATTCCATTTAGGCCAACTGGATGTAACTCCCAAGTAAATCATGTGATTCAGAACAAAACAGTAAAGCATACAGAACATAAAGCAAGAGAAGGCCAAACTACTTTGTACTCAAGAAGATAGAGTTAGACAGTGGTCTCTGGGTTGAATTGTTCTGATTACAGCTTTATCAATTATATTTTCTAACACCAGATCAAAAAGGGGAAAATCTCTTAACACCCACTGACCTGGTAACTACAGGCGTCCCATGTTTTTCAATGCCCTGCTCTTTTGATGATGCTAAATTATAAACATGTGCCATTCTTTCAGTCCAGGGTCCGCTCTTCCAACCATGCAAACTAATTGAAAAGGATCAAAAGAGTGGACCCCATATCAAAGCAACAGTACTCATCTGTAATTCAGCATAGTTGAAAGAAGAGAAGAGGAGGCTGTGGAGGTGGGATTTAAAAGAGAAAGGTTCCACTCAGGATTTTCTGTTGGGAGACAAAGTTGGTATCCTTTCCTCAGAAATCCTCTCAGTGGCTCCTTGGGCCAGTTTTACTTTTGTCCTCAGATGGTGCCAGCCTATGGAGAAAGAAGGTGGATGATGTAGCCCACCTGTGAGCTAGCTAGCAAGCCAGAGAGAGGAGACTGGAGTGAGTCCAGCACATGTGTGTTGCAGACAGCATGTGTGCCATTGTCACTGTGCACAGTGATGTTGCTACACCACCTTCAGGAATGTGTGAGTGTGTCTTGGCCAGACATGAATTTGTTTCTGTTCATCTGTCTGTCTGGTGGGGTTGGAAGAGTGGCCTATGCCATGACAGTGAGTGGAGCTCCTGGCCATGATGGAAGAGAGAGCAGGCCTGATGACTGAACAAAAAGATGGTGCTGAGCTAGTTTGCATCCACATTTTGACATTTTCTGCTTTTCAGCAGGGATCTGTCAAATAAGCAGGGGTTTCCTATACATATGTCCAAGGAACTGGCCTGACCAACCATATCATGTTTGACTATCTGGATATGTGCCTCTGCTCACACTTTTATGGTTATAACTGAATGACATTGTTGGGGCTGGCATGGGTTAAGCCTCCTCATCAGTTACTCCAAATCTGGGGTCAATTCTGTTCAGTGATTGTCAATCCCCCTGCTCCCAGTTATTTAATACAAGTCATTAGCTATGGAATAACCACTCCCCTTTGCTTTATGTTGTCACAATCATGTGGACTCACGATAATGCAGAGTAACACGAAAGTCTGTTGTAAAGGTAGAGCCCAAAGAAGGTGAAAAAAACATGCTGTCTCATTTGCCAATCTAGTCATTATGTGGGGAAAAAAGTCTTCTTCAACTCCTGTAGAGTGATTTGCGTATGTACTGTGGAACTGAAGGAGGGCAGACAGGCCATGTATCTATCCAGCCAACAATGAAATCAGGCCTCATAGAGATAATGGATATTATGTAGGCCTGACAAAAATAGTGATATTTGTGGTCCTGAATGATCAGGATTCCCTGATTTCTCTGCTGTGCTAGTTGGGTCCAACAAGGCTAGATGTAACCTTCCCTGTACAACAGGAGAGTGGCTGGGAACCATCCAATTGCCAGTGGTTGAGGTATCAGCAGTTAGGCATTGACAGTACCTATAGGCAATCTGGCTCCTAAGACATGCAAGTGATCTCAGCTGGTCAATACAGAGCAGGCAGGGTAATCATGTGGCTCTCTGCATCTTATTGTTGTGTGCCTTCAAGTTGTTTCTGACCTATGGCCTTAAGGCAAACCTATCACAGAGTTTTCTTGGTGAAATTTGTTCGGGGGGGGGGTGCCTTTTAGGCTGTGAGGGTGTGACTTGCCCAAGCTGACCAGTGGGTTTCTATGGCTGAACATGGATTCAAAGCCTGATCTTCAGATTTCTAGTCCAACACTCAGACTATTATACCACACTGGCTCTCCCTGCAGATGTTGGATTGCAAAGCTTAGCAGTCCTATCCAGCAAAAACAGTGGTGAGGAATGCTGGAACATGCAATCCAGCAACCTCAGAAAGGGTGCAGAATTCCTACCTCCCAAAAGAGACATATAGCTTTCAAAAAGGGAGAGGGAAAGATTATATTTAAATCAGACAACTTAATATATTCTTAGTTCTCCATGACATCACTCTAGTTACCTGGCATCCTCAACTATGATAAATTCTCTTTCAATTCTTTATTTACATATTCAATTGACAGTCATCCTTTCCCCCTTCCCCACCCATGTTTTCTAATTAGCCAGTAAACACTTTATTCATTTAAATGGAGCCAGGATATTATGCAAAGGATGTTATTTTTGCCTTTGGGAACTAAGCAACATGTAAGCCAGAAGATGGTGAAATTGCTCAGCAGATGAACCTTTAGTTGACCATAATGAGATGGTTTGTAATTTATGCCATTTCCGTAATTCATTTGCATCACTGCATAAGCAGATCTTAGATACTGGCTTATAACAAATGTCAACCCAATTCATGTGAATGTGGAAAACTGATACTTTTTATCCGTTTCTGGATTGGTGCATGATTCTACTTCTCACTCTACACTCTGAAAGGGAAAAAATAATCTAAACACGCAACAGAGTGCTCACCGGAAGGCACTGGGAGCCAGGGGCTTCCATGTAATTGGGGCAGTGAATCCAGTCTGGGTTTTAATCCAGGTGTTAAAGGAGTTACCCAAAGCACTGAACCATATCCCAAAATAGACTAATAGTAGTGTAGTGTTGGAAGGGGCCATTGAGTCCAACACACTGCTCAATGTACAAAGTCCATCTAGGGCATTTCCAGCTAGCCTTTATTTTTTTTCTTGAAGACATCCAAAGAAGGAGACTTTCCCAACTCTCTAAGTAATTGGTTCCATTGTCAAACAGCTTTGGCTGTCAAAAAGCTGCTCCCAATTTTCAATCAAAATTTACACTTTTGCAACTTCGGGTCATTAGAATCGTCCTACGCTCTGGGACAGCAGAGAACAAGCCTGTACCCTCCTCTCTGTGACAGATCTTGAGATATTTAAAGAGTGGAATCGTGTCACCGCCACACCCCAGTCTTCTCTTCACCAAGCTGAACATGCCTGGCTCCTTCAACCTTTCCTCATGTTTTGTTCTCCATGCCTCTTATCATTCTTGTTGCCTTTATCTGAACCTGCTCCCTCTTGCATAAAAGTCCATGTTTGTCTGTTTGTGAGTTTGTCTTTTGTCCGCGTCAGGCAGGTAAAAACCTCATACAATTGGCCAGGTGAGGTGAGAAAGCCTCATATGATTGGCTGGCTATGAAGATTCTATAGACTCTTCTTAGGGTTGGCAGTTTAGGGAGGGGCCTTTAGAATTCTCAGCCGAGAGCTCTTGGACCTCAGGCCGGTTGCTATGGAGATGGGGCCTACCATCAGTGAGGATGCCAGAAATCATTTGGGAGGCACATGTGAGAAAAATCAAAGTGACATAGACAACATAGCCCATTTTCACACTACACTGTCATAGTGCCATTATTCCACTTTCAACATCCTATGGAATCCTGGGATTGGTAGTTTAAGGAGGGGCATTTAAGAATTCTGAGACAGAGAGCTCTTTGGCCTCAATAGACTACAAACCTCAGAATTCCACAGGATGTTGAAAGTGGAATAATGGCACTATAACAGTGTAGTGCAGAAATGGCCATAGTTACATAGGCCATTTCCGCACGGGGCGAGGGAATCGCCCCGTGATGCTACTCACCGGACTTTTAGGCTCCCCGGTCTGGTCCACGTTTCTCCGGAGCAGTGCGTGGCCGCTGCTCCGCACTGCCCCGGGGATGAAAATGGCGGCTTCCGGTTGGATGAGGGTCTCGACCAACCACTGAAGCTCGCCAGCCTAAAGCCCACCCTGACAGATTGCAGACTCACACCAGTGCAAGCCTGCGAATCTGCATAAGGGAGCAGGCTCGTAGTGGCGCAGTCCATGCTTTTGAAAGACCTGTTTTTAGCGGTCTTTCAAAAGCATGCTGGACAACCACTTGGGGTCGTTCCAGAGTGGGCTGGGGTGCCGATCTACGTTAAATAGGTCTGACCCAGGCCTGTCCCAGGTGCAGACGTCCTCCCTGGAGGACGCTCTGCCCCATGTTAAAAACCCCGTGTGGAAATGGCCATAGTCGTCTCACCTCACGCAGTAGATTGTATGGGTTCCACATGTGAGCTATCTTAAAGTTGAAATTCAAAATGAACAATGCTTTCAGAAAAACATAAAGCCATTAGCCATTCATTGCACAAGTTCAACAGAAAGGGGGGGGAAACAACAACCAAAAAACAGTACATCAACATTACCAGACAATACAGATTGAATTGGGGACTATGGGGAAAAGTTACAGGTACTGGAATAGGCTGGTTGCTATGGAGATGATGCCCAGCAGCAAGGAAGAGGACAGTGCATTCCTGCAGGAACTCAACCTCTGTATTTTAACAGCTATGAATACAAGATTAGATTGGGGGGATAAGCTATAGGTACTAGAATAGGTTGGTTTCTAGGGACATGAGGCCTAGCAGCAAGGAGGAAGACAGTGTACTTCCTCAGGAACTCAAACTGTGTATGTAAATAACTCTGAACACAGGATGTATTGGGAAATATGGAGCAAAGTTACAGGAAATGGAGAAGACAGCTTGGTGAGATCTTAAGAGGAAAATAAAAATCCAGGCAACGCTAGATAAATATGCTAGTCCTTCCTAAAATGAGGTGTCCAAAACTGAATGCAGAACTCCAGATGAGGCCCAACTAGTTCAGAATATACTGGGGTTATTACTTCTCTTGTCTTGGCAACTACTCTCCAATTAATGTAGTCTAAAATATCATTTGCCTTTTTTGTTGCAGTATCACATTGCTGGGTAATGCCTGACTTATGATCAGCAAGCATCCCAAGGTCCTTTTCAGATACACTGCTCCTAAGCCAGGTATCTCCCATCCTATACATGTTCATCTGATTTTTGCAGTCTAAATGTAGAATTTTGCATTTGTCCCTGTTGAACCTCATTCTGTTACTTTCAGCCCAATTTGTAGTTTATCCAGGTCCTTCTGAATTCTGTTCCTCGGTTTCAGTCTGTTAGCTACTACTCGCAGCACCTTGTAGGTACATTGTAGACCTTGGAGGTCCCAGAAGGTTCAACACCTTTAGACATGATCTAAACCTAAACCGGAATAGCTCTCCTTCCTAGCATTGGAGCCCCTAGCAGCCTCTGCCTGTAGGGGCAGTTCACCTTGGAGGTGATGCACATGAGCTAGTGAACCAGGACTTTGAGACCCTCTATCCCTCAGAAAGAAGCAATGCGAAAAGATGCGTTGGAGAATCATGCTGACACAGTTGCTGGCCATTGTGCGAACAGAGTCCCACCATATCCACACTCCATGGGGTGAGCCGCATGCCAGCACTTCAGCACCAAGGAATCCCTGCCAGCTGCAAAGTCTATATGGCTATACGGCACACCTATGTTTTCTGTTTTTTTGTTTTTTATTGTTGTTATTGTTGTTGTAAGAAGTCACTCTTCTTCCCTCCTTCCATCTCTACATGGATTTGGGTTTTATTTAAAGTCTGTAACTCCCCCACAGAGGAAGAAGACAAACATGAGGCATGTACTATGCAATGGGACAACTCCCACTCCCACTCCACAACTCCCGCTCCCACCCCATATCTGTCTGTCTGTCTGTCTGTCTGTCTGTCTGTCTGTCTGTCTGTCTATCTATCTATCTATCTATCTATCTATCTATCTATCTATCTATCTATCTATCTATCTATCTCTCTATCAAAAGATGTCCCCAATTCCTTTCCATTCTTCTTTATTTTTATTGTTTATTTATTGTTTGTTTTTATTTATTTCAAAAACAGTTGGGTACAGAGACAGCACAAGGCATTTAGCTGCCTGTTGTGGAGCAGTGAATGGAGTTCTCTTTCCCACCCACTCACATGGATACATTGAACCCAAGGCCAGGCAAGTTTATCTTGGCCCCTGAGGAACAAAATCCCACAGGCACCTCTCCGCCTTCCCCAGTGGTTAAATTATTAATATTTTGCTGCCTTTTCGTGACATCCAGAGTTAGGTACCTGAGGGATCACTGTCTCCAAAGAAGACAGAAACAAATCTTATAATGTCTTTCAGCAATCACATAATGTATGTCCCTGCACAAAGTCAGCTTTGCATCAGCTGCAAAGTCACATAACATACTGAGGAAAAAAAATGGAAAAGAAATTGTTCTTCAGATTAGGAAAGGGAATCTTGAAATTTCATTAATTTACCATGGTTACTGGCTAACAGTGCACGAGTGGATCATAATAATATTACGCATGGAATTAAGAATGATTGGGGCTAACAGAGAAACTTCTCAGCATCCCTTCAAAGTGGCAAGGATGGCCCTAGATACCTTGTTCCCTGAGAAAGAAAACCAAATACTATGATGCCCCTATTCACCCATGTGAAGCTACATAGTACTCAAAGACAGCCAAATTATTATGGCACATGAGGCCATAGTAGTAGTAGTAGTAGTAGTAGTAGTAATGTCATAATAAAAATTCTACATCTACACATCCCAGATAGTAAAATACAACGATAACAGGAAATAACTAATTATTTGTTCCCCTTTCATGATAACAAAAGCCTGCTTTGGTGAGCAATTGGTTCCATTTTCCTAGTGGTAGGGCTGGCCCTATGAAACAGTGGTATATGAGAGTCAGGACTTTTTAATAAGAATGGGCCAACCGAATTCTTGAATCCTCGAATCCTTGGCAAGGATTCAAGATTTGTGAATCTGAATCCCTGCCCCAAAATAGGCAAATCGAATCTTTCGAATCCACCAACCAAATAGTTTGTTGCAGACGAGGACACCTGAAAACCTGGGAGACCAGACACACAAAGGGAGATGGCAAGTAGGTGAGCTTTTGCCTTAGAGTAATAATGACCTTTGCTAACAATTTCAGAAATTACATCTGGGGTTGTATTCTAATATATTTAAATTGAACATCTAATATTTAAATTCAGCACTATTTTCTGTGCTGAAAATTAATGGCATGTATAAATGCTGGGCTCAGTGGGTCTGACACCTATCAGAAGTGGTGGGGCAGAGGGCAAGGTCACACTTTCTCATCCAGTGATGGCCACATGTAGGCCAGTGTACCTCCTTCCACAAGACCAGTGCCTGGTTGTAAACCTATAGCTAGAATAGGATGAGAAGAGAAATGTCTGTCATGGTTTCTCATGAGCCAGATGACAAACCACATGTAGCAGAAAGGAAAATTTCTTTTTAAAAATTGGCACATCTGGGGCCCACCAAAGGCCTGATTGGCTGGAAAGTACCCTCTTCTTGAGATTTCAAGGACAGCTGAAAGATTCCTTTACAAAGCTCTTTCATACACACTGCTGGGGTTTGTAGTTTTACAAGGTGTCACAGCCTTCTCTGCCAAAGTGTGCTGGTGCATCCTCAAACTGCAAACCCCAGGATGCCATAAGGAGCTATGCAAAGAAAAGCCAGTTTTGACCTGGATTATCTCTCTATTTTAGTATGTGGCCTTATTTACACAGGCAAGGAAATGTGGGATTAATCCTGTATAGAAAGGGCCTTCATGTCATTTTCAATCTGGGGAGATTCTGAGGCAAAACTATGATAATTGTCCTGGCCAGATTTCTTCAGAGGGAGGTTTGCCTTTGCCTAGGTTTTTGCTAAGGTTGAGAAAATGTGTCTTGCCCAATATTATCCCTCTTTCTCTTGCTTTTTTTAAAAAAAGGATTTGAAAGATTCAAGATCTGTGTATTCCCAGAACCTTCCAGGGATTCAGATCTGGTTTCGGATTTGGAAAATTCTGGATTCGTCCCATCCCTACTTTTTAACTTTACATGGTTCAGAGGGCTGACTCACCCAGGCATTCCTGCCACTCAAGATTTCATCATTTGATGGTTCTCAGCTGACTGTAAGATTTGAAGTTACTTGAATGTCATGATGAAAGCTCTGATTTTTATGTCAGTCCAGTCATTGCTCAATTGTGCAGGTTTTGAGAGGTAAGCATGCTTGTGTGAAACCACACCATGACTCTAAAGACATTTGTAATGCTGAAACTGCAGAATTTCTTTGGAAACATGTTAACTGCACTGAGATATCTATGTGAGTCATTGTTATTGTGAAGGGGATAGGTCTAATTCTCCCAGACTCATATGCTTCTCTCCCCTTTCTTGATACAACCATATGGAAGACTTTGGAAGCTTTCATTTATATTTTTGACTAGCTACAGTTTATTATGACATCAAACTTGACAAATTGGGCTTTTATCTTAACTGTGGTTTGTCTGAAACAAGCCAAGTTGGAGCCATAACCCATAAAGCTGGCTTTTTTCCCCTAACTTTAAAGAAGACTAGGCTAGGTACAGTTAAAGGGACTGTTGGGGGAGCATTGCACCTCCAGGTGTTGTTGGATTTCCATTCCTATTGGATATGCTGGCTGGGGCTTCTGGAAGTTGAAGTCCAAAATACCTGGAGAACCAAAAATCCCCATGGCAGACAAACCGAGAGATAGAGAGAATGGGCTTGTTTCTGGCTCAATATCCAATATCAGGGTTTGTCTCATGGGATTAATAAATATCTAAGTCCTAGTTCATATCTGCCTTCAGCAGCACAGATGTCCATACCCTGTATAATTATAAACCCAAGGCAACCATGCAAGGATGAACTCATCTGGAGTTTCAGCGGCCAGTCCTAAAGCCAGCACCCCATATTTGCAGTCAGTGTTCTTTCGATTTTCAGTCTACTGTCTCATGTGACAAGCTGGTTTATGGACAGCACAGGCAGTTTTCACCACAGCTGTAAAAAGAATTATATGTTTAGTGAGTCAGTCTCCCAACAGTTCATGTATCTCAGAGACAGATACTTCAGAGAAATGAAATGTTTCAGATTACAGAAGAAAATAAGAGAAACTTCCAATTACTTACCCACATTCACAGGAACTCCTGAAATGATTCTGTTTGAGAAGATGGCAGGGAAGGGGGTTGGGGGAGAAGAAGAAAAAGTTAAACAGAGAAGTTATGAGTTCCATAGCATCCTTCCTTTAACACTCCTCAGCCATTGCCATTCAGAGGAACCATCCTGCTACTTCTTGAGAGATGTAAATCTCCACTTATTTCATTCTGATATGCAAACAAGAACAAAATAAAGAAGTTTTTTCCCCCTGTTGGTAGAGGGATTATGTGAGCTTTTACACATTTAGAATCTTTTTTTTACAAATTTTCGAGCTTTTAAAATCCCTTTTTCACACACAGACACACACAGACACACACAAAAGTGAAAAACCCAGGTTTTTTCAGATAAAACATTGCATACATTCTCTGTGGAAGTTTTTTTTTTAAAATCAAAACTCATTCCTCACCCCTACCCCTATCCCTGCAAAGAAAATCTACTGAAAATGAAGAGGGGATAATCCTCATTTGTCCTTTTGTTGTCACTTAAAGGCAAAAGAACCTTGCAGGGGTTGCCCCTCTCTTTTTTTTTTTTGACAGCTTATGTCAATATGTTGTGATAGCCTTTCTCACCAAGAATGAGAAAATGTTTGAATGTTCTTTACATCCCTACCATACGGCCATTTGTGCAAATCCTTCTAAGTAACTTTAAAATGCAACTTCTAACTCCCAATAAACAGAATGGACTGGGGAATCAATTTGCAAAGCATCTGAAGAAATTCACCATGGATCATATCACAACAGCACAGATACAAAAAGCAACAATGCCTGGAACATGCCACATTTTCCAAAGATACTTCACTGATTCCTAGATTTTTGAATAGAAACCAAATTGTTGATGGTCCAAAAGTCCAGTTAGTAGTACTTTATAGATTGTGAAACTTATAGTAATAACATTTCTTCTAATAATAGAGGAATAATCATTGTAAACATTATGGGCCTTTCCGCACTGCATTGTTATACTGCTGTTATTCCACTTTCAACAGCCTGTGGAATCCTGGGGTTTGTAGTTTAGGAAACAGCATTCAGAATTCTCACCCAGAGAGCTCTTTGGCCTCAGTAAACTACAAACCCCAGAATTCCACAGGAGGTTGAAAGTGGAATAATAGCACTATAAGAGTGTAGTGTGGAAAGGCTCTATGTTCCTGCTAAATGTTCCTGATCTACATAGGTACGTTACTGTTGAATATGGTAGGGAGTAGTGACATGCAAGTGATTTGCATCTTTTTCTGTTAGAAATTCAGCAATCAAGAGATTGAATCCTTTTTTCTTTTTTTTTTGAGACACTGTATGTTGCTCTCACCTCTCCTCCTCTCCCTCCAGCAGTTTCTTGTATGTTGCAATTTCAATATCAAGGGCCAGTTTAGTGTTCATGAGATCTTGATAATCTCGCACAAGGGCAACCAATCTGTCCTTGAAGTTCTGCACGGTGTTCTGAAGCTCCTTGTACTTAGCTCCAGCATCTTTCAGAGCACGGTTTCCAAGTTCTTTAGTGTCCCTGATGGCTGTGTGTAGAGAATCAACCTGCAAAACACGGAAGGAGACTTCCGAAGGTCATGTCAGACACCGAAGTTAATGTCAGATTTGATATGTTTCCACACCAGCTGTGATTCTGGAGAAGCACAGGGTTCCTTGGAACCAGATCATACATTTGCAGAGCTTAGAATGATAACTTCTCCTAAGTTCTGCAGGTTTCTCAAAGCAAAGACCACACACTGAGGATAATCTTTTCTAAAAGGGAGTTTTTGTCTCCACAAGTGGATTTTCTGCTGTACCATAAATGTATTGTGGAAAACTCTCAGTTCGTGCAAAGACATGTGTTTTCAAATTGTAAATGTCTTCAAATCCCCCAGTTCCCCATTTCAGCTTATTTCTAATTAAATTAGTAATCAGCATCTCCTCCTGCACCTAAACTATTTTAAAAGAACCATTAAGCACAGTATCAGCATAAGGAGCTTTCTGTGGTATTGTTGGAGAACATGTTGACTCTTCATGTTCATGTTCTCTCACTTGTCATATTCTCTCTCTCCTTGTCTCTCTCTTCCACTTTGCACATCCACCAGGATGAATTCTCACATTGATGAACGGTATCACTGTCTACTTTGCATAATATTACCTCTTCATCTCTGGTCAGCAATGTTTGTCATTGCCACAACACCACAAGCAAAAGAAGCAGATATAGAAGAAGTAGTCCTGATTCACATATGCAAATACAAGAACTTCCCTACCTTCTTCTTCTCACTTCCTACTTGGCATGTCATTATCTGGACACAGCGATTCAGCTCAGCAATTTCACTATTCTTTTTCTTCAGGTTTTCATGGAACTCACAGCACTTGCTATGAAGATTCTCCATCTAATACACGGACAAAAGATAGAGGAAAATCAGTGGTCTAACATGGTACTAAAACATAGGAAGGGCTTACCATCCAATACATCTAGAGCATACCATGTTAAGGAAGAGTGTGGTAGGACCTAGTTTATTATATTTTCTAGTTAGCTAACTCACTTTGGGAACTCTACAGTAGCAGAACTATGGATTTCTTAATCACCACCACCCATTCCATGTCACTTTCTCATACCTGGTTCCAGTAAAAGAGATTAGCTTCTCCCTTGCTTCTTTGAACTATCCTCTGGTACCAGTTTTCAATGTCCTGGATGAGATCATCCATATTCAGACATCTGCTATTGTCCATACTGACAACTGCAGATGTATTGTTTAACTGGCTCTCCAGCATAGCACGTTCCTGTAGGTAACAAAACATTTGTGTGAGATCTTAACCCTCAGCAATGGAAGGAAGGTCAACAGGCTATCTTGAGGTACAGAACAACATCATTTGCACATTTTATATTGTCAGAAATCCCACTAGGCTTTGCAGCCTTAATGAGTAGAAAGCTTTGTGAATGTTCTGTAAGGAGAAAGCTGATTCACACCATATCTTTTAATCCTGCACTAAGTACTGCTCTAAGTATACAGAGCAGTAGTGCTATATACATAGAGCTCTCAGTATGTAGACAAGCTTGCATGGTTGAGGTATCTATTCAGCAGTAGAACTTGGGACACTTATTTTTGGATTGCACCCCCCCACCAGGTTGGCCAAACTGTGGGAGTTGTACCCCCAAAAGTAACTTTTTCCAAGCTCTGCAAACTTGGAGAACAAATACATATACATACTTAACTGACCCCTGCTGTCACAATAAGTTAGTTATCCCCACCCGTTTCAATGAATAGTAGCTACCTTAACCAAGAGAGAGGAGGGACAAGGAACTTGTTCCTACTACCCTTCAGTGTGACTTCCTTGATTTTCCTCTGTCTAACTGTGGCCGTTGTCAGCTTCCATGTCAGTGACATAATGACTTCACTCCACACTTTAAAGCAGTAATCCAAGGAGGTGAACCCTTTCCCCGTAGTAGTTTCAGCACCTTGGCTAGTTCCTTTAAAATGTGGGAGAAAGTCTGGAAGGGATTCTTTGCCCTAGTGACATAGAAGCCACCAGCCACTGATGCTACATGAAGAAGCCAAGAAGTGCTGAAGAGGGAGAAGAAGGGACGGGCACTTAGCCATCCTAATAGCACTGTGGTATGAATATGAATCCAAACCTTGAATTACTTAGAACAAAATATTGATTGATTAAATAAAACTCTCATATGGTAGTGGGAATATCATTACCTAAGAAGGAGAGTAGTTGGTGGCTGCAGCTTAGTTGCAGAGTATAGGCTTTGCATGCAGAAGGTCATAGGTTCAGTCCTATGGTGTTCACGTATATTCATATGAACATGAGGGAAAACCCTGGAGAGATACTGCCAGTCAGAGTAGGCAAAATGGGGCACCTGCATCAGGCATGAGATGCAGGAACTGGCAGCACAGTGCTGGTGGACAGAGTTCTGTATGCCAGCCAGGAAACTTCCGTTCCACCTCCTGAGCTAATCCATTACTCTCCTGTGTGGTGGAAAATGTCCTTTTGCTACCTATGAATTGACTGATCACTTCTGTAAGATTACTGCACCTGACCTGCCAAAGTTATGTGGTTATAATGTCTGCATCGAGGAGTAAGAGCTGCACCTAATGTTGCAACTTAAGGAGACAGACCTTTGCATAGAAGTTTGTCAAGAATGCTATGTTTTCTTCCAGCACTTCTCTCTTCTGTTCCAGTTCCTTCTGCTCTTTAAATACACCATCAACTTCCTGCAGGACAAAAAGGAACAAAATAGTTACGTAATCTCAAAGGCAGAGAATGGTGAGGGAGAATCCAACTACAAATAATCTTTGGGAGAAAAATCCCAACAATTTTAAAGAAGGAATGATGCATCTTCATACTGAACAAGTTTCTAATTTTCAAGAAGGTGACGTAATACCCTTCCTTTCTTCCCAAGTATTCCTCATTTTTAGATGGCATGGCTTTGTAGATAGCAGCCCTGTTTGCCTGTTGGGACTCATCTCCACTTGTAGAATGCATGTGGAACTCTGTCCCAATTAGTGCCAATGAAGAGCTTACAAATAAGCAATCATGGGTTTGTGTATGAAAGGTGTGTGTATGTGTGTGTGTGTGTGTGTGGAAAACAGTGTAAACATAGATCCCATTTTATTTTTTTCATTTCTTCACCTAGAAATTGTATCATAGAGGATTTTGTAGCACCTTTGAGAATAACTGAGGGCTCATCAAGAGTGATTAAAAAAACCAGAAAGTCCCAGATTTTGTTCCTGTTCTTTCTCATTTTATTTTGGAGATCCAAACACATTTTGTTTATCCCAGATTTTTTTTGATTTTTTTTTTTTTTGTAAAATCCTGGTTTGATCAGAGACCTTTTTATACCAGCTCACCTGGTCAGCTTATAGTATAAAATCAAAAGAACAGGAAAAAAATCTGAGGCTTTACAATCAGTCTGGATGCTTCCTGAGAGAAAGACTTTTGTAGCATAAGCCTTCATAAACTCACTCTGGTTCATCAGATGCAGTAGGCTAAATCTAGGAAAGCTTACGTTATAAATTTCTTTCTCTTTCTCCCAATCTCAAAGGTGCCACAGATCCCTTTATATGCTGAAGCGGGTTAACACGTCAATGGCTTTTCCACACGATGTCGCTGTCCCACTTCTGCCAGAGGATGGCAGTGGTTGGCAGGTCGTGCTTCCACACAACGTCATTGCTGACTCGCTGCCGTCTCACTGCATTCGCAGGGCATTTGCAAGATGGGAAAAATCTGTTTTGCGCTTCCAATCGCATGGCGCTCCCATACTCACCTTCGTGTGGAAACCACAGCCATGCATTTGTGACTCTTCCTGCCCCAGTGCAGCAATGGCAAATACCTGGCTGTGCTGTGAAAGGAAGGGACAGGGCTTTTCTGCTCCCTTCCACAGGGAGCAAGCATGTGCAGGGTGGAGCATTGCTAATGCACTCCATTCTGACCCAGATTTGCAGCACCACAATGAGGCAGTGTGTTGTCATGAAGAAAGGGCCTAAGTCTCTGAATGCTTATAAACTGTGTGAATGCAAACCTTTTCAGGACAGCTAATGTGGTATAGTGGTTTGAGTGTTACACTATAGCCCTGGAAACCAGAGTTTGATTCCCTGCTCAGCCTTGGAAGCCCACTGGGTGACCTTGAACACATCACATACACACAGCCCCAGAAACCCCTTGATAGTTTCACCTTACGGTCTCCATTAGTCAAAAATGACTTGAAGGCACATAGCAACAGCAACAACAAACCTTTTCAATCCTCCATTTTAGCTAGCCTACTTTTTAAAAATTATTACTGTGTATCCCGCCTGGATCACTCACCTGCTTTAGCAAGGTAAACTCGTTCTCTGCATTCATTCGTCTCTTGAGTTCTTCTTCATACCTTTAAGGGAGTTAGTGAAAGAGCAAGAAAAGGGCAGAAAAAAATGCAGCTTTGGTCAGTACATGGATCAAACATGGGCTATACATTGAACTAAAAAGGTGCTTTCAAGAGCTGTGTCTCTGAGTTATCAGAAGGGGAAAATTCTGGATCTCTCCAAGTGCAAACTGCAACAAAATTGACATATATCAAATGTAATTGTTGCAAGTATTTTCACCACAGAGAAGGCCATGCTCTAGCTACTTGCTGTACACGTGTGAAAGATGGGGAGTCACAAAGAAAGAGGAGGGGAGGGGAGAGGAGAGGAGGGGTGGGGAGAGGAGAGAAAAGAGAGAAGTGGCAAACCTTAATTTGGTACCACAACTATGATTGAATTCACAGAGATTCAAAAACAGATTTTTAAGCATTAAATACTAAGAGGTCCTGGCACAGATGGATGAATCTCAGTTTTACCCACATTTGATTTTTTTTTTTAAAAAAAAATCATTAGGTCTTCCTGTCCCAAATATAAGGAAATCAGGAAATCAAGGTAAATTCCCATCAAAAATGAACAGAAACAAACTTCTGATCCATTCGTACAGTAGCGAGGCAAAAAGCAGGAAATGATAGCATCATGCTGTGTGACAGCCAATGGCTTGGAACAGAGCTGGAAGGGGAAGAGGCAAAGAAACTTTGGTGTAGTGTAGTGACATCGTGTTGTGTGTTTCACACCCCTAGATGTTAACTGGTGACAGAGCAGGAAGAGATAGAGGGCTGTTGGTTTCAGCCATATGTTCTTCTGCTTTCCATTCCGTAAATGGAACCCATTTAAGTGTTAGCATTAGTCTGTTTTGAGTAACTGCAAGGATGGGCTGCATTACTCAGTAGGTTCCCTTACTTGTGCCGGTTTTCCTCAACCAGATTCTTCATGGTCTTGTGTTGCTGTTGTAGTTCGTTCTTCTCACACAATAAGCAATCAAGTTTTCTTTTCAGGCCACTGATGTAATTTTCACATAGAGGGGAAAGATCTTTCTTCACAGTATGATTATTCTGGGATTTCAGCAGCTCCCACTTGGTGGCCAAAACATGGTTCCTTTCTTCCAAATATCTGACCTGAAATCCAGAAGGAAAGAAATAATTGGGTTTTCCTGCTAAGCAGTTGAGATTTTGAAAGTGAATACATACATAGACAGCTGGTGCTGCCCACAGTTTCTAAGCCGCTCTTAGGCTACGAGTGGGGAACCTTTGACCCTCAGGAAGATTGACCTACAACTCCCATCAGTCCCATCCAGAATGGTCAAAGGTAAGGGAGTATGGGAGTTGTGGTGCAAAGGAAATATTCTCCAACCAAGTGAAAAAGAAAGGCTCAAGAAAGTGGACTTAATAATTATTGTGTGCCTTTAAATCATTTCTGACCTAAGGTGAACCTATTACAGGATTTTCTTGGAGCAATTTGTTCAGAGAACATTTGCCTTTACCATCCTCTGAGGCTGAGAGAGTGTGATTTCCCAAGGGCCGCCAGTGAGTTTCCACAGCTGAGCATGAATTCAAACTCTGGTCTCCAGAGTCATAATCCAACACTCAAACCACGATACGATGCTGGCTCTTGGACTTAATGACAGGTGCACCAAATCAACTACTAAATTTTAAATCAGCACTATGGAAATCCTATTGATTTAATGGATCTACTCTACTTGGGGCTAGCAATTGGATTTAGGCCTAGGTGCCTCTGTAAACATGTGTTTTCAGTACCAGAACCAGAGTTTCCACCCAAATGCTTCCATATACAAACCTACACGTATACTTTTGGCTCCCAGGTTACTTGATTTCAGCTGCCCTATTTGAGAAGGAAAAACAGCTTTTGACTGTCACTACTGATAAGTGATTGGGTGTTAGAAACCTTCCTTTCTACTGAAATCATCTGGAGATCTGCTAGTAGATGCAAATCATTTAGTCTGTGCTCAAGACATGGGTAGAAAGAACATAAGGAATGCATGAGTAACTGGACGAAGATAACTTTGCAAGAAATCTTACGTTAAAGGACACTTTTTTCTATCAGCCTCCACCAGAGCTTGGAAATGTTACTTTTTGGATGACAAATCCCAGAATCCATTCTGAGCCTAGGTCTGCTTGTTGCCTCCATCTTTCTGCCAGAAGCTCCCTGCCTTCTGTTCCTCCATTCCTTCTACTGAAACATGGCTGGAATCACAGTTCAGCCTAGATACTTGTGCATTCTATAAAATTCCTGTTTAGGTAGCTCTGTCTGGATCTGGGTTACTGGGTGTAAGTTGTGTTAATTGCCAACACCAGTAGACCTGTTACAGACATGTGTGCTCAGAACGTGTTTGCATACATGTGCTCTGAGAACAGAACTGGTAAAGGTTAGGGATGCCTTGCCTACAGGAACACCACTTCCATGATTGAATGAATCCTATCCATGAGTTGCTTGCATTTGTTTAGTACACACAGCAGACATTGGAAAATACATAAAATGTTCTTTGATGAACACTACAGTTTTGCCTGTCACATATGTCTGCAGTCAAACTCAAACTTCATAGCGCTCAGCATTTAATTTCAGGTATGTATGGTGTTAGAAGCCGTATTTTCTTGAAAGTCACACCCTTTACCTTGCAAGCTCTGCACCGTGTCTAACTTCTTGCATCTGTTCCTTGCCCATCTTTATTATTTCTTCAGACATTCTAGATCTGAGTGGAAGACTGGCAGAAAATAATTTGGAACTATGTTCTGGAGAGCTCTGGTACAAATTTAATTCTTGGCGGGGGGGGGGTGTCCCATGAAATATGGGAGTAAATGCTTCTACCTCCCATTGACAGATTCATGTTCAAGTTGTTTAATCTGTTCCGGGTAGCTCTTTTGCTTCTGCCTCATACTTTTCCTTTAATCTCTATAGAAAGATATGTGAATTGAACAAGGTGCTCACAAATGTAGTCAGAGATGCTGTTAGGCCAGGACCTTCCTTACACATGCATTTTATTTTGATGATCTGCATGTATCAATTATATATTTAATTTCTGACCCAACACTTCCTTCAAAATGGATACATTTACTGCTTGGGTTCCTGGGTTCTTTAAAATAGTATAGTGGTAAATTCTGAACAAGTTAATATCATGACATTTCCAATAGCCATTTCTTCTCAAAGAGAATCCAAAAGAGGAAGTAGCTGTGCTGACATAGTGACAAACTGATGCTGGCAGTTTTAATCACCAGTAGCAGGGCTTTGGTGAAGCTAATGGCTCTTACTTGCCTATCTATGACCAAGCCATCCTTAAACACTTTATATTCTACGAATAGCTTGCAACTGACAGAGAATGCATGAGTGCAGCATCTAGCTGCTATAATTAAGCAGCATTTACACCAGTGGCTACAGGAAATAAATTAAACTTTGTTATAGGGACTCCATTAGCGATAGGAAAGCCCTCTAAGGGTACTAGGCTAAGCTAAGCTAGAACAGGAAGAGAACTACAAGGTGGCAAAATGTCTCCAAACAATTTTGAGGATGTGCGGGGTGGATGTTCACACTATGATAGTGCTTTTGGAAAATATCTCTTCCTTCCCTGAAATGAGTTTTTTTAGCTTGAAAGTGAATATAGCAAATAGTCACTCCACACCAAGTGGTTATATAAAACAAACCCAAAGAACTGGGAGCAACAACACTGATGGAGCCAGTAGCTGCTGCAGAAGAGGCGTTGGGTAGTAGGATGGAGAGAGTCCCAATATTGAGTAGGTTAATACTCTGACTGCAATCTTGCAAAAAAAGAAAAGCTAGAATGAACAGTTCATGGTGCACATACTGTGACCGCGATACTCTATACAATGAGGTTTAAATGCTTTAAGAGCATTCCTATATGGATATTATGCTGGGAGGTGGGGAGTTATATGCCATATAGTATACTGTCAGAATAGCTACTGTACCCAGTGTGTATACAGCCACAGAAAGGGAGACAGACACACCAAGCTGCACACAGATAAATTTGGTTCTGTGTCATGAATGGGCCATGGCAGGTGTAGCTCCAGAGGCAGAATGCTTTTAACACCATTATCATCATCATCTCCAAATACAACATTTTTGAACAGAGTCAATTCACACAACCAGTTGCTGTGCACACAATAATCAAATGTTAAGATTTCGTACTTGCCCATGCTCAAATGAATCAATAGAATCTCATAACCTTGTTCTACTGTATTGTCCATTTCACTAAGCTGCTCGTTCTATTTTAATAGCTCCAATTGTACAAAAATTCCCAGGGAGGTCAGAAAGGTTTTACCTCTCCTGCTTGCAGATTCAGATTCACAAATCACAGAAAAGGTGGCTAGGTTTTCTGCCTCTGCCATTATGACCCGTAGACAAATAATACAGGAGCATACATAATTTAGTTACTTTTTGATTTATTTAATTCATAAAATTTTACCTATCTTAAATTTTATCTTTGGATGTTCATTATAAATGTAATGCAATTAACACACCTGTATCTAATGTAACTATATATGATGTGAATTTCACCAGTAACTGTAATTGTGTATTAGTATTTTTTATTATTTTATAGTAACCTTTTTATATATTTTCATTTGGTAAAGGACCGTAAATAAACAATTGATTGAATAATCAAATGTTGAGATTCATATCGCCTTGGCCTTGTCCAAAGCCCACAGATACAACTCAGAGTTAACATTCAGCAGTGCCACATGATGTGACAGGGCAGTAAAAATATAATGGGAAATCAAATTTTGAATGTTCAGTCTATCTGAATGTCCAGTCCTTTCAGTCTAGGATTGAAAGGAAATAAAAATGAAAAACAAAAACAAAACAAAACCATCATCTCACCTTGTCAATGAAGCAAGCAAACTGATTGTTGAGGTCCTTCATCTGTTCCTTCTCATCCACTTTGACTTGATGATCATGGGGATCAACCCCCAGATAGAGAGGTTCTAAGAGCTGCTTGTTAACGTAAATCTCGCGGATCCTCACACCGCCATACCTTGCATTGGAAATCCTCTGTGCTTGACCAAAGTTATGGAAACTTCTGCTGGTATTGCCTCCTCCATGTCTGCCAGCAGGCACGTGTGGTTGACATGCAGGTGCTGTGCTTGACTTCATACTGCAGCTAACTCCAATGGAAGAGGCAGAAGAAAAACCTCTCCTTCTGTGAGGGCAACTGTAGAACTGTTGGTCCATTGTGCCTCAGTTGAAGAACAAAAGGAAATGCAGAAGGAAAGCAGCAGAAAGAGCTTCTTTGCTGCCTTCCTTGGAACTGCTCTTTATATACTGAAGTTGAGGCCAGATGACAGTCTAAAATTTGCAGTGTTAATTTAGGGTATTACTGGGATAGGCTTGCCTGGCAGCAAGGCATTGACCTCTTCAAGGTGAAAAAGGAAGTAAATAATGTTAGACAAGAGCTGGAAGGCACAGGGAACCTACCTAGTACACAGTTTGCAAAATTCAATGAGAGGACACTCGCCTTGTCAACTTATTGGATTTCCTTTAGTGAGCATTAGGATGCTATAGGTAACATTTTTTTTTCTTGAAGGCAAAAGCAATAAAAGAGTTTAAAATATTTCCTCCTTCCAGAACTGTCTGGCATACCAGTTACCACATTTCCCTGGCTGAAAGATCCCCCTCACTATGAAATATGTGAGAATCACCTGCTTTATCAGTTTGTTCTCCACTGGGCTGGTTTAATTGCATAGCTGGCTCTCAAAATGCTGCCACCAACTTTTCCAAGTTCTGGGCATCTTGTAGCACCTTACAGACTAACAAATGTGTTAGAACATTAAGTTTTGTAGACTGTAGCTCACTTCAGCAGAAGCCATATAAGCTCAGGATGCAATTTAGGACTTTTTTGGAGGTTAGTGATTTTGCACCACACGCCCAATCCAACACCAGTACAAGGGGGATCTCATTAAAAACCAGTGATTAAATTGCGATTAAATTTGTCTTTTTAAAAAAGCCTTCAGCTACCAGATCTCTGCCCTCCCCAAATGTTAAAGATTGTGTTTCTGTTCGAAAAAGGATGGCAAAAGTTTTAGACACAATAAGGTGACATAGATGTGGATCAGGGTGGAGAAGGGAGAGGAAATCAGGTCCCGTGAATGAACACATGCTGTCTGACTGAAGCCCTGTAAGTGCCATAATTTAAGAAACGCACTAAGACCTGTGGTAATTATTATAATAGTATGTTACATTGACATCTTGCACTTTCAGAATATTCAAGAAAATCTGAATTGATGTTTACGATGTCTTTCTAAAGTGCTCTCTAATGAAGTATACATCATTTATGCTTTGTAGGAGGGTCCTAGATGTTAATTAAAATGCTCCAAGGGGAAAGAACTCATTTCTGCCAAAATGAAGATTTGAGCTGAAGGCTTGGCCATATCACATCCGCTTGTTAGGTCTCTTTCCCTTTTGCCTCCAGTGCTTCCTAAATATTATTCTGTGCTCTAGGCTGAAGCAGACTTGGTTTGGCCTCGATTATATACTTGGCAGGAAGCTGCGACCAGCTGTCAGTACCTCCTTAAAGAATGTGTTTGTGCAACATGCATTGTTGCAAACATGTATTTATCAGAGTCCCACTTAATTGTTATAGATGCAATCCCAAAATCAATTTAGGTGCACACCTAAAAATGTATTTTGTGGGCCTTTTGGCTTCTGATTGATGAGCGCATTGACATTTTTAGATGAATGGGAACAGAGTTGGAGAAGAACACAAAAATTTACAATGGCTCAGAATCTTAAAGAGAACTATTTTAAATTGTTTCATAGATGGTACATGACAACAGATAAGTTAAAAAAGATTTACAATACAGGTACGGGAACATGTTGGAAATGTCAGAAAGAGGTGGGAACAATATTTCATATGTGGTGGTCATGTCCCAAGGCAAAGAAATATTGGAGTGAAATACATAAAAAGATGTGTGAAACACTGAAGGTTCAATTGGTAAAAAACCCTGAATTTTATTTGTTAAACATGATAAATGTTCTTGAGAATACTAGCATAAAGAGACATTGGAGATTAATATTGTACATGATAATGACAGCTCAAATTGAATATGCCAAAATGTGGAAGTCTCAGCAAATACCCACAATTGAACAATGGTGGGGGACATTTGTTGAGAATAGAACGCGGATATTGTCTCACAAAGATTAAAGGGGAAAACAGATGATCAGATAAAAGCAGAATGCCAAATTGTAATTGGTAATTGCTGGGAAATGCCAAATGAAAATGTCTACATTATGGTTGACATTAAAGAGGAACAACTGTAACATAACAGGAGTGGATGAGAGAAATGCAAGATCAAGCATGTAAGATGAACATAGAATTGTGAGGTATAATTTTTTATATGTGAGTAGACATTCAGAAAATGAAAACTAGATCAGAGTGGAAGAACAAAAACACTACATGTAAAAGTACAATTTAAGATGCTGTGTTTTATTTGTGAAACTTACTAAAATTATTTTTAAAAAAGCGCATTGACATTTTGACGTTGTTGTTCTGTTTATCTTACAGAGGGAGAACATGCAGCCTTCCAGATGTTATTGAACTACAACCCCTGTAATCCCTAACATTTGGCTGTGATAGCTGGGATGATGGGAGCTGCAGTTCTGCAACAACTGAAGGACCATACATTCTCCAGTTGTGATGGCAGTACAGTGATGGCTGGTGGTTCCCATGTCAGGGGTGAAGTCAATCTTCTCTGGGCTTTACTCCAGACTTTAGAGCAGTGGTTCTCAACCTGTGGGTCCCCAGATGTTTGTGGACTTCAGCTCCCAGAAGTCCCAACCACTATGGTCAATGCTCAGGGCTTCTGAGAGCTGAAGTCCAAAAACATCTGGGGACCCATAGGTTGAGGACCACTGCTTTAGAGTAACTATGTGTGGGATTCAGGACCTTGGATAGCTTAATGAAAATAAAGAACCCAGTTAGAGTAATAAAGAGAGTAGGCTGGCCACATCTCTGCCTGACGTGAAAGTCAATGACCTCCTTTGCTAATGTACACTCTACCCACTGCCAAGGCTGCCCATAGATGACCCTCTTCAGGTAATCCATGTTCAAGTGTCCATCCTCAGTTTTCAGAGTCCACATTTACATTGAGGCTCTGTATGTATGGCAGAGGTACTCTTCTTCATCTTGTCACTGTTTACATGGATTTAGGATTAAGGTAGCTTTAGATTAGAGATGGGAAACCTGTGGCCTTCCACATGTTACATGGGGAGAACAACAGTGGATGAGGTAGGGCCTAGCAATAAGATGACAACAATAGGGTCAGAGTCCTGAATGCAATTGTTCAGCAACCTGTGTGCAGCAACAAGGAGAACTACTATAAGAATCAATGCAGAGAAACAGACAAGGACAACAAAAAATGAAAAACAAGAAATCCTTTCCACAAGGTCTGAGACATCAAAGAGAAATTTAAACCAGGAGTGGGGATGCCCTATGACCACCTGGGGAACACTTTACATGGCCAAATAGAAATAAAAAGCCAATGGAATCAATACAGTGAAGAACTGCATAAAAGAGATGAAAGCATGACAGATTCGTTCAAGGAAGAAGCATTTGAAGATGAACGTACAATTTTAGAAAGTGAAGTGAAAGCTGCACTCAGAACATTTGGGAGAAATAAATAATCAGCAAGCAATAGAGCTGCTTCAAGCTACAAAGACAGAATCTACTCGAATTCTAACTAAATCTATCTACAAAAGAATGACCAATAGTTTGCAAATGTTCAATATTCATTCCAATCCGCAAGAAAGGGGACACCAGAGATTGCAGTAATCACTGGACCATTGCATTAATCTCCCACGGAAGCAAAGTTATGCTCAAAATTGTACAACAAAGACTTTTACCATATATGAAGCAAGAAGTGCCAGATGTCCAAGCTGGATTCAGGAAAGGAAGAAGCACTAGGGATCATATTGCAAACATACATTGGATAATGGAGTGCATGAAATAATTTCAGAAAAAAATCAACCTGTGTTTTATAGATTATAGCAAAGCTTTCTTTGTGTAGATCATGAAAACTTTGGATCACTCTTGAATAAATGGGTGTGCCACAAAATTTGGTGTCCTGATAAATGACCTATATTTAGGACAAGAGGCTACCATCAGGACAGAATATGGAAAAACAGAGTAGTTTCCAATTATCAAAGGGATCAGGCAAGTTCGCATTTTATCACATACCATATGAATATATTATATGTAAAGCAGCATTAAAGTCAGAGGAGGGTGGCATGAAAATTGGAGGAAGAAATACCAACAATTTAAAATATGCAGATGTCACCATGCTACTAGCAGAAAATGACAGACTTGAAAAGATTAGTGGAGAAATCTAGGAAGAAAGGGCAAAGACAGGTTTACAATTGAACATTATGAAAACAAAAATAATGACCACAGGTGACCTTAATGAAGACATTGAAATAGTTCAAGATTTTCCATATCTTGGGTCAGTCATTAACCAGAATAGAGACTGCAGTCAAGAAATGAGAAGACTAGGACTTGGAAGCATAGCTGTAAAGGAACTAGACAAGATGCTGAAATGTAAAAATATGTCATTGGATTCTAAAGTTAGGATTGTCTCATATTTCCAGTTTTTATGAATGGTTGTGAAAGGTGGATAGCGAAGAAAGCTGGTAGGAAGAAAATCAATTCATTTGAAATATGGTGCTGGAGAAAAGTTTTATGTATACTGTGGACTGCTAAATGAAAACAACAACAACAACAGCAAATGGGTCTAACAGCAAATCAGACCTGAACTCTCCCTAGAAACTAAGATGACTAAATTGAGATTGTTGTACTTTGGTCATATCATGAAAAGACATGACTCATTGGAAAAGACAGTAATGCTTGGGAAGGTGGAAGGCATTCAGGAAAACTGCATTACAGATGGAGAGACTCAATCAAGGAAGCCACAGCCCTGAATCTGCAAGATCTCAGCAGGGTTTTCAATGATAGGGTAACTGGAGGTTTCTCATTCATGAGGTTGCCATAAATTGAAGTTTACTTGCTGGCAGTCAATGGCCCTTTCCACACCTTACTTTTTCTTGGCACTGGAGTGCGAGGCTTGCGCGAGCAGCCTCCAACAAGAGGCTCTTGTGTCCTCACTGCTTCAGCTCCGCACGAGCTGCCTGCTCCTGAGCAGGCAGCATGAGAGCCCCACCTCTTCCTTCTGCAGCTCAGCCTGGGAGTTTCCCAGGCTGCGCTGGGGCAGGAAGTGCAACCGCCATGGCTCTGGAGACTCTGCACACACAGCAAGTGCGCGTGGGGCCCTGGAGCAATGCGCAATCGCACACCATTTTCTGCTGAAAGCCGAAAATGAACAAGTGTATGAGCAGCACCTGCCCTACCCTGCACGATTGTGAGTGTGTCATGCAGATCGCTCCTTACAATCGCGTGATGCTCCAGGTGCCCTTTCACATGGCAAATGCTGTGCAAAAAGGGCCAATGACAGGAAAAGCTGTGTTCAGTTTCACATTCAACTACGTTCCTCTTAGGGAGGGTCTAGGCCAGTCATTAGCCATAAGCCTGACCAACTTCATAGGCTTGTTGTGAGGAAAAGAGAGGAAGAGGAGAGCAGCCATGTATACTGCCCTTAGCTCCATGCAGGAAATGTGGAATAACATCATAACTAATAAATGAAATAGTTCTTAAAGGCTCATTGCTGTGCTCACAGAAAAAGAAAAAGAAAAGCCTTTTTGCCTCTATTTCTTTTATGCCAGGGATTTTGTGCTTTGTGTGTGCAGGAGAAGTCATAGAATATTATGTAGCTCAGTGCCAGAGCATATGCTTTGCATGCAGAATATGCCAGGTTAAATCCCTGGGTCAAAAACCTAATTGCTAGCATTGACTAAAACTGACCCACTGAAATCAGTGGGATTTACACGAGTGTTGACTTACTATTCAAGAACTGATTTAATAGGTTTACTCTGATTGAAGCTAGCAATTGGATTTAAACCCCAGTGTCTACAGCGAAGGGTGGGAAAAGACTCCTCTTTGAAAACTATCAAAGTGGGCAATACTGCTGAGACAAGGCAGAGCAGTAATCTGACTTGAGACAAAGCAGCTTTTCAAGTGCACACTGGAGTATTGACTAGTTATAGATCAGGGTGGGCAACCTGTGGCCTTTCAGGTGTTATTAAAACACAACTGTATAGTCCAGGTTGCCAGGGACTGATGGGAATTGGAGTGTGACCTCAAGAGGACATCCTGCAACACTTTTTGTTATCAGATACTATGATTCCTCCATCCTAGCCTTTGACACTCAACATCTCACATCTGTAATGTGAAGAATACTAGAATGCCATAGTCTGGGACATTACAGAAGCCGTGGGCTTTGAATCGTAAGTATGCCAGAGCTGGAAAAAAGAGTCCATTTGGCCAGGTGTAGATTCCAACATCAGGTACAAATTAAACATACACCAGGAGCTTGTAAATATAATGTAGGGATGGAGGAGAAATAACTACTGCAACTATTCATTAGGTGCATCTGGAGTATATGCCACAGAGTATGAATCATATCTGGAAGAAATGTCATCCTCTTTGCTCCACTAAGCTCATTCTGTCATGGAGTTTAGTCTCACATTTGTAGCTGGCTGAGGTTCTTTGACTGCAAGGATGGGAGCACCCAAGATTCTTTGTTAAAGGAATCTCCTTCTTAGTCTTGTTTAGAGGCCCTCTTTGGTTCCATTTAACCAAGGAGAGCATACACACAGCAAGTTGGATATTGTCTCACTTGCAGCAGAATCACAGCTCATAGACTTACTCTTGACCAGCTGAAGTTCCATTGGTTTCACTGGGTTTGTAATAAGCATGATTAAATTGGGACCCAATTCACTGCATACTCTATCTTGCTATCCCTGACTGACAATTGTGCAGTTGTCATTCACTGTTCGGTGTAAACCTCCCCTCCCTTCTTCTGTCCCTAGATTCAAACCCAGTGGTGGGCAAATGAAGCAGCTCTAGAGGTCAATTCCCCACCTCTAGATCTTCCAGGAGTATACAGACTGACAAAAGGCCTAAAACAGAAACTCAAATCTGGAAACAGCCAGACATTCATGTCTGGTTTTGAAAAAATGAGGGTGGATCTATTTCACAGGTAAATTGTCTCACCCGGGCAGACCTTCTGGGGAATCTGGATGAGTCAAGAGTCAAGGCTCAAGGGGAAACATGGGGTCCAACCGGCCCACTCCTGCTCTAATCAGTGAAAAAAGGAGTCCTTCTACTGAAACTGAATCTTACTAAATAGTATGGCTGATTTGAAGCCCTTCCAGATGCAACCAAATTTTGTTTTAATTTTTTAAAAATAATTGTGTGATGTAAGAAATAGCTGAAAAGACTCATAAAACAATTTAGCACAGGATCAGTTGAAGTGTTGCAGGAGCCCAGAGAACACAGAGACCACAGAGCAAGAAAAAGAGTAATTTATTACACGTGGGCTTTTGGCTGGATGTCTCCAAAAGACCAAAAGCTCTGAATTCAAGTTTCACAGCTCTTTTATAGACAAAGTTCACAGCATACACAAAGATCACAGGCAAAGATCGCAGGCATGTCTCGGTCCGCCCCTCCGGGGTCACAAATACCACATGCTGTTACTAGCTAATTACCCCCGCACTCAGACCCCGGAAAGTGCTTATCTACAATCTGCAATTACCGCAGCCAGTCAATAAACGACACCCTGGCTATGTGATCAACATCCTAGCTATGTGATACATTGGCTCTCGTGACCTTTTTACCCTTCTTAAATCTTTCTCCGTTCCTCTGACCTAAGCCCCCAGCTACTACTTTATTTCTACTTTATTATTTCTAATTCATACCTATATCAGAAACACTAATGTTTATTAAAAGTACATTTCTGCAGAAGCTGGTGTTCCCGAGAGAGAAGGACATACCTCAGAGTTGAATACAAATTGTTTTTATTACATGCCCCCGTCACAGGTTTTCCCTCCCCTGGAACCCCATTGGGTAGGACCCCAAGGGTCACAGCCTATCAGGTTCACCTAAGAAGTCCTGCTTCAGTTTACATTTTCCCCTCCCCACTGTTTAGTGCCCACTACTCTTATTTATAGTTTCCTTAAAACGAATGATCACGAGCTGCCCGTGTCTTCCCCTCGTATATCTTTATTTCTCATGTTACTTTCAAGGTGTCTCATTAGCAGTTTCAAGGTACCCCTTTGTGTTCTGGTATTTTTTTATCAATCAGTTTACTCCTTACAGACCGCCTTGTTGTCTCTCAGACTGTTTTATCAGTCTGGCATTTACTCTGAAGATCCAAGGCTAAGAGGCCCTCTTTTGTTCTGTTACAATTTCTGGAAAGCAGTTTACTTTAGACATAGTGTACTGCAGAGGCCAAAATATAAAATATCCTGGAGTCTGTGTGTACATATATCTAAAATATGTGTTATACAAGTAAGCTAAAATATATGTGACTAATGCATGCTATTGATACTGTATACCAAGTGCAGAAGCTAAAATATATGTTATTTCTCTCATGTGACTGTAGACAACATTAATGATGTTGGAAGTACGTTCAGGAGCAGGAACCAGTTCCTAAGGAGGAGTCTATCTTCTAATAGCGGCATTGCTTTCCAGATGTTTCAGCAACAGTGACAACAGGAACTTGAGAGGAACACAGCAGGTCCAGTAATTCAGGATTTTGCTCTCTCCAAACATTCCAGTGCCCATGCCCAAAGCCATCATGTTTTTTGTTGTCATGTCTTTGCTCCTGGTTTTGCTTTGTTTTGTTTTGATCCCATGGTCACTCTATTTTATATCAGTCAGCATTATGCTGACTTACAGTGTCTGATTTCCTGAAATGTTTTATTCCTTGAAGGGCATACTGGTAACATTTTAATACTTTCATATTAAAACACATCTAATACAAAGAGAAGTTACTTGTTTGGATTGGCTCAAGGATTCCAGGTCCAAAAGTAACTTTTACAAGTGTATAAACATATATGTATCCATGATGCACCAGCAAGTAAACAATTTTATGACGTGAAAGTGAGAGCCAGTATCGTGTAGTGATTCTGAGTGCCAGACTGTAGTTGTAACTCTGGAGACCAAGGACCATATCCCTACCCATTGGATAAGCTTGAATGAATGACACTCTCTCAGCCTCAAAGGAAGGGAATGGCAAACTTCCTTTGAATAAATCCTGACAAGAAAACCTCATGATAGGTTTGCCTTAGGGTCACCACAAGTCAGAAATTATTTGAAAGTACACAATGAATGATGGCATCAATGCTACAAAACCAATTACCCATAAGTGTGGTAGTTCTACTGACTTCTGATGTGTATTTAAAATTTCTTAGCAAACCTATTCCTTGGTCTTGGATCACTGACTCTTGCCGTAGATTTCTTCACAATCATTTGGTACAGTTCTAACAGAGAAACACTACAAAGCCCATGATGCAGTGAGCTCACAGAAGCATAACAGAATCTGTCAAATTTTCAGGCAGACATGCTGTTATCCAAAGATTTCACAGAAAATTTGTCTCTGATTTTAGATGGGATTTCGTCTGAACTATATCTAGAAAAAGTAGTGGAAAATATGGGATTTTAATTTTCCCCATTATGTGACAACAGATTTCTCACAGATTTGTAGTGCTGGAAGCATAATGGGTGGGTGTTTATGAAGAAATAAATAAAAGACTGTATGGCGATTAATAACAGAGCCAGTGTATTGTCATGGTTTGTCATAGGACTCTGCGACGCCAAGATTCAAGTTCCAGCTCAGACATAGAAATTCACTGGGTGAGCTTGAGTAAGTCACACACTCTCTGCCTCAGAGGCAATGACAAACCTCTGAATACATCTTGTCAAAATAACCCTATTACACGGTTGCCATAAGCTGGAGGGGAATTGAAACCATATAAACATACACGTACACACAATTAATATAATAAAGTGGCAAGTACAGCAAGGATAAGAAGATGTGTTCCTGCAGATGTTTGCAAACTTTCATTAGTGCCTCATTTAACCAGACAGCTGGATGCTGCTGCTGAATATAATGTCTGACTGCTGCTTAGCCTCCTCACTATTAGTCCCATGGAGTTATTTTTTTCCAAAGCAAATATGGCACTATCTAGCAGCATTCATGTCCAGATGTTAGGCTACTCTGTAATAGTGCTGAAACAATTAGATGGTTGTTTTTGTGTGTGTTTGTGTACCTTTCATTCCAAAATTTGATTTCTTGGAAAAATGAGAGAAAAAAATGATTCACCTAAGGTCACAAAGTAAGTTTCATGGTGTTACCACGGCAATCTGGTCTGGTTTTGGTGAACTAAAAGATATCATTTTGATATCATAATTGGGCCCTTTTCCCTGCCATCAGCTAAGTGTTTGTGAGGCTCTGCCGATCAAGCGCAATGCTAGGCATGGGTGATAGTTGTACTCTCATCAAAAGTACCAGATACAGCCAGTTCCGCTTCAGGGGGAAGCCACCCTACACAAACACCTTGATTACAAAAACGAAAGGACTCTCTGCCTGAGAAAACACCCTGGCAAGCCAGGCACTTAACGGCCGAGCTAGCCGCATGTACATACCAGCTATACCATTGTCAATTCGGCTCATAATTCAATCATGTAAATTCTGACCTTTCGGAGCCTTTGTCTCCAGCCTAAAACTTATTGTTCTCACCAGAAACCAGACTAGCCTGCGGTCGTTCTTTTCCCTATAAAAGATGCCCCGTTTTGAGAGCTCTTCGGAACTCTCGTCGGATCTTGCTGAAAATCACCTGCTGAAATCACTTGAAGCTCCCTTTGGATCTTCTTCCTTGCCTCGCTGCCGCTTGGTCCAGCAGATTCCCCTCGGTCTCCACGCCGGGTTTCCTTCCTTCTCTTCAACTGGTGTCTCCAGGACTTTGGACAGGTGGCGTATTTCCCATTCCCTAAATTCTCTTTCTTTCCTTTCTAGTAAGGAGTGTGCTTGAGTTTTTATTATTTTTGTTTAATAAAAACTGTTAGTATTTTGAACTTGCTTGACTCCTCACTGACCTGAACCGGTATACATAGGGTAAAAGATCCTGCTGCATTGCCCTGCCTCTCGTTAGCCAAGAGAGTGCTCCAGCTAATTTCCCCATCTTTGCTTGTTTTATTTTAGTGTTTGGGTGCCCCTCTCAGGACCCCCAGTTTACAGGGTAACAATGGCTGAGTGGGGACTAGAACTTGGCCCATTTCTGCACTACAGTGTTATAGTGCTATTATTCCACTTTCAACATCCTGAGGGATCCTGAGGTTTGCAGTTTATTGAGGCCAAAGAGCTCTCTGGCTGAGAATTCTAAAGGCCCCTCTCTAAACTTCAAACCACAGGATTCCACAGGATATCGAAAGGGGAATAATAGCACTGTAACAGTGTAGTGTGGAAATGGCCTTGGATGTTGCAAGTCAAAATTCAACACCCTAATCTCTGTATCACAGTGACTTTCTGAATGTTATTTTGTACCAGTTCTACAGAAGAATTCTCCTTAAAATAATGTTCTAGTTATTCTCCAAGGCTGAGAAATAGGCCCTAGCAGAGATATGCCAGAAGATATCAGTGCAGATATGAGTGTCACCCTTTCCCTTGCTATCTAAGCATTATTTCTCTGACCTTGGAAAGACTTGTACCATGTCTGTCTACCATCACTACCACACATAACCTGGAGCCTTGTTACTTATGGATCATGGGAAAGAAAGGCCTTGTCTATTTTGGAAAACTGGAAGACTGATGGATGTCTCTCGGTTAGGGTTCTGAGTGGTAGGGTCTAGACCCTTTTTTCCGATCCTCAGGGCAAAGAGGAGGAATCTCAAAGCAGGATGCTGCCTTGAAAAAGTGGGTGTATGTATACTTACCTATCTGTTAGACTTGGGACCTTTCTTCACTATTATAGTGCTATTATTCCACTTTCAGCATCCTGTGGAATTCTGGGGTTTGTAGTTTCCTGAGGCCAAAGAGCTCTCTGGCTGAGAATTCGAAACCCACTCCCTAAACTGCAAACCCAGGATTCCATAGGAGGTTGAAAAGAATAATAGCAGTGGTGTACCTAGGCTCAGCACTGGCTGGGGCAAGTGCAGAATATGCACCCCTAGGTACTGCTGCCACTGTGCCCCCCCCCAAATGGGCCAGGAAGGATGAGGGGATAGCAGTGATCAAGTGCAGAAGGGCATGAGGGGGTGGTGGGCAGGCACAAAAGTGCACAGGGGGTGGCGGACAGGCACAGAAAGGCACGAGGGGTGGTAGGTGGATGCGAAAGTGCATGAGGAGGAGGCAGGCAGGTGTGGAAGTGCACAGGGGGTGGCAGGTGGGTGTGGAAGGGCACGGGAGAATGATGGGCACGCACAGGAAAGCATAGGAAGGTGGCAAGCGGGCGTGAAAGTGCTTGAGGAGGTGGCAGGCAGGTGCAAAAATGCACAGGGGGCTTGTGGGCGGATGTGGAAGGAGGTGGAAGGCGGGTGTGATAGTGCATGGGAAGGTGGTGTGCATGTGTGGGAAAGCTTGGAAAGGTGGTGGGCGGGCATGAAGGTGCACAGGGAGGTGGTGGGTAGGTGCAGAAGGGCACAAGGGATGGTGGCTTTCCTTCTCCCCCAGCATAAGAACAGCACCCAGGGCACACATCCCAGTTGCCCCACCCTATATCTGTCTCTGAATAATAGCACTATAACAGTGTAGTGTGGAAAGGCCCGTGGCGCTTTTATGTGAATGGCATAACTCTGTGCAACTCCAACTGATGTTGAATCTACCATGTTTAATAACATCATCAAGACTTGCACCTTGTAACTTTGCTGCTTCTTCTGATATCAGAACAGGTCATCTCCTTGTTTCAGGTTTTGGTCCTGAAACCTCAGAGTCTGGGATAGCCCTGACCTGGAAACCCTGCTCTCTGCTTGTTTTGGTTCACTTTGATTGTGTAAAGCTTCCATCATGGCAAGTGCCTACACCAGAGCTTTCCAAACTTTTCATGTTGATGACACACTTTTTAGACATGCATCACGACACAGTAATTTAGTAAGTAATTCGGTAAGTGAATGCAGCCCCTCCACCCATGCCTGGCTGGCTGCTGCCGCTGCCCTCACCAGGATCTTCCTTGGAGTAGAGCAGCTGTGGCAGCAGGAGAGGCATCCTCTCCACCTTTTACATTCACACGACACACCTACAAACTGCAGCCGACAGACTAACATGTTGCGACGCTCAGTTTGGAAAGCTCTGGCCTACACATATCACACAGAGTCCTTTCTGTTGAAAGCAAAGAGGCCTCAATGCTTGTATAAATTAGTGAAAGGGACCTCTCAAGAGCTTGCCTGCCCTGGTGTTTCACCTCTCTGCTTATTTCTTTGATCTATGTTCTCAAACCTTTTTTGCTTCCTTCTTGCCTGCAGAGGTCACTTTCCCTTTTGTCTGGGAAGAGAGCATCCATGAATCTCCTGCCTCTGGATGGCTTACGTTCACTCATGCAAGCCATCTATTTAGGGGCTTTTTTACCAAAAGTTATGAAGCCTTGTTTTTAATTTATCACTTTTCCTATCCATGATAGACTTCCTCAAAAAAATAAATGCAAGTTTTTCCTTTTTTATATACTTTACAAGAGCATCTTGAGTGTTTTTTTCTCCTGTTTATTACCAAAGATCACATAGAGCTGGCTATGCTACACTTTGCTTGATATAGAGACCAAGTATTCCCACACCTTCTACACGTGGTCCCCACAACACAAGGATATCAGAGTGACAGAACAGATGGGAATATGAGAATGTGGGGGTGGGAGGCCAATGGGCACAACCCCACTCTCCCTCTCTTCACCATTGCTCACTGTGTTTCTTGAACAGTCCCCTGGGACTATTAGGGGAATTTTCCATTCCAGTCCTGTATAATATGCTGTTTTATGGCAAAGAAGGGATTCGAACCCTAGCCTCTTAGTCCAACCTTCAGACCACTACAGCATTCTGACTCCTGCATTAGAGTGTCTCTATAGATGAACATGAGAACCAGCATGATGTAGCAGCTTGAGGGTTGGGCTATGACTCTGGAAACCAGGGTTCAAATCCACACTCAGCCAGGGAAACCCACTGGGTGACCTCGGGCAAGTCATACTCTCTCAGCCTCAGAGAAAGGCAATAGCAAATTCTCTATGAACAAATCCTATGGAGAAAACCCCATGACTTAGGGTCACCCTAAGTCATAAATGGCTTGAAGGCACACCACAAAAACATTGATAGGAAAGCGTACCAGCAAAGACTATTTCATACAGTATAATTTAATTCTGTAGGTTCAATACTTATGTCTCTAAAAGCTTGGCAAGGAAACACTGTACGCCTTTTCCTTCTCAGTTTGTTGTGTTTGTTTTGTTGTTAGGCATGTTCAATGAGCTCTGTAATTTCATGGTGTAATTATAAGTACCCAAGCCCAGTAGAACAATCAAAGTATTTTCCTCTAAGTGGAGCTAATCATATGGCACAGCTACAAAAAGAGATGTTGTCAATGGATTTTGCTTTGAGCTGATTTACGACATGTACGTACATGTTATTCTCCCAGACTCCCAGTTCAGTAATGAAGTACATAACTCAGATAATGGACATTTCTTGAAACAGCCAGCTACTCCTCTTCTACGACACTCCTGTGCTCCATGTTGAAAGTTAGCTACACAGACTGGAAGATCACAAGGCCAACATCAGAAAACAGATACAGGACCAGAAGTCAGCAGGCACAGGTTCTTGGGCACATCCTGTGCGTGTGCCATGTTTTGGGTTTTTTTGAGTCACTAGCTCTTAATGAGGGAGCTTTATGAGCCTGTGCTATGTCAGGTGGACCATCACCTTGCAGCTGCATTAGGCACCAAACTACGAAACAGGCCCAAATAGAGAAAGAATCTAGATTTCCCCCCTCCTTTCCAACCTGAATGTCTCTTGATACTTTAGACTGCGACCTTCTTCACTCTTGAACAGGGGGAACACTCTTGGGCAGGGGGCAGTTGCAAAGGGAGGAGCCCAGGCTGGGACAGGGTGGCGCAAGATCTACCAGAGGATAATCACTGATCCCAGGGCCTTTCCACTCTACATTATGACAGTGTAGGGTGGAAAGGCCCTTGGATTGTTTTGGTGATGGAATTATGTGGAATTTGGGGGTTTTGTAGTTTTCATAGAATCATAGAAACATAGAAATGTAGAGCTGGAAGAGACCACAGGGGCCATCCAGTCCAACCCTCTGCCATGCAGGAACACTCTCAAAGCACTCCTGACAGATGGCCATCCAGCCTCTGCTTAAAAACCTCCAAAGAAAGAGACTCCACTACACTCCCAGGCAGCATATTCCACTGCCAGACAGCCCTGACCGTCAGGAAGTTCTTACTGAGGTTCAGGTGGAATCTTCTCTCCTGCAGCTTGAATCCATTGCTCCTTGTCCTGGTCTCTGGAGCAGCAGAAAACAAGCCCACTCCCTGCTCTACATGACATCCCTTCAAATATTTAAACATGGCTATCATGTCTCCTCTTAACCTTCTCTTCTGCAGACTAAACATACCCAGCTCTCTAAGTCTATCCTCATAGGGCATGGCTTCCAGGCCCCTCACCATTCTGGTCGCCCTCCTCTGGACTTGCTCCAGCTTGACCATGTCCTTTTTGAATTGGGGTGCCCAGAACTGGACACAGTATTCAAGATGAGGTCTAACCAAAGCAGAGTAGAGTGGTACCAGGACCTCCCTCGGTCTAGACACCATACTCCTATTGATGCAGCCGAAAATTGCATTGGCTTTCTTGGCTGCCGCATCACACTGCTGACTCATGTTCAGCTTGTGGTCTACGAAGACTCCTAGATCCTTTTCACACGTACTGCTATCCAGCCACATGTCCCCCATCCTATATTTCTGTATTCCATTTTTTCTACTTAAGTGTAGCACCTTACACTTCTCTCTGTTGAATTTCATTTTGTTAGCCTTGGCCCAGCTCTCCAATCTATCCAGGTCATTTTGAATTTTGATCCTGTCCTCTGGCGTATTAGCAACCCCTCCCAATTTGGTGTCATCTGCAGATTTGATGAGTATGCCCTCTATTCCTTCATCCAAGTCATTGATAAAGATATTGAACAGCACTGGGCCCAGGACAGAACCCTGTGGCACCCCGCTAGTCACTTCTCTTCAGGATGAAAAGCAGCCATTGGTAATCACCCTTTGGGAATGATCAGTCAACCAGTTACAGATCCACTTGTCCAGCCCACATTTTACTAGCTTCTTTGCAAGAATGTCATGGGGAACTTTGTCAAAGGCCTTACTGAAATCAAGATATGCTACATCCACAGCATTCCCTTCATCTATCAGGCTAGTAACTCTATCATAAAAAGAGATAAGATTAGTCTGGCATGACTTATTTTTAAAAAATCCATGCTGATTTCTTGTGATTACCACATTGTTTTCTAAGTGATTAGAAACTGTCTGCTTAATGGTATGCTTCAGGATCTTTCCAGGTACTGATGTCAGGCTGACTGGGCGATAATTATTTGGGTCCTCTTTTTTCCCCTTTCCTGAAGATGGAGACAACATTTGCCCTCCTCCAGTCTGCTGGAACTTCTCCTGTCCTCCAGGATTTCTCAAAGATTATAGCAAGCAGTTCCAAAATGATCTCTGCCAGCTGTTTTAATATCCTAGGATGCAATTCGTCTGGCCCTGGAGACTTGAATTCATCCAGTGTGGCCAGGTATTCCTGTATCACCTCTCTACCTATTGTGTGCCTCATTTCCCTTGCTTCCTCACCTGTTCCGCAACTGCCAGGTTGCGTGCTTGTATCCTTTTGGGAAAAAACTGAGGCAAAGAAGGTGTTAAGTAGTTCTACCTTTTCTCTTCCCCCTGTTAGTAATTCGCCATCTTCTCTGCGCAGCGACCTTATCGTCTCCTTCTTTTTCCTTTCGCTGCGGACATATTTAAAAAAGCCCTTTTTATTGTTTGTAATGTCTCTGGCCAGCCTAAGTTCGTTCTGTGCTTTAGCATTTCTTACCTCCTCCCTACATCTCCTAGCTACTTGCTTAAATTCTTCTTTGGTGGTTTCCCCCTTCTTCCATTTCCTATACGTGTTTCTCTTAACACTTAGCTCAGCTGAGAGTTCTTTAGTCAACCATTCTGGTTTCCTCAGATGCCTGCCATTTTTCCTCCTTATAGGCACAGTTTTAGACTGTGCCTTCAATATTTCCTTTTTAAGGAACTCCCATGCCTCCTGAACTCCTTTCCCTTTCGCTATTCTTGACCATGGAATTCCAGCCAGCAGCTCCCTAAGTTTACAGAAGTCTGCTTTTTTAAAATCTAAGATGAGTGTCTGGCTACACTTATCTTCTCCTTCCCACTGAATGCCAAATTCCAATAGGGCATGGTCACTCCCCCCTAAAGATCCAACCACTTCTACCTCATTAACAAGGTCATCCCTGTTGGTCAGGATCAGATCTAGAATATTTGATCCCCTTGTGGCCTCTTCCACCTTCTGGACCGTGAAGTTGTCTGCAAGACAAGCAAGAAACTTGCTGGACCTTGCTGTCTTGGCAGAGTTTGACTGCCAACATATATCCGGATAGTTGAAATCTCCCATTATTACTGTTTCTCTCCTTTTTGAATGTGCAGTCATTTGGTTGAGGAAGGTGTCATCAAAGTCCTCAGTCTGGGTTGGCGGTCTATAGTAAACTCCCACAAGAATATCCCTATTGTTTCTCGCTGCCTTAATTCTTACCCAAATGCTCTCGACCTGGCTTTCTGGGTTTAAGTCCTGGATCTCTTCACAGGTGAAAACATCCTTGACATACAAGGCTACTCCTCCTCCTTTCTTGTTTGGTTTTGTAGCAGTTTGGCTGAGAATTCTAAAGGCCCCTCTCTAAAGTGCAAACCCCAGGATTCCACAGGCTGCTGAAAGTGGAATAATAGCGCTATAACAATGTAGGGCGGAAAGGAATCAAGATTCTCATTCAGTTTCCACACTGGAATTGGTAGGGTCCATTCACATCTAGCTGTTACCGCAGTTTCCTTAGCCCGAGCTCGTGGGATATTAGATATCATTTGATATCAATAATTTGGCCTCCTTTACCTATTCCTCTCTACATGCTTGTGAGGCCCCCGGACAAGCATACATACAGGCTCGGTCGCTAATCGCTGAAATATTCCAAACTAATACAGGCAAGGCCAGAAATAGCCAAACCACCGCTTCAGGAGACCTCAAGGCAAGTACCACATTATGTATACAACTACTTACAAAGGACTCCCTGCCCCAAGCAGGCAGCTTGACAAGTCGAACACTCAATTGTCAAGCACTCTGCGTTTGCATACTGGCTACTCTATTGACAATTCGGTCTTAATCATGCAAAATGCTGACCTTCTGGAGGCTTTGTCTCCTGCCCAAAACTCATTGTTGTCCCTGAGAACGGACTAGCCCACGGCCACATTTTCCCCTATAAGAACCCCTGACTTTGAGAGTTTCCTCGGATCACTCTTAGCTTCTATCCCACCTTGCTGTCGCTTCGTTCAGTGAGCCTTCCCCTCAGCTCCTCGTGCTGAGAACTCTACTTCAACAGACCTTTTTCTTCCGACTTCCCAAGGTTCAGGACAGGTGCAGTATTTGCCATACCAAACCTCCTCTTAAAATCCCTCTATCCCACTCCAACCTTTATTTCTATAGTTCTCTGTGTGAGTGTGTTGCATACACATGTTTGACTGTATATCAATAAAAATAACAATTACTATTTTACTTCGGTTTACTCCTTGACTCGGCCTGACCCCGTAGACATTGGGTAAAAGATCTCACTCCATTGCCCTGCCTTTCTCATTGCTAGCTTGTGCTCTTTTGACTAATTCCCAGCTTGATAATTTGGAGCGCACTTAGGTGTCCCTCATGGGACCCCCAGAAATCAGGGTAACAGAGCCATGCATCCTCTCAGAAATGGAAGACTCCAGAAGGCCTGGGGTGGTTTGCTTTTGACCAAAAAAAAGAGGTGGAGGAAAAATTTGGCAGTTTCATCACTGTTCTTTGCAGGCTTCACAGTGGGATCAAAATCCTCTTCAATCTGTGCTTTTGTGTAGTCTAGAACTAGGGGACCTGGAGCCCTCTATAGATAGTTGGACTTTAGTTCTCATCAACCTGAGTTGGCTTGCCACTGGGGAGAGCTTATGGGAGTAAGAATCTTTGACATGTGGACAACCAAAGATTCCTCTACATATAGTAGGTCCAACCCAGCACATTTCTCTGCTTAAGATAAAGGAGAAGATTAAGTTATGTACAGAAGCTGACCAGACTGGCTGCTGAATCTTGACACTGGAGGTGGGGTGGCATCTTACACCACATCAAAGGGCAGAAGATGCGCTTAGACAGTGTAGAGGAGGAACACAGATGTCTGGATGATTCACAAGGCCTAGTTACAGCTTCCTGTCTCTAACCATTTGCTGCCCAAAAAAGCTTCACCCCTTTGTTTAATGGTAGGGCCAGCCTGACATGCATATAGAGGTTGCTGGATTGGGATGGCTAGTCCCATCCATACTTAGCATAAGATCTACACAGAAGCTACATGGTGTACCACTTGTACATACATAAGCTTTGTGTGCAATCAGAAGTGCTGAGTTTTGTGCCTATGATTCTACACCAATTGTGTGGAAGGGCAATACTGTAGGTCGAAGCACATTCATTGTGCTTTTTGTCCCACAAAACATGGGAACCCAAAGATGGCTAATGGAACAGCTGTCTTCTCTCCACAACCTCCAACAATGGTGTTAGGAATGACACTAGTGTGGCTTTCATTGGAGGCCAAATGTTGATATGTTGTCATATAAAAACAAAGGGTCTTGCAGCATGTTAAATGTGAACACATTTTATCATACACAGACTTTGTGGGTTACTGTAGCCCGTGCCAACTGCTCTTTCATTTAAGAAGTGGTGAAAAAGAAAAGGGAAGAAATCCTTGCTTACCTCATTTTAAAATGGTAACCCATCCTAAATTGACTATAATCCTATTCGCTTCTGGAAAATGGTGCTGGTACTCAGCACCAGTTTTTGGACCTCTTATGCCTCACCCAGAAATGAAGAAGAGGGAGGAGGAGAAGGAAGGAAGGAAGGAAGGAAGGAAGGAAGGAAGGAAGGGAGGGAGGGAGGGAGGGAGGGAGGGAGGGAAAACTAGATCAAATCCGTCTCTTAGGTTTTTTTGTGAAGAAAAGGTATTGGATCTATTTTTTAAAATAAAACATTTGTGTCCAGTGTTTATACTTCTGTGTTCCATAATTCTAGAACATTGTGCGAGAGTTGCACTATTTGTGAAAGAATCATTCTGAGCAAACACCTTTCACATACATAAACATTACCCTCTCCTCATGTCTTGTGGAGTAAGACTTTGGCGCAGTATGTTAGTAGCAGCCCTTTTTCCAGGGTTGCACAGTGACGGCAAATGAAGGCACATAAAATTGACCAGCTCTGAGCAGCCTGTTTCCCCATTGCTTTGCTCCCTTTGTGGCCAGTGCTCCTGTACCTTTTTTCCTTTTGATGGCATTGTTACAGCACCATATTGCACCAAGAGGATTCTGGTTTAAGTTTCATCCAAGCCAGGATTCTGCTTCTAATATCAACCACCTTCTTTCCAGAAGAGCCAGAAACGGTATATGAAGATGATGCCTTTTGTTGTTGTTGTTGTTGTTGTTGTGTGCATTCAAGTAATTCCCAACTTATGGCCACCCTAAGAGAAACATGTCATAGGGTTTTCTGGGGGCTGAGAGTGTGTGAAGTGTCAAGAAAAGGTTGGACCAAACCTGTAGAAAATACTTTGTGATATGGGTCGTTAAGTGTACCTGTGAAAAGCCATGTGACTCTAGCTGAGTCATGCTGAGTCATGCTGATGAGCAATCAGGGGAGAAGGTTGCATCAGGTGTGGGGAGAATGCAAAGGCTGGCAGGATTGCATCAGCTAGTGTGAGTATAAATATAGCTGAGAGCTAGCTGACAAGTTGCACATAGTGTCTGATGTGTTTGCTGGAGGCTCTGTCAGAAAGAGCAAGTAGGGGGATGCTGGAATGCCTTCTGGAGAGTCTTGTAAATATGTACACATTGTAACTGAAGAATAAATTGCCTCCTTGATGGAAGAGAACAATTGGTGTGGGTGAGCTTTTCCTGCCTACAGTGCACTGCTGCTAAGATATTCTCTGCTGCTGGGCACACTTCCAAAGCTGTGAGAGCAATCTCTGCAATATTTTGGGTGTGACATGAAGAGCCCAAGGTCACCCAGTGGGTTTACATAGCCAAGCAAGGAACTGAGTCTTTGTCTTCAGAGCCATAATTCGATGCTCAAATCACCACACCACACTGGCTCTCATGATGGTTGTTACATGTTGTTTTCCTTTCCAAGTTGCATATTCCAACTATCCTGATTTGGCAGGGACAGCCCCAATTAATCATCTACTGTCCCATTTTTCAGCTGCTTTTAAAATGTCCCAGTTTCTCTCCTCCTCTCATGTTCCCCCTGTATCCTCAGCTTATTTCAGTTGTTGAAAACTGTGTTCCCATTGCAAAAGTGATTTGCACTGAGTTGACTCATTGGGAGGACAGCAGAATGGAAAGGAGAGGAGGGGCAGAATCTTGCCTTTCCCAGTAGACTCAGACAAAAGTAGACTGCTGCAGCCTCTTCTAGCTTGTATGATCTTCCTCATTAATGTGTCTTGCCATCCTGAACACATTCTTTTGTTACCTAGCCACAGGTGTCCCAGTTTTCATCTGTGAAATCTCAGGAAGTATGAACTTCTTTTATATTACCTCTGAAAAGGGAAGTCCTAAATCAACACCCACCAATTATACCTGTTTGCCACAGATGTGTCAGCACTTTTTGAAATATATTTTAAAGGAATAGTACAAGCATTAGCTTAGTAAATTTACTGTATTTGCTGGCATATAATACTCACTTTTTTTCCTGAAAAATACTCTTTGAAAATTGGGTATGTCTTATACGCCACTGTGTCTTATACACTGGCAAACAGTATTTGCCAGTGTATAAATGGGGTGCATCTTATACATGGGTCCATCTAATATGCTGGCAAATATAGTATATAAAGAATAACATGGGAAGGGCCGTAGTTCAGTGTCTTGTGAACAGAAGACTCCAGGTTTAATCCGTAGTATTTCCACTTAGGCCATGAAAAAATTCTTCTCTTGGAAAAGATATCCCTGCCATCCCCGTCAAGACATCAGTAAATAATATTGAGTTGGATGGACAAGGGACCCTTTCACACTATACAGTTGCAGCATTGTGATTCTATTTTAACTGCCATGGCTCCATCCTATGTAACCCTGGGATCTGCAGTTCAGAGAGGGGCATTTAGAGTCCTCAGCCAGGATGCTATTCTGGTGCCTCTGACCAAACTACAAGCCCCAGGATTCCAGAAGAGGGAACCAGGACCATTAAAGTTAAATCATATTACTGTAACTGTGTTGTGTGAAAAGGCTCCAGTGGTCTGAAGTGGCAACTGCATCTGTTTTCAATATGGATTTTTGATTTTGATTTTTGATTTCATTTTCTTTTATTGGCATGAAAACCTCTGTGGGCAAATGTTTCTCCTACCACAGTGCTATGCAAACCACTTCTTATGCAGGCTGCATGACTAGTGCTTTCTTCCATTTGTATTCTGTTTTTTGCTTTTGTCTAGGGATAATCCTCCCATGTTTTATTACTTGCTATGTGCCATTCAGTGGATTTTGACTTATGATTTTGACTGTGAGGGACATCCAAGAGACCCTATTGTTAACAGCCTTCCAAACTCAGAGCCATGGCTTCCTTGACTGAGTCAATCCATCGGTAATGCAGTCAGCCTCTTTTCACTTTCCTTCAGCTTTTCCCAGCAATATCACTAGGTGTCAGTATTTGCAGTTTCTGTTGTGACTTTGGAAAGTTGGTGCTTGTGTTTTGTCAGTGGATAGCAGTCTTATTTGTTCTCTCTCCCACTCCTTTTTTAAATCTAGAATTTCCTGAAATACTCTCAGTTGATAAAACCAAACCATCTAAAATAAAATTTAGAAATAAAAGGACTTCCAAATCTTCCCAAAGCCACCCATATGCTCAAAGTCAAACAGGGACCATTTTGCCCAGTTGAAAACCAACCCTCACCTGGGGGACTTTCACACTATGCAGCTATGGCACAACAATTCTGCTCTAACTGCCATGGTTGCATCCTGTGGAATCCTGGGACTGGCAGTTTAGGAAGGGATATTTAGAATGCCCAGCCAGAGCACTCGAGGGTCTTATTCTACTACAGATCCCAGGATTCTATAGGATACAGGCATGGCAGCTAAAATGGAATCACTGTGAAAGGTCATTAACTTTCAAAACACAGAAAGAAAACCACATCCTATAGATTATTTCACAGCCTCAGAATCATCCCCCACCCCAAACACTCACAGTGAGATTGTAAAAAGTCACCTTGTTCATAAACAGATACAACTGAAGGGAATATGTGAATATAAGAAGGGTCCTTCTGGATCAGACCAAAGGCCTATCTAATCTAGCATTCGGTTCTGAAGAACCGTAGCTACTAAGAACAGTAGCTAACCATTGCCCCAATGGAAAGTCCACCAGCATGAATTGAATGCAACCACTTGCTCTATTTTATGCTTCCCACATGGTATCCATGATAAAAGCTCAGGAGCAATATTGATAACCACTGCCAAATTATTATGAATGCGTCCATGGATGGAGTTGACTAAGGCCTTTTCCATGCAACCACTCTCTTGTATGTTAACCCATCACCACCCCTGCAGCACCTCTGCCAGGATGGAAGTGTGTTCCCAATGTTCCTCTCCTCATGTGACTGACTACCTCTGGAAGGGAGTATGAGGGTCGAGATCCATCCTTCCACACTGCAGGCAGCCTTCTTCCCATGCCTCAGTAGGGGAGGAAGCACATACACTGCACTTCCAGCCCTTCTGCGTGGCCGGCTACAATAGAAAGCTTGCACGATAGGGGGTCATTGACAGAGCTTCTCTGTAAATGATGTAGCCCACAATCACACCAGCTGGCAATGAGAGAGGGGCGGGACCACAATGATGTCATCTGAAAGCATCATCACAGTCCTGCTCTTCTCACATCCTCATGCCAGGGCACCGTCATCATGCGGAAAGGGCTTAAGGGGGAAGTCTTCTTAGCTACTGTGTACTTGTACAGAACTGAGGATAACTGAAGCCATATTGTGTGGGTATAATTTGGACTGTGTGAAGCAGCTTTTGTCCTTGGCTCCAGAATGACTGAAAAAAAAATATAGCTAACCGTGTCAGTATTAATATCACATGAAGTGATGCTATGGTGGATTCTGGCCTAGTTAAACCTAAAATTACCCCTAAAATCAGGTGATAGATTCCTAAAAGGGCAGGTAATAAGTGAGCAATCTCTATTCTCATTGCTCTCCATCTTAAACAAATATAAACAAGACTCAAAACTCCTCACTACAAGGAGAAAACTAGCTCAGCAGGAATGGGCCTTTCTCTTCCATATGTGCATTTTTTAAGAAAATTTGCCAGATATTTCTTTTATTGTGTGTGGGCAGCAGTGAAAAGTAAGATGCCAGTCTAAAGTGATCTCATCCATTTTACCACTTCAGAACTATACTATCTTGTTCTTCTGCAAGTGTAAAGCATAAGGAACTATGCCAACATGTTTGTTTTTGTTACAGTAGGGCATTTTTCTTAAAATCTTCTAGAAACAGAAAAGGATAAGAAACACTTATATAAGACAGAAGCAGAGTGCATGCATGCAGTTTATTGGAAGTATAGAAGAGGTTCAAGAATTCTTGATAAAAGGCAAAGTCTGGGCGGTGAGGTTACAGCTGTGCAGGTACAGAAAGCACAAGATATTTTCAACCATTCCTTACACAAAATAGCAATGCATGCATTGATCTATAGGTAAAGCAGATGCATATGCTTAATTTACTGCAACTAGAGCCAAAGCTGAATTTCACAGAAAAATTACGAAACTTCCTCTTGTGTTTTCTAAATTTCATAGTTTTTTTTTAACGGCTGAGACTCAGGGCTTGTCACCAAAAGGTCTGTAATGATATACATGTAGAACAATTACAGATACACACCCCACACCTGCCCACTCTGCCACCCCAAACCTCTGCCACTCCAAAATTTATTCTGAACCCAAAACATGGACATTTGAATTGAGCTTCTAAAAATTTGAGGAGATAAATGCCAACACCCTGTCCCTTAGTCTATTCCAAGTCTAGCTGTAGCAACACTATACCGTATATTAAAGGGAATGATCTAGTACAATTTGAATATGCATGCAAAGGGATCAACAACAAAAAATCTGTTAAAAATCTATATGTATATAAATTTCCTTTCTGGTGCAAAGAGAAAAGTGGGACAGAGAGACAGAAATGTTATTTGCAATCCCATCTTGGACAAAATTAATACATTGCTTCTCTTTCTGAAATGCTGTGCTAGACACTGTCAAACAAAGGGATTTTAAATATGGTGCTAGTCCTAATTTTGTCTATATAAGAAAATTCAGGTGTGAAAAGAGAAGGGAAAGGAGCTTCAGTGGAGGGAAAATGCTTGAGTAGCCAAAAGAACTCCTTCCTAAAGACAACTACCCAGCCACTGAAGTGAAACCACATCAATCCACAAGAAATCATTACTGTGGGGGGGAAAATGTCTGGCTTTAAAATGTTTGGCATAAGTATTTTTCAAGTACATGGCTGGTATCAGCCAGTTAACATTTAGGAATGTTACCTTTCTGGACTACAATTCCCAGATTTCCCCCAGCCAGGGGATTCTGGCAGCTGGCTGGGGAATTCTGGGAGTTGTAATCTAAAAAAGTAGCTTTTCCCAAGATCTGCCATCAATATAATGATTCAGGCAGCCCAATCTTGGTGCAGTTCTTTCCTCCCAGGATGTGGGCCTCAAAAAGCACTTCTTCTGGCTGAGGAGCCAATGTGCACATTTTTTATCTCATTTCGGGAGCCACCATGCACGGCTGTTGAGAGGCCTCCACCAGATCCAGGGATGTGACCCCCAATCCCAGAGCCTCCAATACTGTGACTCACACTGCCTCCAGCAGCTCCTACTGCATGATGGATCCCACCATGGTGCCCACCCACACAGCTCCCATCAAGAGAGATGCCTGAGCTGTGCCTTCCACCCCCAGCACCCACCACGTGCTTACTGCTAACACTAGAAGTAAAGCCTCCTGCTCCTCCGGCCCCGACTCCAGAACCATGTCCAATCCCGTAACTGACTCCCGATGCCCGGCCTACTGAGCCGGCAGACGTTCTGGGGCCCATTGTGTGGATACATCCTGCGCTTCCAGAACTGAACCCTTCACCCATGCCGCCAAAGGCGCCGACTCCATGTTCTAGGCCTCTCCCTACTGCACCACCATAGGCCATTCCACCTCCAATGCCTGGAGCACATTCACCAACCGGGTAGCCTCCACTGACCATAGCTGCAAGAAAGACGGACAAAGAGATGTTCTGTTACATTCATGGTAAATCTGCAAATTGGGGGAGAGAGGCAAAGTCCCACACACAGCACTTAAAATTTTAAATAAGGAGCGCATGCTGCATATACTCACTGACACTGACAGGGTTCCCTGTGCATATCCTGTGGGGAAGGAAAAAGCAAAATGTATTCATTATTTCACAGTGAGTTTGTAGGCCCTTCTTAAAGTCATAAAGTATTGAGGAGTTGTTGTCTTTACTGCTTTGTGGATGACAGGCCCTAAGTTTACATCACAGTTGGGCATCCCCAACTGCGGGCTACAACTCCCCTAAAATTCTGCATCAACAAGAATGACGTGTTTCATATACTGTATTCTGCCTGTAATGAGGAAGCTCAAGAAGGTGTACAGGGAGGCTACTCTGAAGCCCCACTCTGTGAACACTAGAAGCCTTTCTCTGGCTTTTGATATTTTACAAGGTAGCATGTATATGCCTATTTTCACAGCAATAAGTGTTAGGAACGTTAGAACAGTTTCTCAGGGTGCTAAATTCTGTATCCAACAACCAATACCGTACTTGTTTCTTTCCCTTATTTGTTTGTATGTTTCATTATATCCCATATTTCATTATATATGTTGCCACTGGGCTCAGCTCCTCTCCCCTTTTCGGGAGAGTGTCCTACATGGCCTTTCTCCTCCCCACATTATCCTCATAGCAACACCGTGGAGTAGGTATGACGGAGACTATGTGTTGCCCAGTGACTTTCATGCTCATTGGCATCTACAGCCCAGATCTCATTTATACTATGGATTTAGAACACTTTGATGCCACTTTAACTCCCATGGCTCCATCCTATGGAATCTTTAGATGTTGCCATGGCAATTAAAGTGGCACACAATTATGGCCATTTCTGCACTACACTGTTATAGTGCTCTTATTCCACTTTCAACGTCCTATGGAATTCTGGGGTTTGCAGTTTAGGGAGGTGTCTCGAAGGCCTAGTCTAGTGCAGAAATGGCCTATGTTGTGTGTGAGAGACTCCACATTATCCAGTATTACTACCACTATGTCACACTGACTCCTCATATCATCTTTCCAGTATTTTAATGTACACTAAGCTGACTTGAATGTCAGCTTCTCTTTTTCAGCCTCTTTTATAGTGCCCATGCATGTAAATGCAGACATGTGCTCAAAAGTGTGTCCCACCTGTTCTCTTCTCCTTCCAGCATCATTTTGTAGGTAGCAATCTCAATGTCCAAGGCTATCTTGGTATTGAGCAGCTCCTGGTAATCACGGAGCAAGCTTGCCAATTTGTCTTTGGACTGCTGATAAGCATTCTGCAGTTCGGCATGCTTATTCCGGGCATCTTTTAGAGCAATGTCCCCACGCTGCTCAGCATCACAGATAGCTGTCTGCAGATTGGAAACCTGGGAACAGGGGAAGAAAGGAGGAAATCAAAGTGTTTGCCAGGAAGCAAAGCTTAAAAAGAGGGGGAGTGACAATTGGGTGCCTCTCTACCAAACTAATGGGGACTTTTTTTTCCCCTGACTAGCTGCTTGTCACTGCTACTTGGCTTCCTGAAGCATGGTGACATAACACATAATAGGAAAGGATGGGAAGGTCACTTTGGACAAGTGGGTGGGTTGTTCAGGTTCAAAGGGCAGAGCAAGGGTGGCGGCTGGTAGCTCCATATCAGTGAGATGGAGATTCCACCCTAGAATGGACATTAGGGCAAGGAAAAACACAACATCATGACATTTAAGCTTGCAGTAGGTGGACAGACTTAATCAAGGAAACCTTGACCCTGAGTTTGCAAGACTTCAGCAGTGCTGTTGAAAACAGGGTGACTTGGCTGGAGACCTCTCATTCATAAGGTTACTGTAAGTCAAAGTAGCCTTGATACCAAATAAAAACAATATTGTTAGAGTAGAGAAGCAAGAAGAAGAGGCACAGTTTTTAGCTGAGATAGCAGCCTTGCCTTTCTTTCAATGTGTTATTTGGCATTTTCCTAGCTAGCAATTAGACAGCTTGGCCTCAGGCATCTGCAGTAGTCCCTTGTTGGTTCTTCTCATCAGTCTTCTCCTCAGGCATTCCCCTGCTGGAGGACAGAGCTGTGGTTTTCACACACCCTGTTCTGATTCCCTAAACTGGCCACACTTGCTTTCTCAGAGGGAGAGAAGATGCTAAAGCCATTCACCAGTATTGAAGTAAGAGTCACCAGGCAATCCAGGCAGTGTTTATGTGTGGAATGAGGAGGGGGCACCATCCAAAGTTCACAAAAGTTTATTCTTGGAGTACAATACCAGAAATCTACCATCCAGCATGGCTAGTGATTGTGTCAGTTGGCAGATTTTGAGTGTTAACGTTCAAAAATTTGTGCCAAGAACTATTCTCAGCAAAAGCAACTGGAATGAACCAAGACCAGAGGAAGAAACCATGTGGCCAAATCTGCTGAAAGCCTATCATTATTTAAGTGTATATACATTTTGGTGGTACATGCACTGTTCCCCTCCTCACATGGATCAGGAGCATTGGCATTAGATCTTTGTGTCAAGTGACCAAGATCATCCAAGGCAATTGTGAGAGCAGAGTAGTAAGATTTAGTGCCCTACCTGCTTCTTTGCATTTCCGAGATCAGTCTGAAGCCGTTGGATTACTCTGTTGAGCTCTGCAATCTCATGTTGATTGTTTTTAAGTTCTTCATTGAATTTGCTTCGGTTATTCTGAATCTCTGCAATCTAGTGCATGGGACAACAACAGCCCCACAATTAGCAACACAAATCAGGATCACCACCCCACCACCGCTTGCACCTTATTATGCAAGGCTGGCAATTAGTGCTTAACTTTCTATGATGTTTGTTTATGAAAAAAAACAGTCTGAAATGACTGCATGCTGACGGATTTAACTTATATGTACATAGCTCAAATGAATGAATACATGGAACATTCAAGGGAAATTGAACTCTTCACTTTGTCTCCAAAACCACATCTAAACTCTGTGGATTCGAATGACACATTCCCATCAATTGGACTTATTTTTTTCTAATTATGATTGGTATAACGATGGTATAAACTATGTCTGATGAGGACAATAGTGATGGCTTTCATTAGACAAAATTAACATGCATTCATAGGAACTCACGGTCAAGTGGATAAGCTCCACTTGGATTCAGAGGGACACATTTCTGAGTAAGCCCACTTAGGATCACACTATGGTTCTATGCCCTTGTCATCAGCAAGGCTTCAGGTGAAATTTGGTAAATAAATCCTACTGAATACACTGAGACTTTCTTCTGAGTAAACATGGAGACAATTTCATTGAATGACATAACAACAGAACAGAATAGAACAGAACATGGGGAAGAATTTTCAGGATTATATATCAGATATGAAATTTAAATTTTGAGTTCCAAATTTTGGCTTACACTGTAGTGTACAGTAGTGTATTAAAATTTCAGTGCTGAACACACTATGCTAGCCTATCTAAACTAAGACTGTGCTTTAAAAAAAATAATTAATGAATTCAGATTTATGACCAGGACTCATTCAGTTTGGAGTATACTTTAGATTTAATAACGTAAAAATATCTGTATGAATGGAAAAAGGTTATTTGGACAAGGTTTTGTCCTTTAGGGTGATTTCAGCTTTACAGAAAGAAGCTCCAATAAGTGGGTAGGTACAGTTTATTTTTAATTTCATTTGCTTTTCAGTTTGGATTATAGGTTTGTATTCTATCTTGCATTTTGTTAGCTAAATTAAGTGCTATTTCTAGCAGAAGGCTGGATACAAGATAAATAAACAATCCTCATATGAGAGGTGATTGGAGACCAGCTAACGTTGTTTTGCAGTAGTAAAAGATATATGTTTGACATGTTACATAATTTTTCTCACCTAGGTATCTTGCATTTACCATCCATTGTTTTATGACTGTCCATTGAGATGTAAAGACAGCATTAATTTGGAAATCTGATTCCCTGAGGCACATATACCTGAAGAATTCTCATTGTGGAAAGGAAAACAGAGTAATCATAGGAGATTGTACCTCCTTTTTAATATCTAGATTAATCCTGAGAAGCATCACTTTGCTACAGGTTGGGGAAGAAGAGGAATATCTGTACTGCTAGATGATAGCTACTTCAGTACACTAATTTCCCTGCTTTTCAGGCAGAGGCCTGGGATTTGGGTCAAACACAGCACAGGTAGGAATATGGAATAGATGTAGTTGCTGTAATGCCATACAGAAAAGAATCAAAAGGTGCATATAGGTGCACATGGCAGATAACTACATTCCTGATTGCGTTTCTGATTACGAGGGCTCCACTGAGTTGAGATGGAATCTCATTCTTCCAGAAGTTACCAAAAAAAATAAAATAGCTGTTTGAATGATTGTGAAAATGTGATAACCCCAAAGTAGATGAAGCAAAGAAATAAAGAGCAAATGTATACTTGGTGTGCTATCTACTGATTAGCCATTTCCGCACTAGCCTGTTATAGCGCGATGATTCCACTTTCAACATCCTCTGGAATCCTTGGGTTTGCAGTTTTGGGAGGGGCCACGTGGCCCCTCCCGAAACTGCAAACTCCAGGATTCCAGAGGATGTTGAAAGTGGAATCATCGCGCTATAACAGGCTAGTGCGGAAATGGCCATAATCTGGAAAAATTTGGCATGTGAATCACTTCTGTCATTTTTTCAAATCAATGCTCACCTTGTTGTGGTAAAAGGATTCAGCCTCTTGTTTGCTGGAATGAGCAACATTCTGATACCAGCATTCTACATTCTTAATAATGAGGTCCATGTCCAGGTCTCGTGCATTGTCCATTTTCAGAACCACTGAAGTGTCTAAGACATGGCTCTCCAGCTGTTTTAACTCCTGTAGAACACACACAAAAAAAGTACCTCTGTAAGATCACACATCATCATCCTTTACCTCTTAACAGATTCTATAACAGGGGCTGCAGTGCTTCAATTGCTCTTCTGTTTCTAGCTCTTATTAAGACAAAGGCTGTGACAATATGCTGGATAACTATTTCCTAACAATAGGAAAAGAAGCCCTGTGAGGGCTGAAGGGTTCCCCAGGTATATCCGTCACCCCAAAGGACAGCCCAGATAGATACAATAGCCTGTGCTTATTGTCAGCTTTGGCTGATAAGCCGGCTGTGCCTCTTCCTAGAGTTAGAGAGCCAACAGATGGTAGTGCATGCACTGATAACCTCAAGGCTGGGCTTCTACAAAATGCTGTACATTGGGCTAGCTCTGTACAAAGTTTGGAAACTTCAGTTAATGCAAAACATGACATCAGATGGGTTACTGGTGCATAGGAGTGATGATATCACACCTATACTAAAATCACTCCACTGGCTGCCAATTAGTATCTGGGCAAAGTACAAAGTGTTGCTTGTTTCCTTTAAGGCTATGCATGATTTGGGTCCAGGTTGGCTTTGTGATCACTTTCTCCCATATAATCCACCCTGTACAATCAGGTCTTCTGGGAGCCATTTATTTCAGTCAGCCAGGACCAGGCTGAGAACTGTTAACCCGGAGGACTTTATCAGCAGACACCCCCAAATTGTGGAATGACCTGTCATAAGAGATGTGGCAGTTGGATATGCTGTCTGTACTTAAAATAGCATTAAAGAAAATCTCTTCTAGCAGACCTACCCAGATGGTTTTTAAACTGCAAGTTTTTAGATTATGAATTTAATATGTAGGTATGCTTTTTAAACTGATTGTATTATGCTCTCTTAACTGGTTGTGTATTTTTAACTAGTGTTTGTGTTTTTAACTGTGTCGTGTGCCTAATTAGTGCTGTATTTTAATACGTTACTGCCTGTTTCAATTCATCATCATCATCATCATTGTCGTCATCATCATCATCATACATTGCCTCTGGTGCTGGTGGCAACCCTCACATGCTCTGGAGTGCTTCACCCACCCCATTTCTCTGCTTTCTCTCTCTCTCTCTTGCTCTCTTTTCCCACTACCACCTGGGAGAGGTGCAGAGAAAGAGGGACAAGAAAGAGACTGCAACAAGGAGGCTACCTTTCTTGAAAGCTTAAAAAAACCAAACATCAAGGATGACTGCATTTGGAGGCTTTCCTGCCCATATCATGTCCAGATCCGTATCCAATGGTCCACTCTTTAGTGACCTCCATGATAGAAAATAATGACAGATTTTTTTAAATGATCTATCGAAAGACACGCTTTTGCAAAATAACTTCCAACATACATTGTGATGAGGGCGTGATCCTAATCTCCTACCCCTGCTTTCTGTGTCTCTTCCCTTCCAGGGTCCATAGCATTGCAGCCATTGGCTGGAATCCTAAGCATAGTCCATGGTTCCTTAAGTCAATGAGGAAATCACTTCTAAGTTGCTCTTAAATTTATCAACATGAATGTCTCTTGCATGGTGAAATGTTCAGCATTATTTTCTTTCACAGTCAGGAGAAAAGTTGTTGCTGTTGTGTGCCTTCAAGCCATTTCCAACTTAAGGTGACCCTAAAGGAAACCTATAATGGGGTTTTCTGGGGCTGAGTGTGATGCACCCAAGGTCACTTGGTATGTTTTTATGACCAAGCAGGGAAGTAAACTTTGGTCTCCAGGGTCTGTAGTGCAGTGCTCACACCACTGCACCACACTGGTCCTCCAGGAGAAAAGTACTACTATTGAAATAGTGGCTTGCCACAGACCCATCAAACAAGCTCATATGGCAATTGTGGAATGTAATTGCACTCCTAAGTCCCATATTGTACCAAATCCTATAGTACAAGGATGTACCAAATGCAGCCCTCAGTGCTTCTTGTGAACTGCTTCAAAACTGGTGGGACCCCACCCAAAGCCTGGATGATTGACTGGGTCACAAAGGAAGGGAAGAAGAACACTGTTCTTTGGCTTCCAAGATGACTGTTTTCCTACGTGTGTGAGTATGTTGGGGTGAAAGTGATGTGTTTGTGTACATACATGCATGTGCACACACGCACGCGCGCACACACACACACACACACACACACACACGTGTAGCACTTGGTTCACCAGTCAACATTGGATGTAGCCCTTAGAGTTCCAAAAAGTGTTGTCCTCTCATTCCTGGTAGGTAGTTTTCCTGTTTCCTATTTCAATGTAGACAAATCTCTCACATGGTTCATATGAGAGACAATCTTACCTCTCCAAAGACACATCTCAGGACTTCCAACTCTTGTGCCAAAACATCCACTCTAGATTCCAGTTCTTCTTTGTTGAGGAAAACACAGTCAACATCCTGGGGTGGGAAGAGATGGGGGAAAGACAAAAGGAATTGTAAGAGTAGGGAATTTTAAATAGTTAGAATCCATCCTTCCTGTCTTGGCCCTTTCTATAGCTTACCTTATTCCGGAGACATTTTCCCCATCAACGATTTGTGGCACAATCATGCCGCCTGGGAACAGGAGAAGGACGGGACCTGAATGACATCATGCAGAACCACTGTCCAGGTCCCATCCTTCTCCTGTGTCCAGTGTGGGACAACGACGTCCTGCAGAAAGGGCCTTGGAATTCATGCTCTCATTATTTTATTAAATAGAAACTACCATGGGTTTTACAGAGGAAACTTCTATGGGCTTCAAACACGCATTTAGATTCCTCAAGTGGCAGAAGTGGGACACATGTGGCTGAAGCATGAGGGCAAAAACTATTGAGAAAAACTACTATTTTAAGTGGAGAAACATGAGAATTAATGTACTGAGTTTAGGAAGGACAAGACACTGCCCCTTCTTCTCCTCTCCTTCCTGCTGAATTAATTAAGTGCAGTCTACTTTTGCACTTTGGACTCACTTTGCAGCAATTGTTGTAAGGTGAAGATAAAAGGGGGAGAGTGGGGAGAGGAGAGAGAAACCAGGGCATTTTAAAAATAGCTAAGAAAGTGGGACAGCAGAGGATTAACTTGGCAAACCAAGGCAGTTAGAGGGTATGCAGTATTTATATTTGTTCAGAGGTAGAGTTAAATGAAATTTATTGCCGAGTAAGTGTAATAGGTTGCTGCCTTAGCTATAAAGTCTTCTAGAGTGGTCAGGAAAGGTAAAAATTACACATATTCTTGCTCTCTATGGTAGCAATAGTTCTTATTTCCCAAAACCTTCTGTATTACCTTTTTGAGTACTACAAACTCATTTTCTGCTGCTGTGCGACGATTGACTTCATCTTCATATCTGTTAGGAGAGAGAGAGAGAATGAGAGAGAGAAAGGGAGAAATTGTGGATTTGGTCTTGATGTCAGAAGGAAAGCATGGAATTACCAAATTACAAGTAACATTACCAAAAACATATTGTTTTGAGGAATAATGAGGGTGTAAATTTTCCCTCTTCTCACAATAATGTAGTACCTAGTAATGTTACTTTTTTTAGCATAATAACTATCTTTTAGTTCTCAAACACTGGAGGTTATTTGGGGCATTGGGGCCATTTTTCTATGGGTACATTTGTGAAATAATTATAATTAGGAAGAAGATGATGGTATAATGAAAAAGCAGTATTACATAATGGTGAACCAAGTACTTTGAAAAAGTAATAAGCAGTACTAGTATCTTATTTTTTTAAACATAACATTCTGTGTTATATTCCAGTGGTTCCCAGCCTTTGGTTCTCCTAGTGTTTGAGACTTCAACTCCCAGAAGCCACAGCCAAATTGACTAACAGTCAGGCATTGTGGGAACTGAACTGCAAAGTACCTGGAGGACCAAGGGCTGAGAACCACTGTGCTACTCAGAAAAATATGGACAGAATGCAACTCTCATTGATGCATTTGGATAAATGTTTTTCCTACTAGAAATTTGTGTCTGAAATGAATCAAAGCTTTAAATATCTGAAAAGGAGAGGGATGAATAATGATAAAAATGCTCAGGTATTTGACTTTGAATACAAATGTTAAAGCTTTTGTTGTTGTGAAGTCTAGTTGGTCAAAATCAATAATAGGACCAATGCAGGGATTTGGTATACTAGGACTTCAGCAACAGAAATATTTTTCATGAAAATTTTTGGTAGCTGGAAAAAGTGCTCCCTTTTCGTGACTTTTTAGGGTTCTCTTGAGTGGGTGAGATCAATGATCTGGTGGGCTGGAATTGCTCACAACAAGAATACAGAATGTGTTGGTCTTGCTCTGAATTGGGTTCTTTTACTGCTACCAACATGTAGCCATATCTGATTGGCTACACAGCAAAAGGCTATCAGGGTGGAATCAAGCATGTGGTTGAACGAGAAAGAAAAGGCTGCAGTAACTGTTTTTCTTTGCTAGTTATTTATACTGTTTTAATCGACTAGTATTTAAATTATTAGGGATAGAAAGAATATTTACCAGTATACACTTTCTGGCCTAAAAATGGGTTTTCCACCACTCAAGAAGAATGACACAGTTGTGAGAACTTTGCATAGTTTTTTGCCTGGTCTTTGCACATCGCAAAGAGTTTTGGGATTCTGTGTAGAAATATGCATTTCTTTTGTGTATGAATTGTAGGGTTTTCTGCAAAAAAAATCTTGTCTCCAGGTATGTTTTTCTGCAAGATTGCTGCTTTCTATGCAAAAATAAATAAATAAATAAAGCCATCCATCCATCCATCCATCTTGTGCAACAAGAATTGTACACACAAATTCTTGGGCAAAAAAACCAGCAAGTCTGCAAAATAGCCACAATAGCCATGACTGTTGTGCAGACTTGCTGTTTTCTGCACAATGTTTTGCTATATAAGATGACTGAGTGAGAACAGTGGAGCATGTGTGCAAAACTCCACAATTTCACACACAGGAAAGGTGTATTTCTGTACAGAATAATTTCCAAGAAACACTTCAGAATGTACATTTTGTGTGTAAGAACTGTACAGAAATATTTGTTTTCTCTGCAACAGAAAACTGTGAAAATTATTCATCTCCATATACAAGAATGAAATGGTTAAATACTAACATCCCTGCTAGCCACTGATACTTTTACAATACTGTTGTTTTATGGGCAGTACATTTTTATAATGTCATTTTTATTTTTCAGTGGTTATCAGTATCCTTAAAGGAATAAACCTCAAAAATCAGGCTAAATATTCCTAAGTAATAGAAATAAAGGTAAATATATAATTTGGAAAGTAAATTGGCACAACCCAGCAGAAGAAGGTGAAACTAGATAGTGAACTAGAGTTGCTAGGTGTGCCTTATTATAAGAGATGCCCCTTATTTGAATACCAGAAAGTTGATTCCTTATTACAAGGGAAGCATTCTGTGTGATGGTTGAAAGCTGTTCCTGTTAGACAGAGATACCCACCCCGCCAAAATACTGTATTTATAACTTAAAGACAGACATGTGTGCATCATGTTCTTTATGAATGTGAACAATATGTTAATTTTACAGAAAAATAAATGGCTTTAACTGAAAATAATACTTTCATATGGTATAATTTAGATAGAATACAAATTTCCTGATTGTTAAGCCTGTGTGCATGAATTTTAACTATTCCCATATTGCTGTTCTGGAAACCTGGCAACACTATAAGGGAGAATTGAATCTCTAGAACTCTATTCTCAGTCTGCAAACTGAGCTGGGAAAGGAGTCAACAGAGACTTCATGGACATGACAGTAAGCACAGGCTTCTCCCTCTTTATCTGACAAGTCACAGACCGGAACACTGCCAGAAAACGGAATTGGGTGAAAAGAGAAACCCATGTACTGTGCGGTAGGGATGATGAGGCTCCCTTGGAACCAACTGTGTGCACACGCTTGCAAAGTCTCTTAGCCAGCTTAGTGCCTCCTTCAGCTCAGTTTGAGTGGTTCCAAACGGCCCTGCATAGGCAGGAAGAACCAACGAAAAAGCAGAACCCCCACTGAATTAATGGAACTCATCCTTAATTTGGAAGTGTCAAAAGTGCAAATATTCAGTTAATGGGTCATCAAAAAGTGGGGACTTTGTGTAGCGACTCTACCATATCACCTCTCTTAAAAATCTATCTGTAGCCTGTGGCTACTATGGTAAAATAAACAAACTTTCAAATGCTACATGATTCTATCTTGAAAAACAGCCAGGGAGGTTTGGACATAGAAGGAATTAGGACAGATGCAAACGTGTTTCAATTAAAAGGAGCATGGCAGAGTGGGAAGGCCTCCATCTGACAAACTGGGTTTACTTACTTAGACCTGTATTCCTCAACCAGCTCCTGCATATTCTTCTGCTCATGTTCCAGTTTCCCCCTCTCACTTAAGAGGCAATCCAGCTGCTTCTTCAGGGTGGCAATGAAATTCTCATAGAAGCCCTCAACGTTCTTCTTTGCAGGTTGGACACATTGGCTCAAGAGCTCCCACTTGGTGGCAAGCACTTTGTTCTGCTGCTCCAGGGATCGAACCTGAGAGGAACATGAGGTCCAGTCACACATTCCAATATTGGCAGACTCTGCTCACAATGACAAATTTGTTGCCATACACTACAGGACAAAAGAAGACAGGACTTTTGCTCCTTTGGTAAATGCATAGGTCAAGATTTTCAATAGAAATATTCACCTGTTTCTTCTCCCTGTAGATCCTTTCACTGGCTACAGTTTGGGCCAGGGCCTGTTTCAAACTTTTGGTTCTGGTATGCAAGGCTTTGTGTTCTAATGTCCCTCAGTACCTCTCAACTTGGCTTGTATAGTGTGCTCCATCCAGGAATATAAGATCTACAAGCAAAGGATTACTATTTGTCCCACCAATGCATACAGGTCTGTCAAGGCTGCGAGCCTTTCACAATCTGGTTCTGCATTTGTGGTATGGTCTTCTTTTGGACCTCTGGCTGGAGGAGGATCTCACCCATTTTCTTAAAGGGCTGAAGACCTTCCTCTTTGATTCACCATCTTAAGCCACTGAGTTGTATTTAAGGTGCTGAGATGGGTAACGACTGGTGAGGTTTTGGTGATTTCATTCCATGTGTTGCTGTTGTGTTATTTTATTGTCTTCGTCCCTGACTGCATATGTTGATGTTCTGCCCTTTGATGAAAAAGGCGTTATAAATAAATGTTAGTATTATGTAGTTTGTGCTGACTTAGTTATTACAGGGGTAGCAGGCCTCTCCTTTTTTGCCTCTGGCCACTTGAACCACAGCACAATTCAGAACTGCGTGGCCTTGAACTTTCTCTCTCTCAACAACCATTTGAAGTGAGCATTTTCACCCTGATGCACCAAGTTTTCTTTTTTCCTTAACTAAATCTGTATCTCTCTGAAAGATGTCCCTAACTTTTGAATATTTAAAGCCATTTCACATGTTATGCTGCATCATAGCTGGGTTTGTCACTGAACATAATAGCATCATGGGGAATCACAATCAATTGCTGCTATCTGGAACCATAGCTGCTTTTGAGAGATACCATGGTAAGCTAGTGGGCTGTTACCCAGCAACATGTTGCTGTGGTTGCTATTTTATTCATTTATATCCTGCCTTTTCCCCAATAATGAGACTCAAAGCAGCTTATTTTATATGTGTATGTGTGTGCGTGTGCAGACTAAAAACCATTAAAAAAGAGATAAAATAAAATAATAAATACAGTCAGCTCTTTATACTTGTGGGTTTGACATTCATGGATTTGATTATTTGCAAGTTTCTCCAAACTCTGCCACCCCTCAGTTGCTTCTCTTTCAGGGGAACCTTTTCTCTTAGTGTCTCCAATCAGGCCACACAGCTCTTTAAAAACCCACCTCCAGCGCTCCTCCTCCTCCACCAGCCACTGTCTGGCCAGCTAAGGACAGCTCAAAGCCTGATTTCTCAGTACCACAAGTCCTCTCCCAAAGCTCTCCATACACCCAAGGAAGGAGATGGACAGGAGGGAGGTGGTACAGGACCATCATGCCAACTGTCTCTTTTCCCTGACCTGATTTAGACCCTGGGTGCCCATTCTCCCCACTTGTGCCTCAGTCCCCTTCCCAGAGACACACAAATTTTGTTATTTGCAAATTTTTCACTTTTGCGAGTGTCCTGTGCCCCTAACCCTAGCAAATGTGGAGGGCCAACTGTAATAAATATTATATGAAAGACAATTAAACAATTTATAGCATTACAAACATTCAAATTCATTAAAAGACTATATATAAACTACAAAACAGTGCAGCACACCATTAAAACCCATCTGAATCAGTTTCTCAAAACATGATGGCATAAGAATGTTTTGACTTGCCAATGAAAGGAGAGCAAGGGCAGGGCCACTATCACCTCCTGAAGCAGGGGTCTCCAAAGTCTAGAAGCAGTGACCAAGAAGGCCTTCTCCCCACCAAATGAGCCCAAGAATGTAGTGGGACAAAGAGAAGGGCCTCTCCAGAAGTTCTCAGAGCTCTTGTGGACCCAACCCATTCCCTTTAGCATGGAGAATAAGGAAGGAAAGAGATTGTTCTCCCTCGTCTTCAAATTTTGCTGTTGCTACCACCTGACAGATAAATGGAGCAAAGGAGGCATTTGGGGAAGGTGTACTTTTGTGGAAAGGAATGGGGGAAAGCAAGTCTTCAAGAGCTATTCTTTGGAGCCCGGTGTTTGTTTTGTTTTGTTTGTTGTGGGGGTGTACTAAAATACTGCCTTTTCTCTCTGTACTCCTCTGTCTCTATTTCAGACTACTGTATACTTTAAGGGAATGGACTGAGAGACTGTAGAACTATGGATTGTACCACTCCAGAAATCACAGGTGCTGGAACAGTTAAATGTTTGAATACTCTCCTGTATGCAGAACTTCCTGTCTATAGTAAATGATCACATCAGACAGAGGGCTACACATTTCTTTTCTATTTATTGTGCTGATTTGCTACATGTATGGAGCTTGGCATATCAGCAGGTTTGAAAAAAACAACACACACCCATACCGTCCTTTACAACCTACAGCCCAATGTGATAAGGGACACCTCGATCCACCATCTCATGTGGCGTTATGTGTGAAAGAGCTCCTACAATGAGTGCCTTAGTTTAATTTAGTCATAATCTTCAAATTGCACTTAATGTCCTGAAACCGAATACAGGTAAACTGTTCTTGCTATTTGGCTTAAGTGCTGGGTTGCATAACAGTGTCTTCTATTTCATGCTGGAAATGAACAAGGCATTCTAGCACAGATCCAAAACAGAAGTTATAGAAGGTACGCTATCACTTGTATTCAGTTGGAATGGACAGTGAAAAGAAGACTTTTGAAACAAGTGTTTAAAAAAAATTAAAAAGTTATTTATTAGTATTATTATTATTGTTAGGTTTTTAGCTTTTTCCTGTTTTGGCATTTTTTAAAAGCTGTCTTGGGTCCAATGCTGGGAGAAAAGTGGGTATAAAAAAACAAACAAACAAAAATAGACGTTCTCAACATTTCCAGGGCTTCTTAGTGAGTTAGACACAAAAGATCCTGAAAAGACCATAAACTTAATGGTCCTCCCGATAACAGATACCCACTTGTGCTCAAATACTTCTTGCCAAATTTCTCTCTTGACTTAAACTGGAGCAGCAAATCTGTATACGTATATCTTTCTAAAAGCGGAGGTAGCCTTCCTCATGCTGAAATGGGAGAGAAATGTTGTAGTGGGAAGAAACTAGTCATCCAGGGCTTCTGATACTACAAGCTGGCAATGGATTAGATTTAGATGATTTTAAGGGATGTTATTTTTCTCCCAGAAAATCCTTACACAGCACTGAACACTACAGATTTTCTGTATGAAATCCACGAGAAGACTCTCAGCTTAGAAGGGAGAGGTCAGGAAGAAATAAAGTTGTATTGTTTCTAGTTTGTTCTATGAGTTAATTTAATTTTCTAATTAGTTGCAGCGATTCAAGGTGTTGTATTGAATTGAATGTATATTCCATTTCCCCCATTCCAGTCCCTAGAGCTGGCACTGAAGGTGGTCATAAAAAGTGATATAAAGAATATTTGCAAGTGTTCTTAAAGTGGGTTTTTTTTTCTTATTTTCTTCATATCAAGATGTCCTTCCCCCTCCTGAGAGCAAAGCAAAAAGACCCCTCCAAAAAAACAGTACTTTCCACCATCATCAGGATCAACAGAAAAAAATATTGTTCCTTCTGCAAAAAAAAAAAAAAGATTGAGTTTTGTGCAAAATTTTTAGTAAAAAAGAACTAAGTAAAAAAATCATTTGTAAAATATGTGCTCATATATATATACATATATATGTATATGTATCCTTAATATCCTTAATACATATATCCTTAAAAATTGAAAATTTGCAAAACTTCTTCGAACACCATCCAACAAAGAAAAAAATTGCATTTTTTTGGTTCCCATGTACAGAAACAAAAATAAGTATAGATTTACTTCCCTGTTCACAACCTCATGATCTCAAATTTTAGTCGTTCTGCATCTCAAAAGTCTTATAAGTGACTAACTATACAAGGGCAGATCCAAATTCTGTTTTGTTACATGTAGTAATTTGTTCCCGCAAGTATGGCAACTTATTTATGCAGCTTTACTCAATCTGTTTTACTTGCGGTGGTTAAAATAATGGTAATAACAGTAACAAGATTAACAGCAAGAACCATCAAGCCAAATGACTTTCTCTTACAACAGATGTGTCATAGTTGCAGCACTACAGGTTGTTTCACTTGAAGTGAAGTGAAGTGAAGTTGCATGTCTGTACACATAAACATAAATGGTGTCATGTTTGTTTATACGTTATGCTTGTTATTAATGTAACATTGTGCATGCATGTGCAGGTACTGTGTGTTTGTGTGTGTGTGCATGTATCATAAACATGGAAAAATATTTCTGTGTTCAAAGAAAGATTTTTGAAAAGTGAATTCCAAAGTGAGATATTAATCAATGAGAAGCAAGTGATTAAAAGGAGTGATTGAAGGATTCCTTTGAGAATAAAGAAATGGCATTAACAGATGTCAAAAGAAAAGAGTAAAGTGAGATGAGGGAGACAATTAAAAGTTGGTCAGGACTACATCATACACAGCTATTTTGCCTTCATCTTAAAACTGTGGGGGAAAGAGATGAAAATGACTGGCCATGCTTTTACCTTGTCAATGAAGCAAGCAAACTGGTTGTTCAAAGTCTTCATCTCCTCTTTCTCATGGGTTCGTGCTTTTTGCTCTTCTGGATCCACTCCAACAGAAAGTGGCTTCAAGAGGCGCTCGTCAATGGAGACCCCTCGTATCCCTTCACCTCGGCAAGGTACGCCACCACCACCACCAGCCACACCTCCAATCCGGCCAGGAAAACCTCCCTGGCACTGAGGCCCACCATAACCTCCTCCAAAGCCTCCACCATGGCTCATGCCACTAGTACCTTGACCCCCAACACCTATAACTTGGACAGGAACACCTATACCTTGACCAGGAACACCTATACCTTGACCAGGTACACCTATACCTTGATTTCCTATGCATTGGCCCCCAATACCTATGCCCCCATGGCCAGGCAGGCCTATCCCCTGCCCACTTACATTTATACCTTGGTTTCCTATACAGGGACCCCCAATACCTATACCTTGACCAGGCAGACCAATACCTTGCCCACTTGTAGTCACACCTTGATTCCCTATGAGATGACCCCCAATACCTATACCTTGACCAGGAAGACCTAAACCTTGCCCACCTATACTCATACCTTGGTTCCCTATGCATTGACCACCTATACCTTGACCAGGCAGACCTACTGCCTGACCACCAATGCCACCTATAGCTTGCCCAGGTAGACCCAGACCTTGGCCACCAATGCCACTGTAGATTTGCCCTCCATATCCCTGACCATAAGCGATGCGCTGGCTTCTACCTCCAATGTTGTTAAGGCTCATGCTGGAGTAGCCGCCAACCCCACATGGTCTTCCAATCGGCTGGCACACAGGGATACATCTGCCTTGACCACCACCCAGGCCACCAATGACAGAAGCAGAGGAGAAGTTCCTTCGTCCATTAAAGTACTGAGGACCACCACATATGTTCATGGTAGCTTTTGGCAGGAGGAATGTTAAGCAGGAGATATTAACAAAGCAAGGGAATGAGGGAAGTGCAAAGGATGAAGGAAGAAGAGGGGGGAAAAGTCCTTTGATTTGAAACTCAGAGCGTCTCTCTTATATATGGCTCAAGAGCTGCATGGGATGCAAAAAAAATCAAATGAAACAGCATGGGTTTGGTTTGCCTAGAAGCTAGAAATGGTTTCTTTAGCACAACCTATGCTCCAGAGCAAATACTTATCATACATGGAATAGTGTGAAATTAAAAAAAACTTGCTTTGCTTGCAAGCTTCACTCTCAGAAGCCTTCATATTTAACTTTAATTAATCTGCTTCCTCCCAGTATGTAATTATCATTCAGCCCAAAACAAGTGGCTTGTTTATGGGTGAGTTTCATTTGCAGATTCATCTCTTTTAATATTTAATTATGTGAAGGAAAGCACCATTATTTTTAAGGAACAAGACAGTGCAATTTATTTATTTATTTGCTCCCTTGACACCCAGACCTAAATGTACAGGAGGCTGCATTTAATGTTGCCACTAAAATTTTGTTCTAACTTTCACAGCAAGTTTAGCACATTTAGTAGCTCCTCAAGGAAAAAGCATCACAGAAAGAAAAAACCCAATAAACAAATGCTAGCAGAATTCTGCAGACTCCTGATTTGCTACCAGAATTTTGCCCAGAAGTAATATTTAAATGATTTTTTTTAAGTTTCTCATTACGCAGAATGTCTGGGCTCAAACTGTTTTTAAGAAAAATCAATGGAAATTTCACAGTGATGTTTTGTTCATGTCTGTCTATCTATTATCTGTCTGTCCATCCATCCTATCAACCATTCCATGGAATAAGGAACATACTAGAAGCAGAAAAAGCAGGGAGGCAATCTTGCGGGGGAAAGCATTTCTAATTGTCAGTTAGTCAAAGCTGGTTAAAATGATTGAGTAAATAGTAATGTGTCTTAGACATATACAACAATTTATTAGAAATTGCCAAAGCTGCACACTGACTCAGGCGGGCATGACATTTCATCCATTTTCTATTTCCCTTTCAGTCAGTTGCAGCAAAACTAACAAAGAGTCCTGCAGCACCTTACAGGCTAATATATTTATTATGCCATGAGTCTTCTTGGACATTTCTTCTGAAGCCTCAGGTGTTATCCACTGAAGTGCTACTGCATGTGTGCGTGTGTGTGTATATGTGTGTATTTACACATCGTTGGGGTGTGTTATAAACTGAGATCAAAGGGAAGTTAAAATTCAGATAGTATTGAGTGTAACCACATCAGTTTTAATACCAGTTGTTCATAAAACTGTCACTGGTAAGCAAATACCTTGGCACTGGGTAATCCAGTTAACGCACATAGTACAATAAGAATCTATTGTCTTGATTTAAATCCCTGAGGGCAGACTGGAACCTCCTAATGAGCTGTAACACAGCCAAAGCAAACAAAATGAATTTCAGAATGGATGAAGGTAAAGATGGCAAGGGGTCATAAAATCAAACATTGTGGGGAGTGGTTAAAAGGGAGCTGGGTATGTTTAGCCATGGGAAGACAAGGCTGATGGGTGGTATGATAGCCACTTTCATAGATCTGCAGTGTTGTCACATGGTAGATGAAGTGACTTTGTTTTGTGCTACTCCAAAGGGTTAAGCTGATGGACTGAAACGACAAGAAAGGAGATCTCTACTAAATGTTAGGAAGAACTCTCTGTTGATAAAAGCTCCAGTGCTATAAAATGCTATTCGGGGAGGTGGTGGAAGCTCCTTCGCTGGATGCTTTTAGACAGAGGCCTTTTCCACACGGTGTTTTTAAAACGGTGCAGAGCGTCCTCCAGAGAGGATGTCTACACCTGGGAGCAGACTGGGTCTGGACTACTTTGTATAGTTCTGGACCTCAGCCCGCTCCAGAACAACCCAAAGTGGTCGTTCAGCATGCTTTTGAAAGACTGCTTAAAACAGGTCTTTCAAAAGCATGGAGCGCGCCACTCTGTGGCTGCGCTCCAATGCAGATTTGCAGACTCACACCAGTGCAAGCCTGCAGATCTGCTGAGGGTGGGCTTTAGGCTGGCGAGCTTCACCGGTTGGTGGAGAGCCTCCACTAACCGGAAGCCTCCATTTTCGTCCCCAGAGCAGTGCAGAGTGCGGCCACACACTGCTCTGGACCAGGCTGGACCTGGGCATGGAGCACACAGGTCCGGTGAGTACCGGCATGGGGCAATTCCCTCGCCCCGTGTGGAAAAGGCCAGAGTTTGGACAGTCTTCCCTCCTCCTCTTCCCGGAGGAGATGAGAGGAGATTCAGCAAAAGGACCACAAAAAATGTAGCTGAAAAGCAGTGTTAAAACTATATGTATCCACTCTACGACCAGGTTCTCTATACATCCATGGCTTCAGCCTATGCTCTTCCCCGATCTAGACTCATCCATGCATATGGTAGTCAATGTTGAACCAGTGACAAGCTGTGCATGAAGTGTGCAGTAGATGTATTCTGAGAGTTCAGTGAAAATTGTACACTAACGACTTAATGTCTACTCTGTAAGGCCTAGGATTATTTCTATGCTGCTTTTAGAAGTTTTTAAAGTGTGTTTTAAAAACATTTTTTTATATCTGCATTGTTTTAATTGATTTCCATTTGTTCATTGCCTTGGGAGCCCTTGTGGGCTGGGTAGCAATATAGAAATACTGTAAGTACATAAGTAGGTAAATAATAGTTCTTCTCTATTAGTTTGTAGTTTGGTCAGAGGCACTAGAGGAGCTGAGAATTCTAAATGACCCTACCTAAACTACAAAGCATGGAACCATAGCATGAAACCATGGCAGTTAAAGTGGAATCACACTACTATAACTGTATAATGTAACAGGGACCTATTTGTGCGTGGGCAGGAGTATTCATAGCAGTTTATAGAATTATACATGTGATGGAGAAAGTGGAAAGCATTTTTTTCTCTCCCTCATGCAGATTAGAACTCAGAATCACACAAAAGAGGCAGCTAATGGCATGCTGTTTGTGAAACACTACTGCACGCAATGCATACTTAACTCAGGGAACTCACTACCAAAAGATATGTCAACAAACTGTAATTTAAATGGCTTTTAAATTAGATAAATGAAAAAAAAAGGCTTGTTTATTCAGGATGATATTGCATGTATATTCCACATATCTAAGAGGATAGTATTCAGAACAAAAGAAGTATATAAAGAACACAAGATGTGTCAGTTCTCTATGGCAAATTGCTGTTTGCATCATATTGGTTTGCAGAAGAATAGTGATTGTTTCAATATTTTATTTTTAGTTCAAAGGAGTTGTGTGTTTCTGGTCTTCAGCATGCCAAGGAAGCAGTACTTCTAGAACAAGAATGGATATGAGTCAAGGAAGCTAGACTTGCATTGTATCTAGGAAGGGAAAAACAGTCTCTAAATAATCAATATAAGTGCAATGCATCAAATTCACAAATTCTCACTTTCTTCATGTGGCATTTCTTTTCCAAGTACATTCTAGTGTCCACAAAACAGTTGTCTTTGTGGGAAAGCAGAGGTGATTCCTGACTTGAGTGAAACTTGTTCACACACCCTGCAGAGTCACTCCTTATTCGGGTAAACCAACTCCTTTAGCCTTAACTGAAACTTGGTCCCTCCTTGCCATTTAATTGCTCAGAAATGACCCATTTATGCAATGTATCATTTTTCCAAAGAGCTTTTGATCTGTGAATGTTATGCTGAACCGCAGGTAAACTCATCACAGCCTGGGAAGGCTAACTGTCCTGGAGCCATTCCTCCCTGCAAGTTCTCTAGTCAACCAGCAGGTCTGGGAGCTCTGAGTCAACTGTGAATGTATTCTAGATAAGGTTTTGCCTGTGCTAGAGGGAAAGAAAGGAAGAGACAGAGCACAACTACTATGGGCATAGGGCAAGGAAATGCAAGGCATTCTATGCATGAACAACACAATCTTCTTGTATAACTTCCTGTGCAGTACACATTTTAAAAGAGTGCAGGGCAATGGAATTGTATTATTGTGTGATCTCCTTCACCAAGGTGTGCCTATTCAGCAGGTCCTACAACACCTTTTGGCCTTGTGGATCCAATGGGGAGCCATCCAACATAACCACCACCATCTCTAGAATTTGATGACATGGAACAACAGGAAATTGTTATGGGATTTCCTCCCACTTCCAGCTGCCACTCATTATTCCATTTTGCACTACAAAGAAAAAAATCATGTGGGGAAGAGATATCTTATTTTAGAGGGGAATCATGTTTTCTGTAGGCTTCTGGGAACACAATTCACCTCTAAAACATGATGCACATTTCTTCTTGTGCTTTGTTTTAGTGCTAAATATATATAAAAATGTTGCTCCATCACCCCATCACTGACATTGGAAGCAAGGGCTATAGAGTCATGTGTTCTCCAGCACAATTTTGATCTAAGCTGCTTGGGGAGCTAGGTACATTTAGCCTGAGAAAAAGAAGATTAAGAGGTAACACAATAGTCATGTTTAAATATTTGAAGGGATATCATGTTGAAGAGGGAGCAATCTTGTTTTTTGTTGCTCCAGAGACTAGGACATAGAGCAATGAATTCAAACTACAGGAAAAGAGATTTCACCTAAACATCAGGATGAACTTCCTGACAGTCAGAGCTGTCCGGCAGTGGAATATGCTGCCTCAGAGTGTGGTGGAGTTACCTCCTTTGGAGATTTTTAAATAGAGGCTGGATGGCCATTTGCTGGGTGTGCTTTAAGTGTGTGTTCCTGCATGGCAAGGGGTTGGACTGGATGGCCCCTGTGGTCTCTTCCAATTCTATGATTCTATGATTTAAAATGAAAAGATCTCTGCAGGTTGCACGCTAGAATTGGGGAGAGGAAGAAGGATTATAATCTAACATTCACATATTTATGTTTTGCTTTATAGCAAGTTCACTTTTTTAAAAAAAGATACACAGTACCAAGATGGTCATGGAGCAATAGTTTCATAGTTTAAACCAGAAGTGGGCAAAGCATGGCTTGTGGATTGCATGCAGGTTCAAGGGCCGTTTCTGTGGACCCCAGGGCCCCCTGGGAGGACTTCAAAAATATTTTTTCAAAACTTTTTTTTTTCCCCAGATGCACTCTGGGGAGCCTAGGAGGGCAATTCTGACATATTTTGGCTCATTTGGTCAATTAGGTCCAGGAGAGGCTTTTTTTAAAAAACAAAATATTAGGGATGGGATGAATCCAGAAATTTCTGAATCTGAATCTGGATCCAAATCCCTAGAAGGTTCTGGGAATCCACAAATCTCACGAATCTCAAATCTTTTGAATCCTTTTTTAAAAAGTAGGGATGGGACAAATCCAGAATTATCTGGATCCAAATCCCTGGATGGTTCTGGGAATCCACGAATCTCACAAATCTCGAATCTTTCAAATCCTTTTTTTAAAAAAGAAAACAGTTTAAAAAGCAGGGAAAAGAAGGATAATCTTGGGCAAGACACACTCTCTCAGCCTTAGCAAAAGTCTAGGCAAAGGCAAACCTCCCTCTGAAGAAATCTGGCCAGGACAATGGTCATAGTTTTGCCTCAGGATCTCCTCAGACTGAAAATGACATGAAGGCCCTTTCTACACAGGCAGGAAAATGTGGATTAATCCCGCCTGTGTAAACAGGGCCACATACTACAGTAGAGAGATAATCCAGGTCAAAACTGGCTTTTCTTTGCATCGCTCCTTCTGGCATCCTGGAGTTTGTAGTTTGATGATGACCAGCACACTTTGGCAGAGAAGGCTGTGACCCCTTGTAAAACTCCAAACTCCAGAATTGTGTCTGAAAGAGGTTTGCAAGGGAGCTATGCAAAGGAATGTTTCAGCTGTCCTTGAAATCTCAAGCCTGTAGCTTCCAGTCAAGTGCTGAACTTAAATATTAAATGTTCAATTTAAATATCTTAAAATACAAGCCCAGCTGTAATTTCTCAAATTGTTAGCAAAGGCCATTATTACTCCAAGGGGAAACCTCACCTACTTACTATCCTCCCTTGTATGTATGGTCTCCCTGGGTTTCAGGCATCCCGGTCTCCAACAATCTATTTAGTTGGTGGATTCAAAAGATTCCGTTTGCCTATTCTGGCACAGGGATTCGGATTCAGGAATCTCAAATCCATACCCAGGATTCGAGGATTCGGTTGGCCCATCCCTATTAAAAAGGGTTTAAAAAGCAAGGGAAAGAAGGATAATCTTGGCCAAGACACACTCTCTCAGCCTTAGCAAAAGCCTAGGCAAAGGCAAACCTCCCTCTGAAGAAATCTGACCAGGACAATTGTCCTAGCTCTGCCTCGGGATCTTGCCAGATTGAAAATGACGTGAAGGCCCATTCTGCACAGGATTAATCCCACATTTTCTTGCCTGTATGAACAAGACCACTACAGTACAGAGATAATTCAGGTCAAAACTAGATTTTCTTTGCATAGCTCCAGATGGCATCCTGGAGTTTGTAGTTTGATGATGCACCAGCACATTTTGACAGAGAAGGCTGTGACACCTTGTAAAACTACAAAAGCCAGAATTGTGTATGAAAGAGCTTTTCGAGGGAGCTACGCAAAGGAATCTTTCAGCTGTCCTTCCAGTCAAGTGCTGAACTTAAATATTAAATGTTCAATTTAAATATCTTAGAATACAACCCAAGATGTAATTTCTCAAATTGTTAGCAAAGGCCATTATTACTCCAAGGGAAAAACTCAGCTACTTTCCATCTCCCCTTGTGTGTCTGGTCTCCGAGGTTTTCTGGTGTCCTGGTCTCCAACAAACTATTTGGTTGGTGGATTCAAAAGATTCTGTTTGCCTGTTTTAGCACAAGGATTCAGATTCATGAATCTCGAATCCTTGCCCAGGATCCGAGGATTCGGTTGGCCCATCCTTACAAAATATGAACCGGAAGTGACTTCTACTCACTCCCCTTTGTTGAAAAAGGCCCCTCTGAGCTGTAGCAAATGTGGCAAAAATCCCACATGTCTTCTAGAGTGCATTTGCAGGTATTTTTATGTTTTGCGGGAGGGGGGGTTGAGGTGTGTGGCTCTCCCAGGTTCTCATGATGGGCTAATGCAGATTCTGAGCCCATTCCTGGCTTAAACAAATGATCAAGGTTCATTATACAATAAAAGAAGGTTTTACACAGCAAATATACAGGTTATTCAGAATTCAAACATCTTTATGAATGAATGGGGTTCTTTGGCTTAAAAGCAACCAGTGGCAGAGCTTAGAGTGTGTGGAGGGGGGTGAGAGGGGGCGAGGCTACAGTGTGAACGGCGTGGCCACTGTGCAGGAGTGTGGCTCTGTTGTGTGAGGCGTGGCCAGGGCATGTGGGGGCATGGCTATGGGCCAGGACAACCCAGAAACATTGCCACCTGGGGCAAATCGCTCCCCCTGCTCCAACATTCCTGCGCTACTGAATGCAACTACTAGTCCTTGCTAGAGTAAACCTATTAAATAAAACTGCTGAATGATCTCTCAGTACTTATCTAAATTCCATTGATCCTGTAGCTGTGCCTAGCAATTGGATTTAGGGCTTTCTACAAATGTTGCATTGAAGGGTGTCATTCCATTAGCCCTCCCTATTTAGGACCATGTGACTGCGTGTCAGAGGAAGGGGTCTGTGAGTGTTATATTCCTGATATATACAACAAAAACAAAGCCAACCTCATCAAGGGTGTTTGTATCTTTCGGCCTTTTGTATCATTACAGTCAATGGCCCTTTCCGCAGCACATTGTCATCCTGCATTGAGGATGGGAGAAGGACAGGACCTGGATGACGGTTCTGGTCCCATCCTTCTCCTATTCCTAGGTGGCATGATCACACTGCAAATCATTGAGGGGTTCTCCCTGTCAATGACCAGCGATCGCACCACCCGCCTGCTACCCACTCACCTGAGCTGCAGACGGTCAGGAAGCACAATGGCTGCACTTCCTGCCCCAGTGCAGCCTGGGACAGTACCTGGCTGCAATGCAGAAGCAACAGGCATGGGTACCGTGCCTCCTGGAGGCAGCCGGTGTGGAGAGGAGTGCTCCTGTCACATCTGTCAGCTGCCAGAAAGTACGTGATCAGAACACTAATAGTAATATACACATTCATATATGTACCAATTTCTTTACACTTTTACACAAGGAGTTTTGACATGGGAGCTTTGGTGACAATTTGGCACCTTCTTTGCCTAAAGTGAAGTGGGAGAGTTTTGAGATATATAAAAAGGAAATTCTAGTGTTGTCTCTTTCCTAGAGATATACCAAATGCCACCACATGGGAACAGGGGTGCTATTCATGTACACCTTCAGGGGAAAATTCCACAGCACCATAGAGCAAAATGAGCTGGATCAGCCACAAATGCAGCTAAGTGAAGTAATGCATGTTATCATCTAAAGTCTTCCCTCACCGTTAATTCCAGAATCTAAAACTGCTTGACTGGAACTTAGCCTAAGAAATTTCTCTAGTCTTATTGGAACCATTTTAAATTTGCGCCAGGTTCATTTCTTTCTTCTTACCTGAAGAGGAATGCCAAAGTTACTTTAAAAAAAAAATCACATAGAGGACCAATACAATGATAGGTTTTCCTAGCAAGGAATGAGGGTGGAAAGAATATTAAATGATATTCAAAAAATCTGTGGAAAACATGTTTCTCGAATGTTAGGAAATGTGTATTGCTAGAATCCTGATTAGAATCTTCTTAGCTTGGAACTCATTTTACACAAAATTTGTTTGTGATTGTTTTGTGGCCCAAACAGCATTTGTTGTACAGAAAACATTTTCTTCCACAGAAGATAGCATTTTCTGCACAAAAACACCCATGTGTGAATTTTTCACAGAGTAAAATCCATAACTACAGCATTTTCTGCATAGCTAACAAATTTTTCTGTGCAGAAGATAATATTTCTGTATAGAAGTATTATTTCTGTGCAAAAGATATTGCTTTCTGAAAGAAAATAACTGTGTTCTGTTAAAAAATGCCACATGAAAACTTTGCATAGAATAATCCTTTGCTTGTTGTTGATGATGATGTTGATGATCATGATGATGATGATGCTGTGAGCCTTCCAGCCATTTCTGACTAAAGGTGACCCTAACATGAACCGATCACAGGGTTTTCTGGGGCTGAGGGTGTCAGCGGCAGAGCTTGGAGTACATGGAGAGGGACTAGGAGCGGGCATGGCCACGGTGCATGGGGACAGGGCCATGGCGTGTGGGGGTGTGGCCACGGTGCACTGGCTCATGGCTACGAGCCAGGATGCCCCAAAAACATTGCCACCTGGGGTGAACTGCTCCATCACCCCCCTGTCCTTGCGCGACTGGAGAGTGTGTCACACACCCTGTGTCATCCAGTGTGTTTCCATGGCTGAACAGGGAATCAAACTCTGGTCTCCAGGGTCGTAGTCCAAGCCTCAAACCGCTACACCACTCTGGCTCGCTAATCCTTTGTTAATTGTATTCAAAACTCCAGTTTTCAAAGACTTTCTCAGAGTGGGAAGAAAATCACTAAAATTTTTGATCTCTTCCTTCAAGAAGGAAATGAGGAAAGTATTGCCTCCCTACAAAGGACAGTGGATGCTCATTTTCTTCTCTGAGGAGATCTCCGTGCTATTCTTGCATAGCAGCATAAGGTTCCTCTCCAACACATTCTCATTCCTGAAGTGCCTGCCTATGGCACATTCACAGAACAACCTCCACATTTAAGCTTTTAGCCATAGGAGTGATTTCTAGGTGTATACCAGACCTGAATTTTTGAGAGGAAAAAAGAACAACATGAACACACAATGGGTAAAACAGGTCTCAGATATTTATGCTACAGCAGAAGTATTAATTTGGTGGGGTTTTGGGCAAATGAACGATGATGGTTATTTTCCAGCCTTAAAGATAATGTTAATCATCCTAAAAGAACCACCTGAATATCTGGACTGTCACCCATTGGGTGGCCAAAATAATTGCTAAACAAACAGACATCTGTAATTTACAAGGAACAAGTTTTAGAAACACATTTGTAATTAAATCTGCTTCTGGATGGGTGTGTGTCTGTGTGTGAGAAAGAGAGCAAGAAAACAGAATATCGCTATAGAAGAACTTAGCTGAGGAGTCACCTCTGAGTACTGCAGACTATAAATGTTTACTGTGACATAGATCCAGTTGTGTTCAGTGTGGCTTGTTCCTACAAAAGTATGCATAGAAGTGCAGCAGAAAACAAGTTAAGGACTTCCTAAAACAAATCCATGTAGGGTGCATTGTTTAAAAAAGTTAAGAGAGAACAGAAAGCCAAAAACACAAAAGAGAATGTTATGGGAGTGGTGCTGACAAAGTCTTAAAGGGATGTTTCAGTATTTCATATTTCACATCAGAATTTCACATCAGCGCCTCAAATTTTCCTAGAGGTAAGTGCAGAGTTCTTGAGAAATTCAATGTACTCTGCCTAAGAAAGAAGCAATTAGCTTCACACAGGACAGGGAAGGGAAGTTACTTTTCTAACAGAGTTGAAATGTAATTACCTGTCTTTATTGCCCTTTGTCCCTAATCCTCAAATGGCCAAGAAGGGGAGAGGCTCAGCCTGCATAGAGGTCCCTCAATACCGTCTTAACTGACTACAGAGTAACATGTGAAACAAAATGTAGGCCTGTGACTTTAACATCATCACTTTTTTTCTTCAGTATGATTTTTAACATTTTTGCCTAATGAAGAAGCCAGTCAAGCTTCAAAAACTTACATGATGTCTTTTTTAATATTTTTCATAATAAATAAAAACAAAGGAAAAATTACAAAAAATGATTTTTCATAAAGGAAACTTAGCATCTAATACAAAGTTTCTTTCTCTTTAGCTTTCTCAGTCCATTTGTCCATTAATCCTATTCTAAAATTATTTTCTAAATATTAGACACATCATTTCTAAGCAATAATCACTCAATTTATGTTTTCATCAAATACTATATTAGTTATTGCTCATCAATGATAACACTTATCCAAATCTCTAATTTTCCTTACAAAATATCCAGCTCTTATCTGATTTACTTAGATCTGTGTTTATGCTTTGGAACTGGGCCAATAAAGATATTGCTGCTTCGTGGATTTTGGATTGTGTTGCATTTTGCTGCACGGCCAACACAATTATCCCTGAATATGATTTCTGTGGTCCCAAATCTTTCCAAGCTCTGATTTCTCATGCATAAGGGAACTCTTAACAGGAAAGGGTGTGAGAAAGCCACCAACTGTCCAATCCCTTCCCTAGCTCATGTCTAGATCTAGGTCTCTGAATGCAGAATTTTGAATAAATAATTCAAAATGTGAATGCTTTACAGTGCAGTCCTACATATGTCTGCACAGAAGGGCAGTTCCCTGAGCTCAGTGTGGCTTATTTTCAGAAATATATTGATACCTTAGAGCTGTAGGCATATTTTATTATTTTGATTTTGACGGGGATCTACTTTGAAAGACAGCCAGTGTGGTTTAGTGCTTGGAGAGTTGGAGACCAGGGTTCAATGGTCACTTGGCCATCTAAACACACTGTGTGACCTTGGGCACATCACACACTCCGCCTTAGAAAGCCCCATGATCGGTTCATCTTAGGGTCATCATAAGTCAGAAATGACTTGAAGACACACAACAGAGGCCATTTCCGCACTACACTTTTACAGTGCTATTATTCCTCTTTCAACACCCTGTGGAATTCTGGGGTTTGCAGTTTACTGAGGTCAAAGAGCTCTCTGGCTGAAAATTCTAAAGCCCCTCCCTAAACTGCAAATCCTAGGTTTCCATAGAATGTTGAAAGTGGAATAATAGCACTATAACTGTGTAGTGCAGAAATGGCAGTAATGACTACTGTGAAATCTCAGCTGCCAAGTATTGCTAGATATGAAACACCAGTGTATGTCAGTTTTTAAACCCTGTTTAAAATCGTAAAAGTCCTTGAAACCCTGCCCTGTGACAAGTGGCTTAGGAAGCTGTATATGTTTAGCCTGGAGAAGAGAGGGTTAAGAGGCAACATGATAGCCATGTTTCAATATTTGAAGAGATGTCATATGGAGGACAGAGCAAGCTTGTTTTCTGCTGCTCCAGAGACTAGTGACAGAGCAGTAGATTCAAACTACTGAAAAAGAGATTCCATCTAAACATTGGGGAGAACTTCCTGACAGTAAGAGTAGTTTGACAGTGGAATACACCCACCAGGTTGAATGGCCATCTGTCAGGAGTGATCTTTATTAAATACAGGCACACAATGTAAGCAACACAAGCACACAGATAACTGTGGAAAATAAAGGTGTGAATAAGATAGCGGGATTTTCAAAGGGATAGTTGGTTTAGGTGATACGACACCTGTTCCTGAAGCCCAGAAGAAGATAGAGAGCTATGCTGGGGTTCGGTGTATCTCAGCACGTGGAGCTGAGGGGAAGCTTGCCAAGCAATGCGGCAGCAAGGCAGTTGGAATTCGGGAGCGATCCGAGGAGGGTCTCGGAATCAGGGGTCTTTATAGGGGGAAGTGTGACTGCAGGCTGTGCCTTACTCGGGGACAACAATGAGTTTTGGGTGCAAGACAATGTCTCCGAAAGGTCACAATTTAGCATGATTGAGTTAAGTCCAAATTGACAAAGAAGTAGACTGTATGCAAACGCTCAGTGCTTGGCATTTGAGCTTCTAGCTTGCCAAGTTACCTGCTCGGGGCAGGGAGTCCTTTGTAAACAGCGTGCATACATAATGTGGTGTTTGCCGGGGAGGTCCCTGAAGCTGCAATCTGGCTATTTCTGGCATGCCTGTATTGTTTGAGAACATTTCAGCAGTTAAGTGCCGACCCTAGTTTCGTGCTTGTCTGGAGGCCTCACAAACACGTGGAGAAGGGTGGTATGGTAAGGCCAAATTATGATATCAACTGATATTGGGTGCTATCGCCAGGTAGGCCTAAACTGCAGTAACACTGGGGTTTGCAGTTTTGGGAGGGGCCACATGGCCCCTCCCAAAACTGCAAACCCCAGGATTCCATAGGATGTTGCAAGTGGAATAATAGCGCTATAACAGTCTAGTGTGGAAATGGCCAATGATTCTATGTCAACAACTGCTATTGAAGATCATATACTGCAATAGCATCTTTAACATCAAATGTTAAAAACCAGTATGATCAGAAACCAAATATAGATAGCAACTATTTGACAAATATTCCATCTTTCAGAGAACTGTAGTGGATATTTTTTTAAGAAAATTTTGGAAGCCTCTGGTGTTAATCACAATTTACTTGTGAATGTGTTGAATAAAGAGAAATATCTCTGTTAGGATCATAAAATGCTGTTCTGGTTGTAATTTCTAGCCATCCCCTTATCACATTACTGAAAATTCACTCAGATTTTAGAAAGGCATTCCCTAATTCAGCCAGCTAGGGACTCATCCAGATGACATTCCTGTATCAAAGGCTATTGTCAGCATTTTTCATTCCTGGCTCAGCATTTGTTATCTGCTTCCCAAGCTAACAGATATTAGTAGACTCCTACTTGAGCATTAGGGAGATTGTGGGAAAGAGACTCAAGAGACAACCACATGTGGCTTCAAATGGATGAGTTTAGATTAAAAACCATGCTGCACAAAGCGTGTGACTCTCTACCCAGAGAAGTCATTTGGTTTTTCATGCTTGCAATACATCTGTCTATGTGGATGGCAGAAAACAATTGTCTAAGGGCTACCCTCTAACAAAAATGACATCAAATATCGTGCCTTGTAACTGATATTTGAAGCCCTTCACATAAATTGTCTGCCATCTCTACCACTGGCCTGTATGATGTGTTGTGTGCCTTCAAGTCATTCCCAATTTATGGCAACCCTCAGATGAACCTATCACTTGGTTTTCTGGGGCTGACAGTATGTGACACACCCAAGGTCACCGAGTGGATTTCTGTGACCATGTGGGGAATTGAATCCATATATTCAAGGACAGAACTTTCCTATTCAGGAGTGGGATTCAACTGCTTCTAGGTGAGTTTATTGTAGAAATGGCCTAGATTGTGGGTAAATGGCTCAGAATTTGAATCCTATGAGGCTGACCAGGTGGTAGAGAACCAGTGTGGTGTAGTGCTTTGAACACTGGGCTACAACCTGGGAGGCGCATGGTTTGATTCTCCATTCAGCCATGGAAACCCACTGGGTGACCTTGCGTGCATCACACACTCACAGCCCCAGAAAACCCTGTAATAGGGGTGTCATAAATTGGAAATGACTTGAAGGCACAAGTTGGAAATGACTTGAAGGCACACATCAACAAACCAGGTAGTACCTCAGCCCAAAGGTAGGAGAAAAGCAAAAGAAGCCCTTTTTTTTGGCAGGCAGGCAGGCAGCAGGCCACTAAAGGCATGCAGTTATCTGATTCAGTTGCCACTATGCCTGCTAGGGCTTTCATTCCAACTGGCCTCCAGGGTAGAGAGCACCCAACACACAGGAAGATTTTCAAGGTCTTATAATTCTGCTGAGGCTCATAGAGGACTCACCAACAGCCAGAGGAATTCTTTTCCTTCAGGCCCTACCTTGCTGCTGCCGGGCCTTGGAGTTGAAGCACTGGCACTCTGCTACCTGCCTTGGGCCATTTCTGCGCTACACTGTTATAGTGCTATTATTCCACTTTCAACATCCTGTGGAATCCTGGGGTTTGTAGTTTAGGGAGGGACATTTAGAATTCTCAGCCAGAGAGTTCTTTGGCCTCAGTAAACTACAAACCCCAGAATTCCACAGGATGTTGAAAGTGGAGTAACAGCATTATAACAGGTTAGTGTGGAAATGGCCCTGGACCAAGATGGAGGTGGGCCCAAAACTGAGATGAGCAACCATCAACGTCACATACAAAAAGGAAACTACAAACCTGGAGAAGCATAGCAACTGCCTAAGACTCCAGCCAGTGCCTTGACTCTGGCAACCATATGAAGAAGGAATCCTTCATCCTGAAAGTATGTTAGGTATTGATAAGCAAATATTAACTTCATTGCAGTCAGTAGTTTGCTTTCTGTCCTCCTTTCCCCCCCATTCTGTCCCCTAGCCTCCCTGTCGTTGCACTACTTCTGAGCTAGGCTGAAATAAAATATTTTGGGGTCTTGAAGCAGTTCCAAAGTAGTGAAGGGGTTAAGTCCAATGCCACTTGAATAGGAAAAATAAGCGAATTGAATTGTGCTTCTGAGTAAATAGCAGATGTCTGTCTTATCTCAAATTTTAGAAATAGCCTTGCAACATCCAGAGGTCTGGGAACTAAATGGGAGTAAGCATACTCCCTCATTTTGGCTGTAACCATTAATTTGTATCACTCTAAGTAACCTTGTAAACTAACCCTTTTGTTCTCTTCTGTACACGTGTATGCCAGTCAATGATGTAATGGAAAGTTAACCAAAGATCTTTTTCTCCAGTGATGGGCGGGCTAAGTAAATGATTGATTGCTGACATAGAATGCAAAAGGTATATAGTGATGCTACCTCAATTAATCGACACAACAGCTCTGAATTAACTGTTGCCCCTTGCGCAAGGTATTGTAATAAAGCTGGCTTTTTGATTTTTCCCTGAAACCTGGTTTTCGCCACTTTCTTGGCCGCTACAGTAGTACAGTTTCTAGGAACAGTGGTATAGAAACTGAATGTATAGACAAATGAATACTAAATGAAGCAGTTTGTGGGTGAATCCATGTTCAAGATTAACAAGCTAAACCCATGCATTTTTATTCACTTACATAATGCTCAAAATGTTAATGGTAATAGAAATATTAGGAGATTCTGGAAACGACTAGTCAAGAAGGAAGAGGAGGAGGAACAGCAGTAGCAGCAAGATGCACTGCACCACCACCACCCCACCTTCAACATTGGTTCCCTAACCTACAACCTTTATACCAACTGAACCATCGATAATCTGGCCCTGCTCCTGAGATCCCATACCATTCCTCTAAATGGGAAGAAAGACTGATGTGTGTCATGTGGTCCTGATCAAGTCTCTTATGCAAACCTCCCGAGCTGCATTAAGGTTTTTGTAGGCCCTAGGCACTCTTGCATTTGACTCCCCACCTCACTTTGATGTACCACTTGGGACGTTTTCATAGGCCCTAAAATCCTGTTTTTCAAAGGTCCTAAGATTTTGTAGGCACTGTGCCTAAAGTGCCTAATGGATAAGGCAGCCCTGGTTACCTTAGGTACTATGGGTGATGCTATTCTATTACTAGTATACCTCCCAATTGTCCTGATTTGGCATGGACACTGCTGATCAATCTATTGTCTCACTTTTCAGCTGCTTTTAAAATGTCTCAGTTTCTTTCTCCTCCCACTTTCCTCCTTTGTCCTCAGATTACTTCAGTGGCTGAAGACCTTTCTTCACTACACTCTTACAGTGGTATTATTCCACTTTCAATATCCTATGGAATCCTGGGGTTTGCAGTTTAGGGAGGGATGGAGCTTTGCCCTTCTCTGTAGGTTCAGGCAAAAGGAAAGTGCTGCAGCCTCTCCTAGCTCGTGTGTTCTTCCTCATGAATAATGTCCGCTATCTTGACTGCACTTTGATGGTGCTTGGCCAAATATGCCTTGGTTTTAATCTGTGAAATGTTGGGGATTATGTGCTCGTTTTTAATAAAAAAAAAAATCATTGTTAGTTCAGTATGAGTGTAAAGATGGGGCATGAGCGTAAAGATCAGTCTTGTCATGTGCCTCAGACAGCAAAAAGCTTTGGGCCACCTCTACCACCTTAAAACATGGAACTTCTGCATTACACTGTTGTAGTGCTATTATTCCACTTTCAACATCCTATGGAATTCTGGGATTTGTAGTTTGCTGAGGCCAAAGAGTTGTCTGGCTGAGAATTCTAAGGCCCCTCCCTAAACTGCAAGCCCCAGAATTCCATAGGAGGCTGAAAGTGGAATAGTAGCACTGTAACAGTGTAGTGCAGAAAGGCCCTCAGTTGTTGGCTACACTTTCTTCTCAGTCCAGCTCTGCTAACAGACATTAGATGGGTAGCAGAGGAACAGATTGCAGAAAGGTAAAGCACAGGAGTGCCCTTACCTCACCCTCTTAAGGGCTCCAACAGACTCTGAGCCCAGCCTGAATGAGGCAGACATGCTAGTCAATTTAGTTGCTTCCCTTTCCCTTTGATCTTGGCTTGCTAGGCTCCATGGTGAAATTTCGGTCAGGGATTCTTACTGAATATGCCTTCAGTGCAAAGTTGGCCAACTGCAGCCTGAATTTGATTCACGGTCCAGTGCCAGCATCTGTTGTGGTTGGCTGTGCTCAGTCAGCTTGGCAACATAGGAGTAATAATGCAGACAGTTTCCGTACCCACGCTCAGGGCATTTCTCTCTCAACTGAGAAACCACAGCTGACTGCGCACATCTATTCCTTTGTAGTGGCATCAGGAAAGTTCCCACAGGCAGCTAGCATATTTGTACAAAAGCTGCCCATGTAAATAGGCTCCTCCTGTGACCCAAAGTGGGGAGAGAGGCATGGGAAGGAGGAAGAGGAGGACAGGCAGAAGGGCACTGCCAGAGAAGACAGGTAACCCTGCTGCAGTTCATCCCTGCTTGTGGGTTCTTCATATCCTCTTCATATTTTTGCTTTATAAAACCATGAGAAAAAGAATAATTGCAAATCCCTCCCTGTTTTCCCCATTGTGGACAGAAAATGAAGGAGAAGGATGCATGTTACATATATTGCAATTATCATGTTACAATGGTCTATAATGTTATAACCACAGTTATAATGGGCTGACTGGAGTGTAATGTTGTCTGTGTTGGATACACAAAAGGCAAGGCATTATCTTATCATTATGTAGACCAATGTTATGGCCTAAATCCAATTGTTAGTCCAAACTAGGTTGCTGTTGTTATGTGCTTTGAAGTCTTTTCTGATTTATGGGCCCCTAAGGCCAACATACCACAGGGTTTTCTTGGCACTACACTCTAGACATGTAAGCCTCTAGTCACCCCGGCTCCTGTCTAGGATTGTCAAGTGTCTTTTACTATAAGGAATATTCCTGATTTGAACATTAGAGCCTAAATACCCTTTAGGCACCAAATCCCATCTGACCTCGGTAGCTAAGCAGGGTCAGCCATGGTTAGTACTTAGATGGGAGACCACCAAGGAGTACCAGGTCTTGTAGCTATATTTCAGAGAAAGGAACTGGCAAAACCACCTCTGAGTGTCCTTTGCCTAAGAAATTCCTATGAAATTCATGGGGTCACCATAAGTCAATAGGTGACTTGAAGTTGAACACACACACACACACACACACTTAGGCCCAGAAAATTCCTTCCTGATAGAGCTGCCAGGTTTCCCTTCTTTTGAGTGATATTCCCTATTTGAGAGTTGCAAAGCTTTTCCTCTTGTGTAGACTGAACGAGATGCCAAAATATCCCATAATTTGGGATGTGGGCCTTTCATAAAGACAGAAATGTGTACATAGTACAACTATCTGAAATCAACACTTCCATATGGTATGTAGGTAGAAGACAAATCTGTGAATAGCTACTTCCTGGTTGTCAGCCTTTCATGTCATGAATTTTGACTGTCCCTTATAGCTGTCTGGAAAACCTGGTAACACTGCTCCTGTTCCAGTTACCTCAAACTCTGAGCAGTGAACGGGTAATTTCAATGGATGTTCCTTCACCATTGTGATGCCCCAGGATGCTCACATCTAGCTGAAAGGTGTGCCCATCTCTGCTTGATGTGACTAAAACCAGTAATGCCAGGCCCTAGCAACTATTCAATGACTAGCATACAACCATTGGTAGGGCACAGAAGGTAGAAACTCCTCACTCAGACATGGGTCATAATGAAATAGTCTTGCCTGGTATAGAGACCCTGTAACCTCACCGTGGTTTACTTTTCAATAAGCTAAAGAGAGAGGTGCAAAAACTTAATTCCACAGCATGACATCTCATGAGATATGTGCAAAACCTTTTTGTATACACTCTACATATGGGCTATGTGTTGTTGATATTATTGGATGGGTGCTTAAAATGTGCTTGGCACTGCCTGAACTTTCTCCTATGGCTCACTCAAAGAGGGGATGCTTCAGTTACCAGCCTCCTTCCCTAAGTAGTAGTGCCAGCTGGTGGTTCCAAGATCAGTGGGTCAGTGAATCCACTCAGAGTTTTGTTCCAGACTTGGAGGCCATTTTCCACAGTGATAACCCTATTCCCCCCAAAAAATCTACTGCCTTGGATAACTCCTTCAAAGTTCAGACTAAAGCCGAGAGTGGATTCACTGCTATGCCAATGTTAGAGTGAACGGTTGCCAGTGGGGGCTAAGGGATGCCCAACTCATGCTGCACAAGTATCAAGATGCCAGTTTTCTGGATTACCTTCCGTCTTTCTTGCCTGGAGGCACCAAGATCAGTACGGAACCATGTTGCTTAGTGTGAGGCTTTTGATCAGCAACCCTTCTCACAATATGCAACCGTAGTGCTATGATTCCCCTTTAACGGCCATGACTACCTCCTATGGAATCCAGGAATTGGTAGTTTAGTGAGTCACGAGAGCCCCCAGTCGACAATGGTCCCAAGCTAGCTTCCAGCCATCAGGTGTCCCTCCCTGAACTGCCAAGCCCATGATTTCACAGACTGTTGCCATGGCAGTTAAAATAGAATCAAAACACTATAAATGTGTCGTGCAAAAGAGCCCCTGAACTTTCAGGTTGGGTATGCTTGGCTTGCTTTGTCTGACTGTTTCCCCTGATTAGTACTGCTGCTGCTATTGGGGCAGCCCTACCATTAGGCAGTGAGCTGGCTGCCTTTGGCAAAAATTACTAGGAGAAATGAAACACAGTTATGGTTGTGCTGTTAAGGAATGGCACTGTAGCTTCCCCATGGCCTGCACTGCATCCCAAGCTAGCTTGTAGCCATCAGGTGTAGTGGAGTATGTTTGTCCCATTGAGAGTATTTTGGTAGATATGGCTAGATGCCTTCTGTACATGAAACAGGACATATGCTATCCTATCTTTCAGCCAAGATGTTGGGTTGTTAGATACTTCATGATGCGTTGGCTTTTAATAAGTCTCTCATCTTATGATTGTTAATAACAGAAAGGCTGTCTAAAGACAGTTGTGCAAGCCAAGGGGAAGTAAACAGAGCATAACTCTTGACAAAACTGAGCATCCTTATTGAGTTGCCACTGATGATAGTAGCTGGAAGGCAGACCACGCTCCTGCTCACCTGAGTCCTCGGCTATTCTTCAACAGTGATGGCTAGAAGCTGAACTGCAAACTTTGGTTTGTGCTGTACCCCTGTAGTCTTGAGAGCATGTTCATAGATGCAGTTTCTATTCAAGGATAATTAGGCTGCAAGGGTAATTGGGGCCTACTTTGAAAACCTCAACCTGAGCCAAAGTTAAATTCTGAATGAGGAACACACACCGAATTTTCAAATTCACAGTGTTGGCCTTCACTGGAATTAACCTGTATTTGCTGGAGTACAAGACTCCCTTTCCCCCGAAAAATGCTCTTTGAAAATGGGGTGTATCTTACATGCCAGTGTATCTTATACATCAGCAAATAGTATTTGCTGGCATATAAATAGGGTGCGTCTTATGCGCTGGTCCATCTTATACGCCGGCAAATACAGTACCCTTAGCTAAGGATTGTTGGGGCTTGAGAGAGGGAAACTGCACTCTCTCATAGCATTTTAAGAAGGCTAGTCAGCACTTCCATCTCAATCTCAAATCCATAGCCAATTGAAATGTGCAAAGGGGAAACATTAGGCCATCCGCAGGTTGTCCTTCAGTTCTATTCCTGGCCTGGCTGACTCTGTGCTAGTCTCTGTTAGGAGGAAAGAATTGTGTGTTGAATTTTTAAGAACAAGACATATGTCCCTAGATTTTTTTTAAAATAAAATAGATAGGATCCAAACTCAAATCAATAGCACGAGCAGGCTATGACCTGCTCATCTTATTGATTTTGATGGATCCTCTCTAAGTATGACAGAAACTGGAAGCAGCCTTGTAACTGGGGCGGAATTGTACCTCTGTAGTGGGACAGATGTGATGCACGTGCAGAAAGTCCCAGGTTCAATCCACAGTATTTCCAGATAGGGCTGGAAAATTTGAAATCCTAGACAGTGAGTGTGAAATAACTGTGGACAATACTGGACAAGATAGATGAACATTCTTACTCTGGATAAGGCAGCTTTGTGTGTTCTGATAGGTGAAATGGTTTCCACACAGCATATCAGATTTCAGATTATGACAATAGCCTGGTTGTGATCTCTTGTTTTAAGGAAGCTATTTTTAGGAACTCTATTTTTAGACTTTTCCAACAATTAGGGTCTTGTTGTTCAATATACTGAACTTCTGATTTGTGGCTGAAGTATCTTAATCATCTCATTTCCTCCAAAGTTTCATAGGTTCAGACTGGGAAACATGTGGCCAAGCAACATCAGAGTTGATCAAGCTGGTAAAAATTATTAATGAAGACAAACACATGAGCTAGGAGAGGCTGAGTCTACTGAGAAGAGCAAGACTCCATCCCCTATCCTCCTTTACCCCGCTGCTAGGTCAATTGAGTACAAACTACTTTTCTACTTTGAAAAGAGTTTGCACAGAGTTGCAAAGTTGATCACAAGGGGAGAAAGTCAGATGAGAGAAAAACCAGGCCATTTTAAAAGTAGCTGAACAAAATGGGATGTCAGAAGATTAACTGGGACTGTCCCAGCCAATTGGGACAGTTGGAGGGTAAGCCATCTTCATTCTCTATCCTACGCTCAGTGAATGAGCAAAACCCATGTTTCTTCCTGAGAACTTGCTGACGGTCAGAACTGTCCAGCAGTGAAATATGCTGCCTCGGAGTGCGGTAGAGTTGGAAGTTTTTAAGCAGAGGCTGGATGGCCGTCTGTTGGGAATGCTTTGATGTGTGTTCCTGCATAGCAGGGGGTTAGACTTGATGGCCCCTGTGGTCTCTTCCAGTTCTGTGATCCTCTCTCCCCGCCCACCCGCCAAGAACAGTAGTTGAGCCTTTTAATAGAGACAGCTACTGAAAGAAAGCTGGATGCAATCAAATTTAAATACACTATGGCTGGCAGTTAGTGAGTCATAGCTAAAGTAGACCTACTAAGTCAACTGTTGAATGGTGAGTCAATACATAGGTAAGTTCAATTGACTCAGCGGGTCTACTTAATAAAGGATTAACTATAGGCTTTAGGGCTGCGTGTGTTTCTTTCCAGTATTTTATTCTGTGACCCATCATTACTAAAATATTACTGACAGTGATATACATAAGTCTTTTACTCCAAGTCTCAAGTGAAGTCTCAAGTCTCAGTGTAACTGCTATTGCTGCTAAATGTCTACCTTTAAGTCTCAAGTAGAGTCTCAAGTCCTTCCAAGTTACTTTCAAGTCAAGTCTTAAGTTTGGGAGCAAACTAACAAAAGGAAAAAAAAGCGGTGGTGGTGGGTGTGGTGGTGTCAGTGGGCTTAGAAGTGTCTGCAGCTTTGGAAGTGGAGAACAGGCTCCTTCTTACTCCCCATTCTCCACACTAGAGGCATTTGTGTCAATCGGCAAAAAAAGTCTGCAGCTTCTGATGTAGGGAATAGGACTCTTCTTACGACCATTTCCAAACCGGGGCAGAAAGAGATGGAAGCATTGCTCAAAGTTGTAAGGTTTCTAGATGAATGTGTTATGTTACTGAACCAAGGATAGCAAGTCAGTCACTAAAAATATACAAGTCACAAGTTGAGTCAAGTCAGTGCATCATTTATTGCAGAGTCGAGTTCAGGTCGAGTAATTGAAGCTACTTAAGTCTGACTTGAGTCCAAGTGAATCGACTCGAGTCTACATCACTGATCACTGGTAACTATTTTATTGTTTATGCATTTTATGATATAGAAAAGCAAAAACAGTGTGATTCCAGCCAAGATGCAAAGTCCAATGCAGGAACAACTTTTGTGTATGGAGAGTAGCAATCAACACCAACACCAACCGAAAATACTTGAAGCTTCAGACTTGGGAACACCAGCCTCAGGGAAAAGTTCCAAGTCTGTGCAGTCTAATTAACACCACCAAAAGAAAGACTTCTGTGGAGATGCCTTCTGGATATTATTTATTTGGGATATTTTTAATACAGAAAGTAACTTTCAGTGGAAAGCAAACAGTGACATTCCCATCCTTTGCTTTCAATGTCAGTGACTATTGTAGATATATAACTACAGATAATAAATATCTGTGTAGCCATCACCATCCGAGATGTTATAGAGTCAATCTTGGAAAGATAGAATATGGAAGCCCAAAGCAGAATCCTGAATATAAGTCAGGTCTACTTTTCAGTGGCTTTAAAAACAACAGGAGTCATGATGTTCAGGGGGAAGATTTTCCTTAAAGTTTAACATGCAAAAGTCTGCAGTACAGTTGGAAAAGAGGGAGAAAGGTTAGTGCTTTTATCAGCCAGGAGGCTGTGCTTCTTCTTTTCCTCTTTACCCATAGTAGGGATGGAAAATAAATTTGAAAATATTCATAAAGGGTCAAAGAATGGGTTTCATGGTTGTCAGGAAACCCTGACTAGGAGGATCATAGACAGACAATATTGTTTGCAATTCTGGAGTTATTCTGTGGCAAATTTACTCCCCCCCCTTTTTTTTACAGAAAACAATGTTTTCTGCACAGAAAATATCACCTGCTCAGAAAATGCTACTTCTAGCGCAAAAAAAATCACATGTGAATTTTGCACAGAATAAGTCCCACACCATGAAAACTGTACTGTTTTTGAAGACTCGCTGAACATTCCAAAAGTTACACATGACTCCCTTTGGGAAGAAAACTAATAAGGAATTACATCCCTGATCTGTAGACAGCAACCCTTTCCCTTCTTCCCTTCACCTTCACAAACAAGACTAATGGATCTCCAGTTTTCCTACACCTGATTGTCACCACATTCACCACCCTATAAAAGCATTCTATATTCCATTTTTCAGTGCAGATTAATCAGGAATGTTATACCTATGTTTGCTGATGTTATTCATCCTGACTTCTGATGTTTTGTTCTGCTTATAATATTACTAATACAACCCATCTGTTAAACTGGGTAATGTAAAAGGAGGACTCTCCAATCAAAATATTCCAAGGCACTGGAGGCTTTTGGGTAGCTCTAAGTATCCATCTACCAGCCACAACTTGGACTTGGTGAGCATCTTATTTATCTTGGTAGTTTATTTATTTTGGTTTTTTTTAAAGAACTTGGTAGCATTCATTAATTTCTCCATAAATGGATCAGGAAGGCCTTGAGATTTTAAAAATTCTTGGAAAATGCATCATTTTAACAATCCTGTGGAAGACAGATACAATATGATTCTCTCCATGCTAGGAATAGCAAGAACGCTGAACTGGTCCAGTGTAGAAGGTGGCCATTTTGATCAGTTTGTTTTATGATGGAAAATTAATCAAATTTGCAAATTTCTTCAGAATGGGATTTTTTAAAACAAAAATTAATGGGGAAGAAAGTAAAACTGCCAAATTCATCTGTCTCTAGCCACAGCAGGAATAAGGGAAGGTATAATAAATATCCATAAAATTCTTCATGTCATGATAGAGAGTTTTAAAAAAATGTCTTTTGTATAGCCCATTCTGCAAAAACAACAATACCACATTCATTGACTTTGTATATAAGGCATACTTGGTAATAAAAGTACATATATGTATGTGGTATTGATTCAAAAATAAGGATATTAGTGCCAAATATACAAGAAGGGAAAGGGTGTAGGGGGAAAAATTCACTTCAGTATGCGTACTTCAAGGAAAATGCATTAAGAATTCCCTCCGTTAGGAAAGTGTATACTAAAATACACATGGATTTCCATGTGGATCCCCTTCCAAGGCCATTTCTGCACTACACTGTTATAGTGCTTTTATTCTATGTTCAACATCCTATGGAATCCTGTGGTTTGGAGTTTAGGGAGAGGCCTTTAGAATTCTCAGCCAGAGGGCTCTTTGACCTTGGTAAACTACAAACCCCAGAACTCCACAGGAGGTTGAAAGTGGAATAACAACGCTATAACAGTGTAGGGGGGAAATGGTCTTAGGCATCTACTTAAAAGAAGATATGGATTCAATGCAATGCACTACAAATGCAGAATAACCCAAGAGAAGCATATAGGTTATCTAAAAATATGTCATGACCCAATTTCTCATTCCTATGCTACTAGAAAATTGAGAACTTCTCCCCCTGCCATGTGAATTTGTAGGTAAATTTTTTAAATTGCATTATTGTTGATGGTCCCAATGGTCCAGAGTAGCAGACAGACACTTAAAGGAACCCAACTGCTCCAGGATAACAGATACCTCCAGGAGCTCCAAATTGCCCAGGGTAGCAGATCCTGCCAGGAACTCCTAATTGCCCAGGGTAGCAGATCCCGCCAGGAACTCCTAATTGTCCAGGGTAGCAGATGCCACCAGGACCTCCTACTGCTCCAGGATGACATACCCCAATAGGAGCACCTAATCCCAAGCCTAAACCCCCTGCAATAGGGTTGCCTACAGCTGCAACTCCAGCATTCCCCCCATCAAGACCTCCTGCAATTCCAGGATTGTAGCCTACAACCCTAATCCTAGAGCCCGATCCTCCCGCCCCAAATGGGATGGAACCTCTTGGTCCATAACACCCAGAGGGGTAGCCTCCATCAGAGCTATCTTTTGTTCTATATCCCCGGCCTGAATAGGTGGCTCTTCCTTGTGCACTTCCTGAACTGAATCCTGTGCCTGAGCCAGAGTCTACGCCTACACCAACCCCTCCTCCTATGGAGGAGCTATCTATACCTACAGGGGAGTGTGGTTTACCAGCAGAGCAGGAGACACCCCTGGAGCTATCTGTTGCTCCTGGGTAGAACTCTGCATCTGCAGAGCCACGGCCTGTAGGTCCAACGTTGCTCTCTGCAGATCTTGCATTGTCTCCGACACTTCTGGAGCTGTAGCTCCGGCCATAAGTTCTGCGACCTCCAGTTGCATATCCATTACCATATCCTGAATTGTATCCTCCTCCTATAGGTCCGTATCCATAAGGACCTGCAAATCCAGGCGAGTTCTCCAAGTAGTTGGGTCTGACCACATCTAAGAGGAAAAGAGACACTCAGAGATCTTGGGTGATGCATCAGGGCTGATTCAGAACCACAGGGAAACTTGTTTCTTTTCTATTTTTGTAGCATTGTTGTTACCGATTTTCCAGAGCTTATAAGATGGAGACCACAAGTTAGATCTTTTTTTTTTTTTTTTTTTTGGAGGGAATACAGTTCTGCGATTGCTGTCTGGAAAGTTCTGGGGAGTAATTTATCCCAGTTCAGATGAGAACTATGTTGGAATGCTGTGTGTGTGTGTGTGTGTGTGTGTGTGTGTGTGTACATGCACATGTGTGTGAACCATAGTGACCTTGACCTTGCTTTGCAGTGGTTCTGGTCTTTCTTGGTTGAATGTTCCCAGAGGGTGGTGCTGGGCGACTGTTGTTAAGCCTTTTGGCAGTTAGCCTGTGGAATTCCACAGGGGTCAATACTGTTCTCTATGCTTTCAAACATCTACGTGAGGCGACTGGAAGAGGTCATCTGGAGCTCTGGGACTGGGTGTTATCTGTATGCTGATGATATCCAGTTCTATCTCTTCTTTACAACTAAAGCCAAGGAGGCTGTGGTAGTACTGAATCATGGTCTGGATGCAGGTGAATAGACTGAGGCTTAAACCAGACAAGATGGAACTGCTGCTGCTCAGTAGGAAAACCAGCCTGGAAATGGGATCACAGCTTGTTCTGGATGGGGTTGCTCTCCCTCTGAAAGATCTGGTTCATAACTTGAGGGTGTCCCTGGACCTAGTGGTGCTCCTAAAAAGCCAGGTTGCTATGTTGGCCAGAGCACCTTTGCCTAGCTTTCACTGGTGCACCAGCTGCATCCTATCTTGGCAAAGTCACATCTAGCTACAGTGGTTCATGCCGTAGTTACCCCTCACTTAGAGTATTGCAATGCACTCTGCATGAGGCTGTCCTTGAAAAATGTTTGGAAGCTGCAACTAATGCAAAATGCAGCAGCCAGACTGTTGTCAGTTATGTATATTAGAGGCCATATAACACTGGTTCTGCAAGAAATACACTGGCTTCTAATTTGCTTCCAAGCTCAATTCAAAGTGCTAGTGTTGACTTACAAAACTTTAAACTACTTGGAGCCTAGATATCTGAAAGACCAGTGCCCCCTCCCACATCAGCCTGCAAGAAATTTGAGATCTTCAGAGGAGGCCTTGTTGCATGTCCCAACACCTTGTGACATTAGGTTGCTGGGTACGCATGACAGAACATTCTTTGTAGAAATGCCTTAACTGTGGAACTCCCTACCCAAAGAAGTTAGGCTGCCCTCATCTCTTTTAAGCTTACAGTGGGGAGCTGCAACAGTGTTATTTCATAGGGCATTCAGTATTTGAAATTACTGTTTTGACTGTTTTAAAGCTGGATTCTAGGGTTATTTTTGGACAACTTTTAAGGTTTTTTTAAAGAGCATTTTAATGCTTTTCTGTTTGTATTGTTTTAGTTGGTGTTTATTTGTTCATTGCCTCAGGAGCCCTTGGTGGTCTGGGAGGTGATACAGAAATTTTTTACATAAAATGAAATGAAATGTGTGTTTAGACTGAGAGAAAGGGAATGAAGTGGTTACCATATGAAGTAAGTCAAATTTAACCAGCTAAGAACAACCTGGAAAAGAATAATTACGTTAAGATTTGAAATATGTTAATGTAACTGTTCCTTTCCGGGTTCTTCTGAGCTGGATAAAATTTGGGAGAAAATATGCCATCCACAATGCCTAATTGAAATAACCATCCATTTCTGAAGCAGTGATGTAATAAAAGTCATATGTGAATTCAGTTCCTGTAGTGTGCTAACATGAGCTGGCTTCATGGTACAGAGCAGTTATAAACAATACAGCGTGCTAGCTGTAGAAGATTCCTGAAGAAAATTATGGGAGTTGCTGGGATAATTGCTAGAAATGAGGTTTTGGTAATGCCAGATGACCACTGGGGAAAGATAGCCAGGGAAATTTGGGAATGGGTTGGAAGCAGCAGAAATATGTAGGAGCACAAGATAGGATAGCAGTATGGAGATACAGTGCTCTCATTCTCTCTCTCTCTCTCTCCCCTACACATACACACACACACATACACACACTCACTCTATCACACACACGGGAGAATGCAGGCAGGCCCTTGCCCTCCTCTGAGGTTGAGAGGAAGTATGGCTTGCACATAGTCCCCCAGTGGGTTTTCAAGGCTGAGTGGAAATTAAAACCCTGGTCTCCAGAGTTGTAGTCAAACACTCAAACCACTACACCATAGCCCAACATTATTCTTACTTACCTATGCTGAAGGGATTTCCTGTGTGTATCCTATTGAGGGGATAAAGGAAGAGAATCACTGCTATTAGATTGTGTTATGATTTTTGAAACTGAATACAAAGCCCAACTGGACTGGAATGCCTAATAAAACCAGTTCTCTATTTAGTAGTCCCAAATCTCAGTTCCTGGGATTTTGTCTCTTGTCCTCAGGACAAGGGGAAGAATCTCTGGGTGAAACTGCTGTCTTGAAAAGGATGTCTATTCAACTTTTTTATTTTTTTTTATTATTTTTAAGTAATTTGAATGGCATGCTATGAGCAAATGTGGTTGATGCTTAATGTGGTATGGCTGATGAAATCAGCAGGAGCTTGGTCTCATGATTTGGCCTGAAATCTCAAAGCATGGGATGGGAACCATCCTGGCAACACTATCCCTACTCCTGCCTTTTGTGTAAGATGACAGGCCTTGGGAAATTACAAGAGACTTGGGTACCCATTCCTCCTCAGCCTACCCTCTAACATTTCACAGATGAAAACTGACTCATGTGGCAAGCAATGTCAGAGTGTGCTCAAGGTGGCAAAAATGATTGATAAGGAAGAACAGACCAGCTAGGAGAGGCTGCAGGAAATTGCTTTTGCATGGGCCTGCAGGGAAGGACAGGAATTCCACTCCCTCCTATCCTCTCTCTCTTTCTGAGTTAGTTGAGTGCAAACTGCTTTTGCACTTTGAACTTAGCCTGCAGCAACTACAGTTAGCTGAGGACCAAGGGAGAAAGTGGGAGGAAGAGAGAGAAACTGGGACATTTTAAAAATAGCTGAAAAAGTGGGATGGTAGAGAATTAATCAGGACTGTCCCTGACAAATCAGAAAAGTTAAAGGGTATGCCTCAACCCAAATTAGGATTGTTCTACTTCAGTTGATTAGTAGTTTCCTTAGGCTGCAATCCAATATCCTCTAATCCAGTGGTTCTCAACCTGTGGGTCCCCAGATGTTCGTGGACTTCAGCTCCCAGAAGCCCCAGCCACTATGGTCAATGCTCAGGGCTTCTGGGAGCTGAAGTCCACAACATCTGGGGACCCACAGGTTGAGAACCACTGCTCTAATCTGAGAGTAAACCCACTTGAACTCAGTGAGAGTTGCTTCAGATCAGGCAGGTGTAGGCACATTCCTCCTCCTCCTCCTCCTCCTCCTCCTCCTCCTCCTCCTCATCATCATCACAACAACTGTGGTGGTGTTTATTGAAATACCTTTTATAGGTTTTTTTTTTTGAGGGGAGACTATGGGTTTCGATGTTTTGTAGCAGTATTTAATTGCTTCAATTCACTCAGGCACCTGCTTCTACAAATAACTGCCCCCTGTCCCACTCAAAAATAAACCCATCCCAACTGACCATTAGTCTGCGGTCCCTCAGGACAGAAGAAGGAAGGAAGGCTGTGCCAGTTGGAGGGCTACAGTAAACTAGGCAGAAAAGACTTGCAATCAGAAGCCTTGAGTGAATAAGCCTGAAAGCTTGCACTGGAAACAGGAACATTAGAAGTATAAGGTTGCTACAGAACTTGGCCTAACACAGAATCAGAGTTGTATTTAGGGATTTTAGGTCAGGGAAAACACTTAGAAATTTAAAGAGATTTTTAGTGCTACTGACATATTCATTTATAGCCTTGAGGAGATTTCCACACCTCTTGAGAACAACTAATGAATTTTGTCTAGAGCAAAAATTAACCTATAGGAGTCAGATTTGAGATTCTGCTTGAATTTCAAAGGAGGCAAAACTAGCCTCCCAAAATGTGAGATCCAGAGCTTGGAAACCAGAACTCTCATTGTCAGTGGCCATGTTGGCAAAGGAGTTCTGGGAGTAATAGTTCAAAAGTGTAATTTTCCTAAGCTTTGGTGAGACCTCTCTTTGTGTGCAACTGCAATACTTCATAATCACCTGCTCTCCTCGCCCTCTAGCAGTGTCTTGTAGGTAGCAATCTCGATGTCAAGGGCTATCTTGACATTCAGAAGCTCATGGTAGTCTTTCAACATGCCAGCTAGGTTGTCCTTGGCCTTCTGCAGAGCAGCCTGCAGGTCATTGTGCTTTTCCCGAGCATCTTTAAGGGCATCGTCTCCACGCTGTTCAATTTCACAAATGGATGTTTGCAAAGCACCAACCTATCCCCCCATGATAAAGATAAAATAAATCTGATTAAAGAGGAAATGGTATGAATTCACTTTCAATTAAGACAGTTTGCTAATGCCAGTTCAAAATTAGAAGGAAGAAACATTTCTGATTTTTAAAATAACCCATCTAGATCATTCATAGTATTTCCCCTGCCATCCTGGCAAACCTAAATTTAATGTACATGGGGAAAGAACCAGTGAAGAATGATGGACCAGAATTCTGGAATTTTGAACATTTTGATTTAAGAAAAGGAGAAACATTCAAGATGATGTAACAGGAGAATGAATCAGAAAATTATATTTATGAAGTAAAATATGAGACAGAGAGAGAAAGAGAAAGAGAGAGAGAGAGGCAATTTCCTCAAAGGCCCCTCCCTAAACTACAAACCTCAGGATTCCATAGGATGTTGCAAGTGGAATAATAGCACTATAACAGTCAAGTGCGGAAATGACCAGAGAGAGAGAGTTGAAAGTAAGCATCACCCCCAAAATGATAGTGATAAATAGTTGCAAACAGAGAAAGCAAACGGAGAAAAAGGGAAACTGAACCCAACATAAAGAGCAGAGTGAGTAAGGATACAGAACTATGAAAGAGAATGGAATAGTCATAATCGGCTTAATTGTACAAGTATTCACTCTTTAATGTTCTGTGTCTTGGTCTTGGTTTCCTGTTTCTTCCTGTCTCTGAAACAATCATGATGGGTGAATGCATCTTGTCAAGTGTTACCTAAGTCTTTTCAACATTTTATTTCATTTCCCATTCCCACACCTGTGTCCAGTGACTATCCAAGAATCACTGAAAAGAGCTGTGAGTGATAGGGCTGTGACTGGGTGCTGCACTGGACATAAGCCATTTTCATCCTGCATCAGCCACTGTAACATCTAAGACAAACCAGGTGGGAACCGGGTGGGTAACTTTGCCCACCCTCCCAGGTCTTGTTCCCTCTTCCCAGGTCTTATTTCTAAAGTAGCTTAAAAAGGCCACCTTTCTTCAGTGCTGGGCATTTTCAAAAGTCTTATATCCGTTCAGTGGCTGAACAGAGATAAGACCTTTTCCCTGCTCAGCTCTGAAAAAGGGACCTCTCTCAATGCTGACATGGAAAACAGCCTTCTCCCCAGAAATCTACATGAATTAACCGAGGAGACGGGGCTTGGAAAGATGTGGCTGGGTGGGCTAGTGTGGGGATGTTGTGGTGGTGCAGGAGCACAAAAGCTTTCCAAGTTTCAAGTGCCTTCTAATTTTAACAAAAATCTTCTATTGACTGTATGGTCCATTTATCTTACTGTAAGCCTGTTGCAGGCCTGCTGTCTGATAGAGAGGCATGTTATAAGCATTGTTAAATAAGGCACCTGAATCAATAGGATCCCATGGTGCCAGGAAATGAAATGATAACCAATCAGATTAGTCCCTAATGTTCCTGTAGGCAACTGAGACCAAAGATAAGATGACATTTTGGAAAATGAAGCAAATACTCCCTAAAAAAAAGAGAAGAGTTCCTCAGCATCAAAGAGAAAGGTCACAAAAAATAGTAAGACATTTTGGCTCAGTCTGAAATTACAGATACAACTTTGTGGCACCAAGTGTGGTGGTACTATTAAGTTCCAGACGACAACAACAACAACAACAGGGTTTCTCCTACCTGCTTTTTAATGTTGTCATGTTCAGACTGCATTTTATGGATTACTCGTGTCAGCTCTTCAATCTCATGCTGGTTGATCTTCAGATCATTCATGTATCTTCCTCTTTGCTCCTGAAGCTCTTGGAACTGATATGCAAAAATGATAAAGATAATAGTAAACAAAGAGAGTTGCCACCAATTGTTAACAAATGAAATTTTGGAATTCTCTGGAGAAACACTTCTGAGGAAAGGTAGAAAACCCTGAGTGAATCTAGCAAATATTTTCAATGATGGTTTCATGTGCAGTTACGTTGCTGTTTGTTGTTGTGTGCCATCAAGACGTCGGCAACCCTCAGGCAAAGTTATCACAGGGTTTCCTTGGCAGAATTTGTTCGGAAGGGGTTTATCCTGGCCTTCTCCTGAGGCTGAAAGAGTGTGACTTGCCCAAGGTCACCCACTGGTTTCATGGCTTATTGGGGAGTCAAATCCTGGTATCCAGTGTCCCAGTCCAACACTCAAACTACTACATGACACTGAAATTGGAAATGAGCTATATGGCTTTGCTTTGGGTAAAATGATATTGGGAAAATCTGAGGAATGTCTTTTTTTTTTAAGACAACCGAAATGAACAAGGGTTTGGTTGAGGATTCCCACAGAGTGATCAGTGGATCATTTCTACTGTGTTCCTTCATTGTTCACTGTTCATAGATTCCTTCTGCTCTGCATTGTGCTTCACCTGAATTTCAGTTGAAAGGAAAGATTTTCCAACATTAATTTTAGAACTGGAGAAATGTGTTCTTCTGATGCTTTAAGTTAAACAGACCTAACTTAAACTAACAACCTGATGTAACCTGTGAACTGGCATGAATTTATCCTTTCCTTTTCATACTTTCTAAATTTTTTGATGCAGTTGTCCAATCTAAAAATGCATATCAAATAGGTAAATTGAGGGAAATTGTGTGCAAAAAGATATACATTAGGGAACTACTTGGAAAAATACTTATAACAGGAGCAAATATATAAAGATATGATACATATTTTTATGCATACAAAAATACCCATGAAAATGCACATTGATTCTCTGTAAAATTTAGATATATAGACTGCGGGAATGGGTGGGCTACTTGAGAAGAATAAAACCCAGTCTTAAAAGTAAGGTCTATGCAGCCATGTTCCCAGACTTACTCTGTTCTCATACAAAGCATTTACTTCATCTTTGCTCCCCTGGGCAACAGTCTGGTACCAGGCTTCAATATTTTTGATGATTAAGTCAATGTCCAAGTCTCTGTTGTTGTCCATTTGCAGAAGGATGTTCATATCACTGACTTGGCTGCCCAGTTGTGTTAGTTCCTGCAATTCACAGGAAGTATACATGTGAGTCAGATATGAAAGATGCTCAAATTTCCATTGTTAGTTTATGAAAAGAGAAGGGGTTAAAGTATGCCTTTTGCAGATGATGCCTTCTGAAATGGAAGCTCAGATGAAATAAACACAGACTGCCTGTGGTTACTCATCAGTGAATGCAGGGGAACATTGTACATGACCTCAGAGGTAAATAATAGAACAACTAACAAAACTGGTAATGGCAATGTAAATTTTCACTTATTTCACTCTCACACATCAGAACAAAAAATTTCAAATGTTTTCTCTCTACTGGGTGAAGTCACAAGAGTTCTGCTTTTCATTTTCAATGGTGTTTGTTGGGGGCAAAAATTTCATTTGTGTCCCTGCAATGTTTTCCTACAAAAATGTGTGTGTGTGTAAAAAATGGTATTTTGCATAAGATTCATTTTTGCAGACATAAAAAAGTTTGTTCATGCAAAACCACCAAAAACAGAAGAATGAAAAGAGCACTGGTCTATTTTCTCTCATTCAAGGATAAAACATCTCACAGTACGTGACAGTTTTCTCAATAGAATGTCAAGATGTGTCAAGACACCTTTTGTGACCAAGGATGGGAAAATCTGGTACTACATCCCTGAGCAGTAATAGAAGTCATGATGATAATGATTAGCATCAGCATTGTGCCAAGTTCTGGGGTTGAAAATATACTCTATTTTACATAGAAAGCAGTTCTTCCATCATTCACTAAGCACAGTTCCCCCCAAACCACAAGGACAGTGAAAAATTCACAGCACACTCCTGTCTGCTGATTTCATCAAGCTGTTCTCTATCTTTTAATAAGTACTGTTCTCCTTTGTTAGAACATGGTAATTGCAGCTGATTGTATTCCCACAATAAATGATGGCACACACACACACTATATATATATATATACATTTACACACACACTTACATACATACACCCAGTCTTTCAAGAATGGGGACTTCCCATGTAATTGACACCAGTCTGTGGATCTGAACTGTGCTATGAGTCACCACCCAAAGGGCTATACCAATGAGACAATAGTTGTTGTTATTTGCTGTCAATTCAGCTTTGAATTATGGTGACCTAAGACAGAACTGCGCACAAGTAGCCTCTTGGAATTCTCTACCGTATCTGTCAACAGAGAAATGTGGAGGAGAAAGATTTTTGCAAAATTTCTTCAGGGACAGGAGAAATTATGTTGCTTTTCCTTGAGGGTGGGGTTAATTGTTAACTGTGACACCAGACTATTCTTTCACTGCCCCCCCCCCCGGATCTCCCCACTACTGTGCTAGAAGCCTGATCATCATTTCCTATCCTCCACATTGTCCTGGAATCATGTCATTCCAGGCTCTCCGTGTGTATGTTGGGCGGGAGGGCATATGGCAGCTACCAAAAACAAACAAACAAAACTAGATGTGGATTATTCAAAGAAAATGCTGAAAGGTGTCTCTCTTTTAAGGAAAATGAGATTTGGGTAGTTTTAGCAGTCTCCTGGCTGCAGAGAGTCAACTCATAGATGAGTAGCAGGAACCTTGGCTTCTGTTTTGTCTTCACACAGCCTTCACCATTTCTACTAAACACTCCTTCTCTGCTGGGAGCAGTGGTGAACATGGAAGAAATTGTGGCCATTTCTGCACTATACTTTTATAGGATTCCACAGGATGTTCAAAATGGAATAACACCACTATAACAGTCTAATGAAGAAATGGCCATAGCTTTTTATTACACACACACACACACACATGATCTTAATATCATACATTTAACAGCATATGTATCCATCATGTAACATGTACCATGTAACATGTACCAATAAAGTAAAAGAAAAATTGTAAAGTCTTGACATAAGTATCTCATATTTCAGTCTCTCACCTAGATTTAAACTGTCTGATTTATTTCTTACCTTATTCTTCATTCATACTCTTCTTTTCATAAATATTGTACTAAAGTTAGAACCCCATCATGACTTCCTCTATTCCTTATCATGGTATTCTCCATACATTTTTCCCTTTTCCTTCCTTCCCAAAATGTTAACTCATTCATACGTAATATCAATTAAATAACAGTTGCTCTAATATTTTCACTGTTTTTAATACCTTAAATAAATCTGGTAATTTTCTAGTCTTGGTAATATTCAGAATCTGCAACTTTTACTCTACTCTAAATGAAGCTCTTGCAAACTTCTAAGTTTAATTTCTGGGACTGAAGTTATTTTGTACGTGACAATACCGTTCCTAAAATGGCATTGGGAAATCTTTGCTTAGTATAGAGAGAAGAGTTGTCCTAGAGTACAGATACTTCCTTCCTAGGCTATGAGTTTATATAGCTAAGATTCTGTCCAGGTTGTTCTTACCTCCATATAGACAGCTCTGCGAAATTCCAGTTCCCATCTCAGCAAATCCACTTTCCCCTCCAGTTCCGTTTTGCTTAAAGAAATTGAATCTACATCCTGAAGAAGATTGAGAAGCCAGTTAAACATGGACGATATTATAGTTACTAATTAAATAAGAACAAAGCCAGGTGCAGCATGGAATTAAATAAACCTGTGAACAAATGTTACACATGTCCACGTAAAAGTCCATGAATGGAAACAAAGATAGGGTTCTCAGATTAGTACCATTGTAGGCTATGAGACTACAGGCCAAAACTTGGGGCCTACGGAATGGCTCCCTGGTGGTGTCACAAAGAGTAGTCCCTGAGGATGGCATTAAGCATGATGGATTAAGTAGCTCATTATATTGCATTCAATTTCTTAAAAAGCAAGTCTAACAAAGGCGAACACACCCACATACACATAGTGTTCCAAGTACTTGCACCCTGAGATTCCTTCCCCTCCCACCAAGGATTGAGGAAGAAAATAGAAGTCTTGAAAATCAAGCCCAGGCCTGAAGATGTTGTTATTGTGCACCTTCAGGTCATTTCCGACTTTTGGAGACCCTAAGGTGAACCTATCACAGGATTTTCTGGGGCTGAGAGTATGTGATGCATCCGAAGTCACCCAGTGGGTTTCTATAGCTGAGTGGGGAATCAAACCCTGGTCACCAGGGTTGGAGTCCAACTCTCAAACCACTACACTCTGCTGACACTCCCTGGGGTTCTAGGAACCCTAAAATATATTCTGTTTTGCATGACTGATATTTTTAAGCCTTCAAGAACTGACAGGCCCCAGAAATACAGGAGAAATTACCCCTTCCCCAAGTTTCCAAAATTCTGTCCAGTTTCGATGATGAATATTCTCAGCCTATATGAATATTCAACAAATACTGAATGCATAGCAATCAAAATTGACAGTTGGTATGTACTAACAATCAAAAGGTCTGATAATAGCTAATATACAGCACTAGCTGTATCACCCTATTCAGTGGCAAACATCAGCAAATGCTAATATTGCACCATGTTTGAGCAGTAAGTAAATAGTTTTGAAAGTGTGTGGCTGCTGTTGGCATGCAGATAGTAAATTATATATTAATCTCATTTATTTAGCTAATCAAAATGGAGGAACTTTGAATTTCAAGAACTTTGAAAAGAGCTTGAAAAAGAACCCTCCCCCCCCCCGCAGCCTCTAGAATCATACAGCCAACATGGAGATCTAGAACTCTAATCCCAAAAAATGCCTTTCCCAAGCTATGCCCAAATAGTCAATTAATCAACTTTTTGCAGTGCAGCCAGCCCTCCACATTTGCGAGTTTCACTTTTGCAGGCTTGATTATTCATGGATTATTTGCTGTCACCACTGCTGCCTCCCTAGGCCATTTTTAATAGGAACTGCAAGCCTTCTGAGACTGAGAAGCTGTGAACGAGGCTTGTAAGTCCCTATTAAAAATGGTGCGGGGCAGTAGTGGAGTAAGCCCCACCAGCCAGCCACTTCTGCCTTGTGAAGGAACCCTTATGCTACAAAGGAATCCATGGTGGGTTGAATATGGTGATCATACTTTTTTGTGTGTTAAACATGAGTTGTTCATGTTTTTTCCACTTTCACGGGGGCCCTGTGCCCTTAACCCTAACAAATGTGGAGGAATGACTATATTTCAGTTGACATGGACCAAGAGTTTTGCTATGGGGGAAAGAGGGGCAAGATGAAAGAATCTCTGAAAATATGACTTCCAATAAAAACTTTATCAAAGCTCAGGGTCATTTGCCTAGCAACATAGACAGTCTAAGACTGAGGGCTTCTGCAAAAACAAAAACAATTTAGGTCTTTGCCCCTGCCCCTCGCCATTTCCTGGAAAGAGGGATCAACCTGTGGCAGAGAAAGGAATGGAGTCCCTTCTTGCTTGTTTTCATTTTGGCTTAGCCAGCAGTGTCATTTCCCAAACAAGACTGCATAGGAAAAAAGCAGTGTACAAAGGTATTGCTTCTCAACTGGCACACTCCATGCTGAGCAGGAAGTGACAGGCTGACTCTCATTTCCTATTGTATGGAACATGGCAGCTTAGAAGTCAAAGGTGAAATGGGAAAGGGTTAGGAGAACCCACCACTGGCTTCCTATATACTGGATTCAGTTGGTCACAGATGTAAGTAAATACATAAACAAATCACAAAGAACTTTGTGCTCCATCTTTCAAACATGGAATTTGAACACCTTACCTTCTTGAGTAGCACAAATTCATTTTCGGCTGTCGTCCGCCTTTTGAACTCCTCTTCGTATCTGTTGGATGGAACATGAAAGAAGAGCTCTGTGCAACAAGAACTTGCCTTACTCACCCAACAAAGAGAGTTACCCAACCCCCTCTAGCTGTTAACAGGGGCTAGCTGAGAATTTTGGGAACCTCCTGGGCTTCAAGGGATGTTTGCCTTTAAGAGGAGAAATAGGAAGAGGGGAAGAAAATAAGGAAAAAGAAGCCGTGGCAGCAGTAGCAGATAAATTACTTGCTCTTTAATTCTTCCACCAGATGCTGAATGGTGGTATTTTCACTTGCTAGGTGTTCTCTTTCATGTAATAAACAATCTATCTGGTTCCTTATGTTTGCAATGAAATTTTCATAGTATGGTTCAAGATTTTTCCTTGGCACCATGGCATATTGTTGCAAGAGGTTCCATTTTGTTTCGAGGACCTTGTTCTGCTGCTCCAGGGATCGGACCTGTTGACCAAAGGAGAATGCAACACTATCTTTAACAAGAAGACAGGCTGAAACCCAAAAGTACTTTCAGGACCAAACCTACAAACGTTTCTATTGGTTTTGTCCATTCAGAATCAGAGAACACAAGAAAAACCTTCCTGGATTAAACCCAAAGCTTAGTCCAGCATCCTTTTTTTTTTCATAATTGTAGGGGAAAAATGAGACTGAACCTGTCAGGATCCAATCTTCATTTAGCAAAGTCACACAGAGAAGCGGTAGAAGTTTTATCTAATGACTTGTGGCTTCAGACTGGTACTTGGAATAAACACAGACGCAGGTAGCTTTGAATAAAAGACTAAATACTTTACTAATGACTCTTCATTTACATCTGTATTGAGAGAGCCTGCTACCTGTCTAATCTAGTGAATAGGAGATTCTTCAGTTTAACTCACCATCCTCCTTGATGGGACTCAAACTCGGAGCATGCGAAGAGTTCAGGGAAAGCAGCCATTGAGAACAAAAAGAGAGAGAGAGATCTATTCAGAGAGAGGGAGGTCTTAACTTTTATAAGACCGATGACCCAAGCAACTGTCCTGGGTCACATGATCTGAGCACCAAAGGTATTTATGATCATGCAATAAAAGACAGAGAGGCAAATGGAGAAGATCTGGCATGCAACAGAAAGGGAGGCCCTATCTTGCTATTGCCCATCTCTTCTAATAACAAGATAGAGCGGGGAGAGAGAATGCTGGTAATTTTTCCAACAGTCCCCTTCTCATTCTCTTGGACCAACATTGAGGATCTTCATGCCTTCTCGTAGTCTCTGGAAGTGGTCTCTTGGTAGAGGCTTGGTAAGAATATCAGCAAGCATCATTTCTGTATTGCAGTATTCTAGCTGAACAATTCCATTGCGACACATCTCTTGCACCTTATGGAAAGCAATGTCAATGTTCTTCTTGAGTGGCTTCTCACTTTCAGAAAGTTTGATGCAGCTTTGGTTATCTTGCATCAAAATGGTTGGCTTGGGCTCTGTTATGCCTAAGTCCAGAAGTAAGTTATGCAGCCACTTTATTTCATCACATGCTGCTTTTGCAGAAACACACTCAGCACCTGTGGAAGAATCTGCAATTGTAGATTGTTTCTTACTTGACCAGCTTATAGCTCCTCCACCATAGAAGATCAGGTTTCCGCTGGTTGATTTTCTCTGCTAGGTCTGCAGCCCAGTCAGCATCCGCATAGGCAACCAGTCGTGGTTGATCACAGGCTGGCAACATCAGCTTGTAATCTGCAGTTCCTTTCAAATATCTGGCAACTCTTTTCACTGCAATGAGATCTTTTTCAGTAGGAGAGTTAACCATTCTGCATAAGATACCAACAGCATTTGCAATATCAGGTCTGGTGAAATTAGCTATGTACAGTAGCTTTCCAACTGCAGTCCTATACTTGTCTCCATTTTTCAAGGGTTCACATTTCTTAGTGTCCTTTAAGAAACCCACTTCCATTGGGGTTGCCACAATATTGGCATCCTTTAGTCCAAGGCAGTCCAGAAGATCTATTATCTTCTGTTTCTGGTTAAGATAGAAGCTTCCATCACTGCTTCTTTCTATTTGTACTCCAAGATAGTGTGAGATGTCTCCCAAATTCTTGATGTCTATCTCTTTCTTGAGATTGTTGACTATCTCCTCACTATCTGCTTTATCTTGACTGCACAGGATCAGATCATCAACATAACATGTAATATAAGTCCATTTATTGTTTCTGAATCTTTTGTAAACACACTTGTCAACAGTGCCTGGAGTGAAGCCTTGTTTGATAAGAAGTTGGCTTAGCTTCTCACTCCATGCTCTGGCAGCCTGTTTCAAGCCATAAATGCTCTTGTTCAATTTGCATACAAGATGCTCTTTCCCAGGAACTTGAAATCCTGGAGGCTGTTCCATGTACAGTTCCTCATCCAATTGTCCATAAAGAAAAGCTGTTTTAACATCAAGATGTTGGACATGCATTTTCTTAGATGCTGCAACAGCTAGGAGAGTTCTCACAGTTGTGTGTGTGGCAACAGGGGCAAAAATTTCGTTGTAATCTTCACCAAATTGTTGTGTGAATCCCTTTGCCACTAACCTGGCTTTATATCTCTGAATTTCCCCTTCTGCATCTTGCTTTGTGGTAAAGACCCATTTACAGCCAATTGCCCTTTTTCCTTTTGGCAATTCTGACAAAGTCCATGTTTTATTTTTATATAAAGATTGCATCTCTTCAACAGCAGCTTCCACCCACTTTTGAGAATCTGACTTTGGTAGTCCCTTGATCTTTTGCCAGTCAGAGGGTTGTGGAATCTTCTTCTCTGTGGCTAGATAAGACAGTCTATCAGGTGGTACGCCTCTGTTGATGCGTTCAGATCTTCTTACCTGGACTTGGACACCTGGGTCTGCTCCTTGAGCGCCGTCCGGTTCCGCGTCCTCTGGTTGGATCACCACATCTGTAGCCCCTTCTGGATGCAAGACATCTGGAGGATTGTACAGTGTCACATACTCTGGTTGCTGGTGGGAGTCTCCTTCCACTGCAAACAAATCTGGATAGACATCTTGGTTTGGATTAGATTTGGGCTGTGGCCTTTCATCAACATAAACAGCACTTGTTATTTTTATTGTACGCCCATCTGGATTTAGAATTCTGTAACCATTTCTAGCATAACCAACAAAAATTCCCTCTTCACTTCTACAGTCAAGTTTGTCTCTTTTCTGTTTGGGAATGTAGGTATATGCTTTACTTCCAAAAACTTTGAGATGATTCACTTTGGGCTTAGTCCCATTCCATAACTGAAATGGAGTTGCATCTCTGGATTTAATTGGCAGACGGTTGCACAAATATGTAGCAGTCATAATAGCTTCAGACCAATAGCGTTTAGGCATGTTAGCCTCTAAAAGCATTGTGACTGCCACCTCTTTGAGAGTTCTGTTCATTCGTTCTGCCACTCCATTCTGTTCTGGAGTGTAAACTTGTGTAGTTTGATGTTCAATGCCATGTTCCTTAAAAAACTCATCAAACTCTGCATTAACAAATTCACTTCCATTGTCAGAGCGTAGGCTTTTAGGTTTGTAGCCAAATCTATTAGAGACAAGATTAAAGTATTCCTTGAATTTCTCAAAAGCTTGACTTTTCTCTCTGAGAAGGTAAGTGTATGTATATCTGCTGAAATCATCAATAATAGTCATAAAGTAAGAATTTCCACCTGCAGACTTTTGGCTGAATGGACCACAAAGATCAGTATATAAAAGGTCTAGTGGTTTGGTGGATAGTCTCTCAGTAACTGGCAGATGTGAAACTTTGACAGCTTTTGCCCTTAAGCATTTTTCACATCTTTCATTGTTAGAGCATATTTTAAAATTAAAGTCTATAGCAAGTTCTTGATTAGCCAGTCTCTGAATGCACTGTACATTTCTGTGCCCAAATCGGCGATGCCATAAATTTAAACAGTCTTTGTGATTACACTGGATCACAGTATTTGCATATGAATCCAAAATTTGCATTTGGTAACAGTCACCATTTAGGATTCCTCGGAAAATTAAATTTTTGCCATGAAGACCAAAACAAGTTTCCTTTTTGAAAATAACTCTATTTCCTCTCGCTGTAGTTGTTCTGACACTATAAAGAGACACTTTTAAATCTGGGACAAAATAAGCATCATGAATTCTTAAAGTCTCTATCCTGTTGGCGCCAAGTTTTGTTTGCAAAAGAACTGTCCCTTTCCCTTTTGCAACCACTGATTGGCCATTTGCTAAATAAACAGGAAAATGTATGCTTGTATCAAGATTTACAAACATTTCTCTCCGATTAAAGTAATGACTAGTAGCACCGCTGTCAATTACAATTATATTTTCTTTTTGATTTTGCATAGGCTTGAGCAATTGTTCATTAATTAGACCAACATTAAAATTTGCAGAAGATTTCTTCTTAGAGTTAAAATCACTTTTATCACTGGGTTTGTGTCTCTGTTGTTTTGAAATGTTAATTTGGTGGCCATTTGTTCTCTGTGAAGAAGACGCTTTGATGTGTAAATTCTGCTCAGCAAGTTGAGTGAACTCTTTTTCAGCAGCTCTTACTTCAGGTTTAAAATTCCTCAAATTTTTCCTATTTTGATATTCTATAACTTCAGCAATAGCAGTCTCCAAATTTACATCTCCCTTAATTTGTAGAGTATCAATTATGGGCTCAAAAAATTCAGGCAAGCTTCCTAGAAACATTCCCAGTCTCACAGGTTCTGAAAGATTTTCTCCAGCACTTTGCAATTCAGATAGCATAGTCATGAAAGTGTTAATATGTTCATTCAAAAATCTAGGATTTAACAATTTCATTCTTGTAAGTCTGATTATAATACCACTTTGTTTTGCAATACTGGGAGAATCAAATAATCTCTTCAGTTTTTCCCATATTTCTTTAGCACTTTTCAGGTCCCTGATGTGATAAACAATGCTTGGATCAATGGCTAAGCAGATATAAGCAGTTGCTTTCTCATCATCTTCATCAAATTTCTGCTTTTCCCTATCTTCTGTGGGCCGCTGTCCTTTCACAACTTTAAACAGTCCCATTGTAGTTAATTGCATTTGTATATTCCAAGACCAATTTCGGTAATTGCTACCAGTTAACTTTTCAATAGTAAGCAATGGATTAGAAGCCATTGTTCAAGCGGTCAGTCTCTGCCGGCCAGGTGCCACGTGGTCATCAAACAAAGAACTTCTCTTCTGGGCCCATGACCCAAATTTGTAGGGGGAAAATGAGACTGAACCTGTCAGGATCCAATCTTCATTTAGCAAAGTCACACAGAGAAGCGGTAGAAGTTTTATCTAATGACTTGTGGCTTCAGACTGGTACTTGGAATAAACACAGACGCAGGTAGCTTTGAATAAAAGACTAAATACTTTACTAATGACTCTTCATTTACATCTGTATTGAGAGAGCCTGCTACCTGTCTAATCTAGTGAATAGGAGATTCTTCAGTTTAACTCACCATCCTCCTTGATGGGACTCAAACTCGGAGCATGCGAAGAGTTCAGGGAAAGCAGCCATTGAGAACAAAGAGAGAGAGAGAGATCTATTCAGAGAGAGGGAGGTCTTAACTTTTATAAGACCGATGACCCAAGCAACTGTCCTGGGTCACATGATCTGAGCACCAAAGGTATTTATGATCATGCAGTAAAAGACAGAGAGGCAAATGGAGAAGATCTGGCATGCAACAGAAAGGGAGGCCCTATCTTGCTATTGCCCATCTCTTCTAATAACAAGATAGAGCGGGGAGAGAGAATGCTGGTAATTTTTCCAACAATAATGGCCACTCAAATGTCTTTGGGAAGCCCAGAAGCTGGACACAACAATAGTAACACTCTCCTATTTCTGTTTTCCAGCAGTTGTTCAGAGGCAACATGTCTCTAATTGCCTAGTCATGGCATGATAAGTAGACCTCATCACTAGACTTATTCGTCTCATTACCCTTTAAAGCCATCTAAGTTGGTGGTCACCAACATATCTTGTGGTAGCAAATAGCACTGTATTAGGAGTTCTTCCCTCTCCACGCCACCACTAGAAGTAGTTGAGGGTGTCAGCTATTGGGAAGGATGTCTCCCTTTGTGGAAGGGAGGAGGGAAAAAAGTAGGATATGGAGGAAGAGAAGAGGGAACATGGATTTTTATTTTTAAAGTGTCCCAGAAGAGTCATAGGCCATTTCTGGACTACACTGTGACACTGCTATTATTCCACTTTCAACCTCCTGTGGAATCCTGGGGTTTGTAGTTCACTGAGGCCAAAGAACTCTCTGGCTGGGAATTCTAAAGGCCCTTCCCTAGAATGCAAACCCCAGGATTCCATAGGATGTTGAAAGTGGAATAACAACACTGTAACAGTGTAGTGTGGAAATGGCCATATAGGTGTGGAGAGAAGAGCCCTCAATATTCATCTCTCAAACCAGGTGCGGTCCCCATCCAAAGATGGCCAGTTTCACCTTGGAGATGCTCCAGGCATGTTGGGGAGTCTTCATTGCCCTTTATGGTAATAGATTTTTCTTCCCACCCTGAGTACTGCCTAGATCTTAGTCCCTGCTTTGCCTCTTGTCCTTCTGTATGGTTGTTGCAAGGGGGATAGCTGCTGTGGCTGCTTCTTACCTCCCTTCTTTTTTCTCCCCGTCCTCCTCCTCCACCAACTCCTAGGCTGGTCTGGCAGCTCCACTCCCATTTCCCACCTTTAACATCAGTAAAGCAACTCTCCAGTTTTAGAGAGCACTCACTACTCTTCTCTTGGCAAAGGGACAAGGGGAACAGCCTTTAGATGGTGGTGCACAGCATGTGGTCAATAGGCCACATGCAGCTGTAACTCTAATCCTAACCCCCTGGAGTAAAAAAAAATAGGTGGAACATTGGCTATTTTCATTCCCAGAAGCCTCTAAGAGCAACAATTGCGCCTTCAAATGAGGCCTCTCTGCACCTTGCTTCTCCACATGTGCACACACACACTACCTCTGGTATTTCACCAAAAATGGAAGTGAGCTTTTGATCACTTTTGGCTTTGTTCGTTGGGAGAGAGGCTAATGGGCTGGCAGGGCCCACAGTGGGACCGAGGTACTGGAACCTGGGATGTGGACATCCGAAGATTCCCTGCTCCTGCCAGTGGGACATGGTCATCTCTAGTTTATTCTTAGAACAATTTGCTTAGAGGAGCTAAAACCTCTTTCTCCATAGTAAATTATGCTTTTGAATTAGAAAATGCCATGCCAAAAAGGGGAGGGGGCACATGCACTTTCCACACAGAATAAGTCCCAAATTGTGAAGATGTTCATCTGCCCAAGATTTTTCTTGTCAAGATTTTCCAATGCATGGAAACTCCATTTTTCATTTATTATTCAAATCCTTTTGAACTCTTTCCATCCCTAGTTTAAACAGAGATGTCTCCAACTGGTAGGCAGGAGAGAACTAGTGAGTAGCTGTTAGGAGGGGTCACAGGAGCTAGTTGTATAGTGAAAGGGGATATTTATAAATAAATGATGACTTTTCAAGGCTGCTCACTAATTAAGTGGGATGGAGTGGAGTAGGTGGGGCACATCAGACTGGTACTTTGTGTAGGTATGTGCGTGTGTGTGCGCACCTTCTAGTTGTCTGATGACTTATGGCAACCCCATGAATTTCATAGTTTTTTTTTTTAAGGCAAGGAATACTCAAGAGATGGTTCTGTCAATTCCTTCCTCTGAAATGTAGCCTACATTTAAGTACTAACCAGGACTGACCCTGCTTAGCTTTCAAGATCAGCCAGGATCTGGTGCCTTTAGGGTATTTAGGTCTTGTAATATCTTGAAATGGCTTTTGTTTCTCTTATATGTCCCCCCTATGGCTACCACCCATCTTCATTGGATGACCCTTGGTTCTAGGTTTATAAGAAAGGAGGAAAATTTCTCCATACATCTGTTGGCATGTGTGCAAGGGTGTCACACTGATCTGCATTCAGTATCCTCAAATGCCAGTGTATTTCTGGGAACACAATAGCTTTCTCATTTTTCAAGGCAAGACAACATTGGAATCAGCAGGTGGATATTAAGGTCAAGCAGAGAATTACCTTGTCTCTTCAGGCTCTGTGTAAATTACTATAATTTTGAGGAGGGTTATTAGTAGATACACCCAGATTCTCTATCTGTCTAGGCTGTCCCCCAGTAATTTCAACAAAGAAAAGATAGGTTGGCTTCTACATGCAATTAAGGGAAAGTGGCACCAGCCAGAGACACTCTAGGTGTCTGAGACTCCTAGCCTCCAGGGGTACAGGATTTCACCTAAAATCTAAACTAGGACTGTCCAGGCACTTCAAAGAAGTCCCACATTCTGAAACAAATTAGACCAATTTGGGCTCATTTGGATCAGGCCCAAAGTGGGTAAGATCAGCATGATTTGAATCAAGATCAGATTGGCCCAGTCTGAATAATATGGAAACATCCAGGCACAGGGAAGGAGCCAGACATGATGTGTCCAACCTTATCTCATAAGAAAAACAGCCATGGTAGACTCATGGAGCTAAAAAGAAGTTGTAGTGACAACTCTAACATGATAAGAGCTATTGTGTTTCCAAGATCATACACTTGTGTTTAAAAGAAAAACTGAAATTTTATAGCTGTTTTGGCCTCCCAATGCAATCCAATGGGAGGATTAATTAATTGCCAGTTCCCCATATTAGGCAGCCTGAGGAGTACTGTTCTAAAATAACAAATGCTTGTTCCTTACTTGGGAATTTGTAGAGGTTACATCCTATTTAACACAGTTCACATAGTTTCTTTCGTAAAACAAAAAAGCAGCCCCTCAAACACCAAAGACAATTGTCACAAATGTTGCTTAAGGCAAAACTGAAACTGAGTGAAACTGTAAAGTGGAGCAAGATAAGATACAACTTTATCATAAGCAAACAAATGGGGCTTCTAAAACTTTTTCATAAAAATATGGAAATTTCTCTGTAGGCTGCATTTCACATACAGTCAATAAAAGTAACATTTTTGGACAAAAACTCCTTGAATCCCACAGCCAACATTGTCATTGGTCAAGCTAGCTGGCGATTCTTGGACTTGTAGTCCAAACTCATAACATTTTCAAGCTCTGGTTTCATATACCTGAATTCAGATATCTGAAGTTCCGGAGTTATAGAACCTGAATATGAAAATTTTTAAATACTGATTCTAAAGAAACTTTTCAAAATATCTTCACACTTTGCTGAGACGTTCTATGCCAAAAAAAATTAACTATCTTTTTAAAAGCAAATCTTTTAAAGATATCCCAGGGGCCATATACCACTGCAGACTTCCCACTCTGCAGATGGTGAAAGAGGTCCGCTTGGGGAGATCATGGGCAGTGGTGAGATCTTACACTGGCTTGGTTGCCTGACCCTGTCAGTGAGATGGAAGTGGAATGGCTGTGGGAATGTTCCAAGACCGGCCAGGGATTTGTTGGTTTGGGGACCTCTCTTTCCCCCAGTATGCCGCCAAATAAAGTTGGAGGCCATTTCTGCATGACACTGCTGTCCCACGATGAGGACATGTTGCTGACAGTCTATGAATTGTGCTTTCACCTGACGTCATCATGGTCCCTCTGCCAATGCATCCCAACCCATTGCAATCATGGGATATTCCATTAATGGAAAAAATCCATTAATGGCCCATGATTGCATGATACTTCCATCACTGGAAGTCAGGTGGAACAAGCAGAAGTGTGATCTAGGCACTTCCTTCCCAACTACAGTGAGGGAGAGAGGCCAGCTGCACTATGGAAGGAAGGTGCATGTCACTCGTGCTCCCATCTGCAGCCAGCCAGTTGGGTGTGGAAGAGAGCGTTGGGAACATGGTCCCATCCTCACAAAGGTGCTGCTGGGATGATGCCAGGATGACAACAAAAAAGGGTAAGGTGTAGAAATGGCCAGAAACTACTGCAGCCTAAGACTTACCACAGTAAACTCCCTTCCATTGGATGCAATTTTGGATGGGTAACAGTTGCCATCCAGCAAGAAATATTTGCAGCCCAGTAGAGCTTAGGAAGTGGTAGACCTTTTCTATTGTACATTGGGACTGATGTGCCTGTCTCACTAAAATTCCAATGAAATCAACAACATAAGCTGCAACTTACTTTCCACAGATTTCAGTGGGATTCAAGTACAACCACAGTGTTAGGTCTAACACTGGCCCTTTCTGCAGGATGGTGCTCTCATGGGTCATTCCATCACAATCCTGGCAGCGCATCTGCCTGGATGGGAGCGTGTCCCCAGCACTCCTCTCCACACCCATCCAGCTGCCTGCAGAAGGGAGTCCAAGGGATATGCCCCTTCCTTCCACACTGCAGCTGGCCTTCTTCCTATGCTGCAGTGAGGAAGGAAGCATATGGTCATGCTTCCAGCCTACTGTATCGCCAGCTGAGATGGAAGGCTCACACAATCACAGATCATTGATGGATTTTTTCCGTCAATGATATACCCTGTGATCATGCCATCTGGTGAGATGAGAAAGGCGGAACCATGACGATGTCATGTGGAAGTGTTGCTGTGGTCTCACTCCTCCCATGTCCCCATGCCAGGATGCTGCCATCCTGTGGAAGGGTCCGCTATGTTTTGAAAATCCTAAAATTCAACATCATACAAAAATGCAGCATGTGGTAGAGATCTGTATCAGGAGCATATAAATCCAACATCTATTGTAAAACAAAACTGATCTCAGACAGAGCACTTGAAATATTTCCCTTTCATATTCATTTCAGCTTCAGTGCAAGTGCAGAAGCCCTCATGTGCAACAGACCCTTGTGATGCAGATCTCATTAGCCAATGACACAGTGATGCAGAGCCATTTGAAAAACAATTAACTCCAAAAGGACTTGAGCCTGGCTGATCTTTTTTTCCCCCAAGAAGCTAATGTTTTGATTTCTCACCTTTTCAATGAAGCAAGCAAACTGGTTGTTGAGGCTCTTCATCTCTTCCCTCTCATGGTTTCGTACTTCGTGTTCCTGTGGGTCCACTCCCACATGTAATGGCTTCAGCAGCTTCTCATTGATGGTGACTCCATGGATGTTATCACTCCTGGGGTTAGGATATCCTTGGAAAGGCCCACAGCTTCCAACGGAGTCATACATTCTAGGGCCATAATGACCCAACATGCCCCCAAATCCCTGGCTACCATAACCGTCGTGACCATAGTTGTAGCTGCCGTAACAACCAGCACCATAACCCCCATATCCACCACGGGAAATTCTTCTGCTTCCACCCATGTTAGCAAGACTTTGGCTAGTGAAACCAGGGACTCCGTATCCATTTCTGACTGGATAGCGAATGGAGGCAGCATAGGTTCTGTGGCCCCCTAGTCCATAGGCAGCAGACCTGGAGCTGAATCCCCTTCCTCTCATGAAGGCCCTTGCAGCAGACATATGTTGAGTCATTGTGAAAGGTTGGGATGCGATGGGTCCAAGGAAGCAGGTACAAGCAGAAAGGAACAGAGAGAGCAGCCTTCTGGCACAGGACCTCAGAGCAAACTCTTATATACAGCGGAGGAGCTGGGCAGGATTGGTTTAGTATTTTAATTTAGGAGCTTTCACCGGTTTGGTGTGCCTCAGGCCCAGAAATGTTTTTCAGTGTACAAGGCATTGCAGTAAACACAAACTGAAGGAATAATGAGAAATTTGAAAGAAATTGCTTTGTTTGCAAGCTTTGCTAGATGGATATTATGCTTAAAAATTGTTTTTCTTGCTTGGATTAATTACAATCTAGATGGTTACATAAGGGAGGCTTCCTCTTTCACTGACCACAGGTAATATGCTGAGGGCAGTTGGGTTTTGCAGAATGACATTTTTAGTACCTAGTTTTCAGCATCTCTTCCTCTTTTGCCTCCATGTGGAAGTTGTGTTTGCTTCTGCTTTGCCATCCATATTCAGAGGGGAGAGAGAGATGGCTACTATCTGGACTGTTCTCAAGCTTTGTTTATTTCTGGGTTTGCCCCTACAATTAAGCAGAAAAAAAAAATTCATCTCAAGTGAAAGATGCTGGAAGTTGTTATGTTATTCCCCCAGCTGTTCCTCTTGGGTGAGGATATGAGGTTCATTATATTTGCATTTCTCAGAATCTGAAGACAAATACTGAAGAGCAGTTTCCAATAATGAATAAAGATCATCTACAGAGCACTTGGAAACTTGCGCCCCTTCTTTTTTCTGTGGATTTCTCAGAATCTTCCAGCCTGTGAGGTTAGAATCATAGAGTTGGAAGAGACCCAAGGGGCCATCGAGTTCATTATATTTGCATTCCTCAGAATCCCACAGTCATTCTCAGGCTGTCCTAGTTGCATATTGGGAGTTATAGGACTCTCTGTTGTTTCTGTTGTTTTCATCCAGATATTTGTGCATAAATCTGTATAGGCCTTTTGGCAATTGACTAAGCATGCTTGTGCTTTTCCTTCAAAAATACACGTGCTTAGTCATGCACATTTTTTTTCAAAATATGCTTGATTTTGTGTGCATTTCTTCTTCTTCTTCAAATTTCTCTGCAAGCCTTAGATTGCCAAGGAAGGATGCCCTGCCTAGTTCTATGTCTATATCTATTTCTATATATCTATATCAATATTCATATTGATATCAATATCAATATTTCCATCTATAATCTATCTCCGCTGTCTTATACAATGGGATCTCAGGCAAGCTTACAATAAGATCAATTTAACACATAAAAACAATTTAGAACAATAACAAAGAATAAAGTTTGTCCTATTTCCACTCCCAGGAAGTATAAAATGGATATTAACAGGAAGAAATGGGAATTCAAAGAATTTCTTTTCCATCTTTACTCCTCAGTTCCCGTGCATTTCTCTTTTTCAGAGGAGAGAGCTGTGTATGCCATCCAGCCTGTTCTGGACCTGCTGTTGCCTCAAGTGTAATGCAGGATGCCATCCCATCAGCCTGCCAAAGAGAAAGCGAGAGACAGCAAGAGAGAATCACCTGCCAGTCAGACAGCTTCTTTATGGGGAATGGGGAAGGAGCACCTCATTCTTTGCCTGTGGCAGTAAAACATCTTGTGCCGGCTTTTTTCCCCTAAATGAGCACATGCATGACATTCTTTTTTTACTCCCATTTGCCATAATAAATGTGCTATGATACCAAAATCACTGACCGTCACCCAGATGTAGAAGAAATGCGTACGTCTCATGTGTGCATGTTGGCAAAGGTCAGCCACTTCTGAACAAATCTTGTGATAGGATCACCTGATGATCATTATTGGAACTGACTTGAAGGCACAAAACAACAGCAACAACAAACTGTACTTTCTCTGTTCACAGAAATGTTGAGCAACAAGTCCACACTAGAGACCACAGAGTAAGGTGGCAAAGGATGGGTCCCAATGACCGCTTTCATTTTCTGAAACCTACAGAGTTCAATGGGACAAAAGTGGTCATAAACAAAGTGCCTCAGTGCAGGAATATATATTCTATGGTTTCAGGGAAATACTGTTGTGGCCAGGAAAGAGACGAAGACCAGGTTTCCAGGGAAAAATCAAAAAGCCTTTATTATTTAACAATTTCTTGCACAAGGACGACAAATATTCAGAAATTGTCGTGCCAATTAATTGAGGTAGCATCACTATATACCTTTTGCCTTCTATGTCAGCAATCAATCATTTATTTAGCCCACCCATCACTGGAGAAAAAGATCTTTAGTTAACTTTTCCATTACATCATTGACTGGCACAGAGGTGAACGAAAAGTTAGTTAGAAAATGATACAAAATGTTGCATGTAGCCAAAATGAGGGAGCATGCCTACTCCCATTTAGTTCCCAGACCTTTGAGTGTTGCAAGGCCATTCCTAAAATTTGAGATAAGACAAAGACATCTGCAATTTACTCAGAGGCACAATTCAATTCGCTTATTTTTCCTATGCAAGTGGCATTGGATTTAACCCCTTCAATACCTTTTCATGTTTCCAGAGTTTTAAACCTGACCTGTTCTGTCTCTCTGGATTAGTTACTGTGCATTTTGGTATTTAAAAACCAAAGAAATGTGTTCACTGTGTTTCTGAAAAATAGTCTACACCATCCGGTTTTCCATGGAGGTCTCCTAGCCTTGACCCTGCTTAGCTTTCTAGATCAGATGGGATCTGGTACCTTCAGAGTATTTAGGCCTAATTTTAATGCTTTGTAAAGAACGATGGGAATTTGGGCACAGGCAGAGTAATGTGGTGTAGATGTTTGAGTGCTAGACTAGGACACTGGAGGTGTGGGTTTGAATCCGTGCTCAGCCACGGAAACCACTGGGTGACCTTGGGCAATTCACACTGTTTTAGCATGAGAGGAAGGCAAAGGCAAACCCTGTCTGAACAAAAGTTGCCAAGGTCGCCATGGGTCCAAAATGACTTGAAAGCACACAACAGTAGCAACAACAACCACAACAGAGCATAAATCTCAAAAATGAATGAATGAATAAAATATTTGTATTGGAGTTTACTGCTCTGTACTCACACCACTGTACACAGATAAGTTCACTTTCAAAAAAAAAGATTGATATGATTTTACATACAATTGAATTTAGGTATCTGTGGATATAATGTACCAATATGTCGAAGTCCTTCAGTATAGGCATAGCTCTGACAAAGAAGGTCCTCCTCACAAATTCTTTTTATGACCACCAAGCCTCCCTTTTTCTGCTGGTCCTCTGTCCAGCTAGACTTCTTTTTTAGCAGCATCATGACTGGGAGGATAGTGAAGGAGGGCTGGAGAAGCACAGACTTTCAGTGTTGTTTTGCAGCTGTATTTCTGCAGTAAACAATGCAATGAAGCTTCAGCTAAAAAAGAGTGTGATTCTTCTTTAGCTCATCTTGCTGTGCCTGTGTATAGCTGCCTACAACAAGCAAGGTAAGCAACAGCTGACTCCAGAATCCCTTACTTGAGCCTGCATGAGCAGCAAAACAAAGAGGAAAGGGGAGAGCAGATAAGCCTCCCTCACTAGCAATGCTCAGCATGTTTTTTTTAAAAAAAACACAGATCTGCAAGTCTGACCACTAAAATGGAAATCAAAAGTGCAAATAGAGGCTGGAAAGAAAAGAAATCATCCCTGGAGGCCTTTTGGAATAAGCTTTCAAGTAGCTTCTAGAAGGTGCAAAATGTTTTTGTTTGCTTATACATATTATTAGCTTTGTATAAAAAATCTGCTGAAACATGTTGAACTGGTCTTCTTTACATGTTTAAGAAACCTATTCCTATTCTTTCTTATTTCTTCCTCTTGTACCAAAGCTGCTGTTAAAGAAGTCATGTCTAGGAACAAAACTACTTCATTAACTAAGGTATACCTGTAAAATACTGCCCAAACAGAAATCTGTTTTTAAAAAATGCTTTGTTGCAGGGTTTTCTCTCCAATATACATATGTATGTTGGCCTCAGGGTGACAGAGAGGGGAAGGAACAGGAAAAAAAATGAAAAGAAGGGCAAACTACACCAGACCCAATTTTGGAATTGTTTCAGAAAGTTTATTTAAACCATAATTTGGAAGGTGTCGAATGCAAGAAGTAAACAGATGAAATCTTCTTTTTAAACAAGCATTTCCTGTTAGAACACACACAGAGAATTCCCTTTTCCCATGAATCAATCATATGAAATTCACAAGAGAAAATATAGCTCTTTGTTTGCTGTGACAGTAAAACTTGTGATGACAAATAAGTCATCATGGACTTAAGAGAAGGAAGAACTGAAAGATAAGGCATTCCTCCCCCTAGCTTAATCTTGGAAATGTTATTACAGCATACTACAGTGGGTGTGGGTATGGAATTAAGTTAAGGCCAGGAGGTAAAGAAGCAAAATATAGAACCCTTCCTTTTGATGTTGAGTTATAATCATCTTGCCTAGAAGAAGGACACATTGTCCCATTAAGCCCCTGGTGACTGGAATTGCAGTTGGACTGCTGCACATCTCTCTCCCTCTCTCCCTCTTTCTCCCCTCTCCCCAGGTTGTGTATAAGTGCGTGTGTGTGGTGTCACTCTTCCCTTTCCTCACAGACAGTGCTTAAGGGCTGAGCCACCTCTTAGCATTTTGCACTAATGATATTCAATGAAAGAAATATTAATATTAATCAATACAGATTTCAAGATCCGGTTCACTAATTGAACAGAACTCAAAATAAGCTGTTGTTGTTGGGTGCCTTCAAATTGTGTTTGGCTTATGGCAACCCTAAGGTGATGCTATCATGGGGTTTTCTGGGGCTGAGAGTGTGTGATACACCCAAGGTCACTCACTGGGTTTCCATGAGTAAGCAGGGAATTGACCCCTAGTCTCCAGTGTTGTACTCCAACACTCAAATCACTACACCATGCTGGATCTCAGTAGTGTTGGGGTTAGAGTTTCCCAAGGTGTTAGCCCTTTGGGGAAATTCTATGAAAGCTAATGCTGTTAGGAATTAGCCACCTTCTAGCAGAGCTGCAGAAAAAGCATGTCCCAACCTCTGTGTGGCTTCCCTGAATTGGAGGCTGACTTGAAAGCAAAATAAGGCAGGCAGTTTCATGTCCCAAACAGAAAACGTTAACTAATAAACTTTACAATTACATATGCACTGGAGAAACTAGATCCTAACTAACCAACAAAATGATTTGGGAAAATAATAGCTTCATTCTTAACTCACCAACTTCTTAGTGGAGAGGCTAGCATAGCAGAGAGAAGGTGCTAGAAGCAAGATTGCAGAGGGAAAGAGAGAGAAAGAGAGGCATGGTCTTCTATACCAGGCCAGTGACTGACTCCAGGGTGTATCCTTGGTCGCTGGTGTGGATACCATAGCCAGTTGTTTTAAATAACATAGAGCAACAACAGAGACTTTAAGTGAGAGCCCAGAGGGCTTTTACATGCAAAGGAATATTAACCCAATGCTAGTTAGGCCTATTTGTCTCTGAAAGAGGCGAGGAGAGAATGCCAGAAATTTCCAACTAGTAGTAGTAGTATCCAAAGCTTTGGCAAGTCCATGCCAGCACAAAGGAGAGGAGGGAAGAATAGCTGCAATGAAAGGGATGATTCTGTTACCCTGTTTACTGGGGGTCCTGTGAAGGACTCCAAACGTGCTCAAATATTGGTGGGGAAAATTAGCTCAGAGCACAAGTCAGCAAAACGAGAGGCAGGACAATGCAGCGGAATCTTTAACCCAATGTCTACGGGGTCAGGCCAAGCCAAGAAGCACACCAATTGTGAAATAATAACATTAAATTTTATTAAATACAGGTAAATGGTGTATGCAACACACTCACACAAATAACTATAGAAAATAAAGGTGTTAGCAGTATAGAAGGATTTTGAGAGGGATTGTTGAAGTGGGAGATACTATACCTGTCCGAAGCCCGGGGTAGATCAATGAAGAGGTCTGTAGATCCACAGTCTCAGATGGAGACCGAAGGGAAAGCTCAGTGGACGCAGCGGCAGCAAGGTAGGGTGGAGGTACAGAGCGATCCGAGGAAGCTCTCGGAACTAGGGGTTTTTATAGGGAAAATATGACCATGGGCTAGTCTGTACTTGGGAGAGAACAATGAGGTTTGGGCGTGAGACAATGTCTCCGAAAGGTCAGAATTTAGCATGATGGGATTAAGTCCAAATCAACAATGGAATGGCCAGTATGCAGATGCAGCTCGCTTGGGTGGTTCAAGTTACCTGCTCAGGGCAGGGGCCTCTTTGTATTAGCGTGCATCTTTAATGAGGTGTTTGTCTAGGGAGGTCTCCTAAAGCAAGATCTGGCCGAGTCTGGCTTGCCTAGGTGGAGAAAGGAATGTTCAGCAATTAAGGGCCATGCCTAGTTCTGTGCTTGTTCGGCGGCCTCACAAACTCTTGGCAGAGGGTGGCAAAATGGGGCCGAATTGTGATATCAAACAATATCTAATATCTTCCGAAGCCAGGCCAGTTCACAGTGATAACAATTCCAACGGTTGCAGTGGGAGGAGAATTATGTACATCAGTTCAAAAGCTGTCATAGATTTTCCCCTAATTCAAGTTTGGATAGGGGAAGCTGAATGAAGACTGAACAGGTTTTGCCTCCATGACATGATCCTCTAAGCCATCCCCTTTTTACCTCCTCCCGGTGCTGGAGATCTGACACAACAGAAGCAAAGACCATCCATGCGAGCTGGGAAGAGGCACATAAGGTTGGATCTTCTCCCAAGCAAGAACATATATTTCTGCCCACAAAGAGAGATTCTAACTATCCAGATACCATAGGATGGCATATTTTGGGGGTGGAGAAAGTGATTGAAATGAACTCTTCCCAAATTCTCCTTTGTATTTGGAAGTAGCAAAATTAGATGGCCATTTTGCTGAATACACTGTGAGACATGGGAATGTGTGTGGACTTCTTGAACAGTGCTAGAAGATATGAAAAGTACAATTCTCTTTGAAGAGATGACATGGCTCAGTTAAAGCTAGATAAATCAATGGCTAAAATTCATGGCTGCAGTTACAAATCAGTAACCAAGAGTTATACATCCACACTTGATTCATATTCATGATCCTTAAGTGTTTGATAGTGTAGGGAGCGTGTAGGGAACAATAAAAATCCCCAAATCTTGACTTACTAGAAAGAAACCACTTTGAATGAAAAAAGTTCTGTTTTCCTGTTGATTGATGCCGTTTCTGCCTTACACTGTTATAGTGCTATCATTCCACTTTCAACATCGTGTGGAATTCTGAGGTTTGTAGTTTACTGAGGCCAAAGAACTCTCTGGCTGAGAATTTTAAAGGCCCCTCCCTAAACTGTGAAATCCCAGGATTCTATAGAACAGTGGTTCTCAACCTGTGGGTCCCCAGATGTTTTTGGACTTCAGCTCCCAGAAGCCCTGAGCATTGACCATAGTGGCTGGGGCTTCTGGGACCTAAAGTCCACAAACATCTGGGGACCCACAGGTTGAGAACCACTGCTATAGAATGTTGAAAGTGAAATAATAGCACTATAACAGTGTAGTGTGGTAATGGCCTGAGATGCAGCAGAATGTTGTTATTACTACCCCTCCCTTTGGTGATTTCTGGTGAGAGGAGGAATTGTGAAAGGGATGCTCTTTGCAACTGCTCTACCATATACCACTGAAAGGAAGGTAGAAATGTCAGTCTGCTGCATCCCAGTTGACAGGAAAGCAGACCCCTGTTGTTTGCAGTGGCTGCTGCCCAGTAAGCCAGGATTGTAGCGTGGGGTCAGGCCAGCTGCTAAGCTATATAACTAAGATAGCTGTAACACATATAGAATACTAGTCAATACTGTTAGTTGGTACAGGTGAGTGATAGATGCAGTTAGCTGTTACCCCAAAAAGTGGGTGACTCAGGGGTTCATCTGCAATGCCAGGACCTCTGTTTAAAGGTGGGGAATTATTAGCTCAAATTAGGAGGCCTACAAGATATGGGTAACCTTATGAGTCTTTGACCCCAATGTTTATGGGGTCGTCTGCAGGGAAGAACTAGCCAGAGATTTAAACATAAGCTAAAACATGCTTTATTGAAGGAATTAATCACACACACAAGATATCAAATAGGCACTCACTCACACAACGCTAACCAAAGGAAAAGGGAAGAAAGTTTAAGATAGCGAGGTTTCAGGGTAAAATGGGCAAAGAGTAATGAAGAAGCAGCAATGTGGCTTAGCAATGTAGCTGTTCAGCCAACACCTCTCTCTTGTCCAGCTTGGCTGTACAGGCACGTCAGGGTACATTTTATATCAATGCCAATTAATATATGTTGCCAATTAAATCATATGTCACCAGTTAAACCATACCAAAGTGTGTGTTTGGGAGCGGGGGTACGGCCCGGTAACAGAGTTACAAAAGCAGAACTAGAAGAGGGAGCCAAACCTACTGTTCCCTTCAATCATAATTATAAGCTGGGTTGAATCTATAGCTGCATCCTAAATTCTTCACTCTGTTCATGGACTGCATCTTGCTTAATAATCTTTGGGAAAGGGACAGAATTTTACAATGCATCAGATGAAGCCCAGGAAAGAATACTGCTGGAAAATATATCTCTGAGGACTTCCTGTCTATTCTAAATGGGGCGACTCTGTTGCAAACTTGTAACTGATAATCTTAGTTTTGTGCTCAATGTAATGTTTTTGATTTTATACCTATTCCACTCTGCTATTGATGGCCTCATTATGAGTTGTACACAAGCCATAAGAGGGACCATAACATTAGAACAAATGGGTGTATGAAAGAAGCTTTGAAGAGGCAGGTTGGATGTATGTGGAATGGAATAGGTTTGTGAGATAAGGTGGCAATGTGTGGAAGAAAGATGGATTATGCCATTTTGTGTAGTTCATCTACATGTCATGGTTGTTCAAGAAAGAGAGGAAACAGAGAGGACAATCCAGTGAAGAAGAGCAGTTCTGCTGAGTCTTAAAAGAATGACATAGACAACCTGCTTGATAAGGACATCAAGTTAAGGAATTGGATGGACTGCATACGGATCAGACATTGCACAGAGATGATTCTATGTTCCTTGGAGAAATGAGGCCCCTGCCAAAAGTCCACAAAAATCATACAGTTCTCCAGCTACTGGAACATAATGTCCTGTTCCATAATTTTTCTCCATAAGGTAATACACTGGTCTCTCCTCTTATTAAGGGCTAGACAATAGGCAGTGTCCAAGATGCTACCCAAAATAAATCCAAAGATGTTTCTGTAGAATTTGATCTTCATGTGGTCTGTTAACATGCCAGATAAAGGACCCCTCTCTTCTTAAGAGCGGTTTCCCAGATGTGTAAAATAAATAAACAAATGAATAAGAATTCTTAAAAATAAAAAATTAGGACCATCTCCACACTAGACTGTTATAGTGCTATTATTCCACTTTTAACATCCTGTGGAATCCTGGGGTTTGCCGTTTAGGGAGGGGTCTGAATCATGAAATTGTCTGCAAAGCAAGTGAGGAACCTGTTGGACCTTCTGGTCTTGGCAGAGTTTGACTGCCAACAAATATCAGGATAGTTGAAATCTCCCATTACTGCTGCATCTCTCCTTTTTGAAAGTGTGGTCATCTGCTCCAGGAAGGCCTCATCCAAGTCCTCAGGCTGACCTAGAGGGCTGTAGCAAACCCTCACAATCACATCTCTATTGTTTCTCACTCTCTTAATTCTTACCCGGATGCTTTCGACCTGGCTTCCCAAATTGAAGTCATGGATCTCTTCACAGGTGAAAACATCCTTGATATATAAGGCTCCTCCTCCTCCTTTCTTGCGCTCTAACGTACCAGCGTGAGGGTTGTTTAATACTAGGGATGGGCCAACTGAATCTTTGAATTCCTGGTAAGGATTTGAGATTTGCAAATCTGAATCCCTGCGCCAAAATAGGTAAACCAAATCTTTCAAATCCACCAACCAAATAATTTGTTGGAGACCAGGATGCCTGAAAACCTGGGAGACTGGGACACACAAGGGGAGATGGCAAGTAGGTGAGATTTTCCTGTGGAGTAATAATGGCCTTTGCTAACAATTTCAGAAATTACATTTGGGGTTGTATTTTAATATATTTAAATTGAACCTTTAATATTTAAGTTCAGCACTATTTTCTGTGCTGAAAATCAATGGCATGTAGAAATGCTGGGCTCAGTGGGTCTGACACCTATCAGAAGCAGTGGGGCAGAGGGCGAGGTCACACAGTCTCATCCAGTGATTGCCACATGTAGACCTGTGTACCTCCTTCTGCAAGACCAGCGCCTAGTTGTAAAGTTATAGCTAGACTAGGATGAGAAGTAAAATGTCTGTCATGGTTTCTCATGAGCCACATGACAAACCGCATGTAGCAGAAAGGAAAAATTGTTTTTAAAAATTGGCACCTCTGGGGCCTGATTGGCCCACAGGCCCCTGGGTGTGCAAAAAACACAGTATAAAGCCGCGCATGCACGCCGGAGGCTGCCTGTGCCTGGGGCTGCTGCCTGTGTTTGCTTGGGCTGCCTGTCTTCGCGTGGGCTCCCTGTATCTGCTCAGGCTGCCTCCCTCTGCAAGGTAATACTCTCTATTCTTTTGACTTGAGAATTATGTACTTCATCTAGTACAGTGGTTCTCAACCTGTGGGTCCCCAGATGTTTGTGGACTTCAGCTCCCAGAAGCCCTGAGCATTGCCCATAGTGGCTGGGGCTTCTGGGAGCTGAAGTCCACAAACATCTGGAGACCCACAGGTTGAGAACCACTGATCTAGTAGATGCACATGTCAATTGTACTTGTATGGGTATATTTTCCTGAACTGAGAACTATTATTTAATTTGTTTGTCATTAAGCAAAGATGTCAAATTCTGCTTAAAAAACACTTTTCTGTAGAAGTGCTTTCTTTCCCTTGCTTTTTAAACTCTTTTTTAAAAAAGGACTTGAAAGATTTGTGAGATTCGTGGATTCCCAGAACCTTCCAGGGATTCAGATCCAGATTCAGAAAATTCTGGATTCTTCCCATCCCTGTTTAATACCAGTATTGACCAAGGCAGTCTGGTAGCATTTTGTAGTGCAGCCAACAACCTCAAGAAAAGGTGGTAGTAGAATAGGCTGAACGAACAGAGGTATTTGTGGTGTTTGTTGCCTGAACTTGAGATGCTCTATCATGCACAGGAGAAGTCCTGCCCTGGATTTTTATTTCTCATAATAAATATCAGAATATAGCAATATAAGTCAAACATTACTTTTTTTGTAATAGTAGGGAATTGTGCCTTTGGTATGCACATACCCAGTGCTTAGGCCCATTTATTAGTTTCTTGGTGTATAGGGCTGTCCCCACCCCAGTAGTTTTCCTGACTGAAAATGTGTGAAGGGCAGAAAGCCAGTGGCACAGTTACCTGTGATATGAAGTCCTGTGTAGGCAATGCTATAGAAGTCCAATGAGATATTTGTTGCTGTGGTAGTTAGCCTTCTCCCGGGGTCTACAATTTAATATCTAATATTAAAAATGTTTCCACGTGCCTGAGAAGGTCCCCCGGACGAGCATGCAGGTAGGCACAGCCGAACAGCCGAAATCAGGAAAAACCTGGTCAGGCCAGTAAAGGATTTGTCACGTAGCCCCAGGAGCCCTCCAGACATGCATACATTAAACTACACAAAGGGTCCTCTGCCCCAAGAAGCCATCTTGACAGGATTAGCACTCCTGACAAACGACTCGTCAAGCAAAGACGATTTACATACCGCTGCAGCTTCTGACAACCCTGGCAAAATCCAATCATACAAGGAATTTTGACATTTTGGAGCTTTGTTCTCCTAATCATGCAAAGGACGTGAACATTTTGGAGCTTTGGTTTAGCTCCTCAACCTATTGTTCTCCCCGGGAAAGGATTAGCCCTCCAGGTACATTTTCCCCTATAAAAAGACCTGCGTTTTGAGCGGTTCCTTGGATCGCTCTGGTTTACTCTCAGCTCCACACCACTCCGTCCGGCTATCCCCTCATCCATCCACGTGCTGAGCCTCTTCTCTTGCTCCAATGCTGTCTCGGACTTTGGACTTCAGGACCAGGTGCAGTATACCCTGACAATAACCCTCCAAAATCCCCTATCAAATTTCCTCTCTTTTATTTCTCAGTAGCTCTTGTGTGAATGAGTGTGTAAGTGCGAACATGCGAAAGGACTTATTTTTAATAAAATCATTCTATTAGATAATTTTGCTTGGTTTTTGGCTCAGCCTGACCCCGTAAAAATTGGGTTATAAGATCTTGCAAGGTTGCCCTGCCTCTTGTAGTGCTATTGCTTGTGCTTTGGCTTGTTCTCATTGTAGCATATTGAGGTGTCCCCCTCGGGACCCCAGAAATCAGGGTAACATATTTTTCTAAATTTAGATGTATCACTACTTCCTTCCCTCTCTCCCTCAATAATGTGAGTTTCAGCTCATCCAATATAATTGCCCCTCTGAAACAAATCTGTCTTTTCCTAGTCCCTTCAAGAATCTACTGAGCCCTACCTCTTGACACAGCTCCTTTGCAAAGACTGATTCTTAGAGAAAGATAGATCACTTTTTGTATTTTGAAAACAATAATGAATTTTCTCTTCTTTATTTAAGTTTATTAAAGATAAGGAGGGGAACTAGAACATGTAGCATGGCAGTGAAAGGTTTTTTTTTTACATGTATGAATTGCAATGACATATAAAACACATGAAGGGATAAGATACAAACTGGAGAATTAAGATAAAATATATTTCCCATCTAGAGTGGGCCAATAACAAGGGTTGGCAATGGCAATGGCAAACAATATTTGTTTTTCAGAGGACTATTACCTCTGTTTACTCCAAGAGAAATACTCAGGGCAAGTTAGGATGTTTTAGAAACTGAAGTGATACACATGAACTATAGGGTAAAAGCAAACCAAAACCACACAGTAATGAAACAACAGCAACAATGGGTTTATTTGGTCAGTAATTTGGTGTTTTCATACACGCACCCAAGTGGTGATGAATATCAACATGATGAAAAAGCTCCCATATATGTATATATTAAAAAGGTGATATAGAATCCTACAGATGGTTGACAAGTAATGACTTAAGGTAGTTCATTGTCCTGTTATACTCACTCATTTAAAAAAAAACAAAAAACTTGCTTTTCTCTGAGAACACACTTTGCTCAAAATTTAAAGTTTTGAACTATTTTGTCTCCATCCAGATACAGAATTTCTAGATCAGTCCTCAAAACAGGTCACAACTGCAAGAAAACTACTGTCATCTTAACCTTCAGCATACTCTGAAAGATGTGTTTTAACTTCTGATGCTAGCTGGAAGCTGAACTTCTTTGCAACAATAAGCCTGCTTTTCTTTGGTTGTTAAGGGCTGAAAACTTCTGAAGGCAGCGGTGGGAGGGATGGGCCAAACTCAACTTACTTTTGCAAGCATTTATTGTGAGGATGAGCATTAGAGAGGTTTGAAGAGCTCACTTTCTCGGGGGGGGGGTGTCTCCTTCCTTCCTTCCTTCCTTCCTTCCTTCCTTCCTTCCTTCCTTCCTTCCTTCCTTCCTCTCTTTCTTTCAACAGGCTGATCTGGTCCACACTCCCTAGAACTTACAGATTTAAACACAACATGCAAATGAAAATCTGCATATTTTAAACATGTTCTGTGGAGCAACGGCCAAAATTGTATGGCAACAGGTGCAGTGAAAAATATATCTAAAATGTGCAGAAACATACTTTTGTCAGTGGGTGCGTGCATCCAAAAATGCAGATAACAAAAAAAGATGCAAACAAACAAACAAACCCCCATACATATTTTTATGTTAGATGAAAACAGCTCACATGAAACTGGAGCAGAATGAGCCTGGAGGTAGAAAAACAAGAAAATCAGCCAGATGAGGTTTTGCCTGAGCTGCCCATCCTGTCATAGCACCTTCAAGGGTTTTGTGTTTGTAGGGAGTGCTTGCAAAAGTGGTTCTTGTGGTCAATCCTGACTTTTAATGAATGCCAAAAAATCTGTCTGTACACCTGCAGACAGCTCCATGCATGAAGCCTGGAAGCACTGCTGCCCTTCGGTCTTAATCCTGGGCTTGATGGGTGATTGCTCTTGTTACTATGGCCAATACCTCTCTCCCAGGGTTTACAATTTATTAATTCACCACATCAAATTGATATCTCCATGTGGCTAATATTAAAAATCATTCCATGTGTCTGACAGGGTCACTGTAAGTGCACGTAGGCAGGAACGGCTGAAAGGCCGAAGTTAGAAAGAATTCCGGTCAAGCCAGTGACTCAATCTGTCATGTAGCCAGGAACCCCTCGAGACATTCTGACCATTAAACAGACAAAGGCCCTTCATACTGGTATGGCAGTTCGGTAGAATCACAATCAGCCTGCCAAGTGAGGGCAATTTCTACTCTACCTATGCCTTTGTCTCACTCGGGCAGAGTCATTCACATGACACTGAGGAACATTCAGCCAGAGATGTTCACCGTTGAGGGCTTTTGAGCTAGCCCTCCTTGCTATTGTTTCCCCTGGGAGAGAACTAGCCCTCCAGGTATATTTTTTCTATAAAAACCCCATGTTTTTAGCTGTTAGGGGGTTCACTTACATTTTCCTCCCGAATTGCTGTCACTCTGTTTGCTGAGTGTTCCCCTCAACCCCCCTCCCCCTTGCTGAGTTTCATTGCTCTCAATCCTCTGTTTCAACTTTGACTTCCTGGGCGTCAGGATCAGGTGAAGTATTACCCTGAAAATCCCTCTCTAACCTGCCCCTATGAATTTTCCTCCCTTTTATTTTCTTTTAGGCTCTGTGTGTGTGTGATTGCTAATGTGAGTGTATAGTGACTTACATTTTATCAAAAAACAAAATAAAAGAAATCATTTAGTACACCTTTAGTTTGGTTTTTAATCTGACCTGACCTGGTATACATTGGGTTTTAAAGATCTCGCTAGGTTACCCTGCCTCTTGTAGTGCTACAGCTTGTGCTCTGGCTAATTCCCATTCCCCAGTATTTGAAGCACATTGAGGTGTCCCCTACGGGACCCCAGAAATCAGGGTAACACTCTGGTTCCCTATAAAAGAGCTCATTATTTTTTGTCACCTGAAACACTCCTGACAAGAAGAATGGGGCTTAATTTGTTACATATGTCAGTCTTTCTGCACAGTCACATAACTTTTAGCTCATTGTTTTCAGCCACCATCTCAGGACTATGTTTCAGCCTTAATTCCACATCTGTAAAATGGGACCAGCAAGAACCTACATCTCAGGAGCTATTCTGTGAGCAAAGAAAATTTTGAAGCACTCTGCATTGCTTTGATGGTGTATCCCTGCATGGCAAAGGGTCGGACTCAATGACCCATGTAGGCTCTTCTAACTCTACAATTCTCTGATTCTACGCATGTCTACCCTAGTTAACAATAATGGCTTGACTCCTGTTGGTTAGCCCCAAATAGAGTAGAGCAGTTGAATCAACTGTTGAATGGTAAGTCAACATATCACTAACTCCCACTGATTCAGTGGGTCTACTCTACTTGGAACTAGCAATAGAACTGAGGCCAGTCTTAATAAGAATAACAGGAGCAGTCATAGCAAAAGTGGTATATAAGATGTACAGGGTATTTCGCATGTCCCTTGTTTGTTTGTTTATTACATGAAGTGGTTCCAGCTTTGGGGCCTTATGTTTATTACAGCCTGCTACTGTGTAAGAGAAATGAGGGAGCTGCTGACACTTTCCTACTTTGGTTGCATAAATGCCTAGGACAGCATGGATCTGCTGAGTTGCTGGCGCTGAAGCAGGTCCCCATATGTCTCCCCTCAATAGGAGTAGCACACCCATCTGTCCTATAGCTGGCACCTCTGGACTGCTGGGTACCTCCACTGGGGGAGTGATACCTCACATTGGAACTGAAATTTTTCCTTCCAAGAGTGTGTTGCTTGCTCTCAATTTTAGATGTATTTCTTGAAGGGCACCCTGCTATGTAGCCATCTGCATCTCTGTGATTCTTTCCCTTCCCTGGACCTCCAAAATGATATTTCCCACTTCTGCTGCTGATGTACCCTTCACGTAGAGACCCATATCTAGATTCACGGCCACAGCTGTCAGCTCCTTTGCTTGGGTGAGGGAGAACCACTGCGAGAAAGAACACACTCAGTGATTTGAATACATAGGTACTGGGAGATAGATTATTTTAAATGCTAAGTATAAAAAAGACCAAGATGTCTCTTCACCTGAGGTGGAAGGACATTGCCAGTGCCAAACTCTTTTGCTGCACACTTCCCCTCCCAATTTGTATACTACCTGCCTGGTGTCTCACTCTGATGTCTTGTCCACAGAGAGACATTAATGCCCTTTCCACACAACACTGCTACAATGCTATTATTCCACTTTCAACATCCTATGGAATCCTGGGGGTCTGCAGTTTAGGGGGTCTGCAGTTTAGCTTTAGAATTCTCAGCCAGAGAGCTCTTTGGCCTCAGGAAACTGCAAACCCAGAATTCCACAGGATGTTGTTACCGCAGTTTTCTAGCCTGGGCTTGTGGGATATTAGATATCCTTTGATATCAATAATTTGGCCTTCTTTACCTATTCCTCTCCACGTGCATGCAAGGCCCCCAGACAAGCACGCATACGGGCATGGCCGCAAATTGCTGAAATATTCCAAACAAATACAGACAGGCCAGAAATAGTCAGACTGCCACTTCAGGAGACCTCAAGGCAAGTACCACATTATGTATGCATGCTACCTACAAAGGGCTCCCTGCCCCGAGCAGGCAGCTTGACGAGCCGAATACTCAATCATCAAGCACTCTGCATTTGCGTACTGGCTACTCTATTGACAATTTGGTCTTAACTCAATAATGTAAAATTCTGACCTTTCGGAGGCTTTGTCTCCAGCCCAAAACTCATTGTTATCCCTGAGAACAGACTAGCCTGTGGCCACATTTTCCCCTATAAGACCCTCTGACTTTCAGCGCTTCCTCGGATTGCTCTTGGCTTCCATCCTACCTTGCTGTCACTTCGTTCGGTGAGCCTTCCCCTCAGCTCCTCGTGCTGAGAACTCTACCTCAATGGACCTTTTTCTTCAGACTTTCCGGGCTTCAGGACAGGTGCAGTATTTCCCAAACCAAACCTCCTCTTAAAAACCCTCTGTATCACTCCTACCTTTAATTCTATAGTTCTCTGTGTGAGTGTGTTGCATACACGTGTTTGACTGTATATCAATAACAACAATTATTATTAGTTACATCTGTTTGCTCCTTGACTCAGCCTGACCCCATAGACGCTGGGTAAAAGATCTCGCTACGTTGCCCTGCCTTTCGTAGTGCTAGCTTGTGCTCTTTTGTCTAATTCCCAACTTTGTGATTTGGATCGCGCACCTTGGTGTCCCTCACGGGACCCCCAGAAATCAGGGTAACAATGTTGAAAGTGGAATAATAGCACTGTAACAATGTAGTGCGGAAATGGCCAAATAGCAAGACTTGAAGGAACTTCTGCCTTTGATCCCAGGGAGTGGCTATCAGTGTTAGTGGATAGTGCTTGGTTAGAGGGTGGACACAAGGATGAATCTAAACATGTAGAAGAGGGGATGGTAGCATGTACCATTTCAATCTGCAGATAACACTTTCCATTTTATTTTTATTTTTTAAAAAATATCTTATTTTCTCTAACTGCCATCCCCAATGTTTTTTATTTACTTGCAGGGAATTAAATCTTTGTTTATTTTCTTCTTGCAGACAAGAACAGTTTTTTTCCAAAGTTTTCTTTCTGCTTGGTGAGATTACAGGTGTTTTTGTGATATTTTTTCCCCTTCACTGGTGTACTTTTGGGTGAAAATTTCCTTTGCGCAAAATATTCTGCTTTCAACAAAATGCATTTGACAATATTCTACATTGGCTACTTAGTTACTGATGCTTAAGTAACATTTCCTGACCTGATTCTCTCAAAACTACATAACCAGGCAGCAGATGCACCAAGCAAAGGGGGTTGGTTCAACTGCCGATCAGGGTGCACCAGCAAGTGAGACTGTGACAATCAGAAGCAAGACCCCTGTCACAATTCCTTGTTGCAGCCTCACTTGCTAGTGGGAGGGAGTTGGAAACATCCTCCTCGTTGTGCCCCAATTGATAGCTAAAAGACCACCATCACTCGATACAGCTCTTAAAGTGGGTTGGGGAGGCATTTACAGTCATAACCATAGTACCATGATCATGACAATATGAGGCTTTATCACCCAAGGCCAGTAAATCTCACTTACAGCAGGCTAATAGTGGCTGGGACTTATCGCATGATGTTGTTTCTTTTCTATTGTTCTTTGAGTGGGAGATCCTTTAGAAAGGAATCTTTTGTTAATGACCTCCTTTGTAAAAGAATCAGTTTCCAAATGGTCTCCCACTAGGAAATTGACAGAAGAGGAATGAGGTAACGTGTTAAGTCAAGGCCAAAGACACTGTTACCCTGCTGTAAGTGCAATTTGCTCGCCTCATATGATACAACCCATAGTCTTTCCATGTAATCTTATTGAATACGGAGCAGTTATGAATCCATTAGTCCAGGTTATGAATCCATAACTACATTACACAATGCCTGCCACTGTTTTTTATGCAAATGAAATGGTTCAAAATAAAAAAGCCTCAAAAAGGAAATGGCTATTGGAAAAATATTACTCCATTACAATATTTCAAGAGTGTCTGAGACCCCTTTCTTACTAAGGTCGAGAAAATGTATTAATATTCTTTACATTTCTTCCTTCAGGGAATTTTATTTAAAATGGGGATATTATGTAGTAATTTTTTTCTCTAAAGCCTTGTTCTCACCACATTTTTGCTCCAAGTGTATAAGGAAGGCAGCTCCTTATTATATTATCACATAAAGGACAATCATTGAAACATCAACAGATAAACTTTGTATTTACTTACCTACATTCCCAAGGTTTCCGGCAAATATCCTGTTTGGGAAAGAGAAGTATTGCAGCTGGGTTATGTGAGAAAACATATTTTGTAATAGCAGTTATACAGATATACAGATAAACCACTTTTCTAGGGAAGAAATGCCCAAAGCAGGAAACAACATGGAATTTCAAAGAGAACAATTGCAAAGGAATTAGTTTTTAAAACACACAAAAATAGAACCATTTTAAAAAAAATAAGGACAGAACCTGACCTATGCTGTCTTGAGGAGACAGCTGATGTGCTCCATCCCCAGAAAGAGAAATGTGCCAGAGGGATGGCACATGTCCTACTGGAGGTTCCTCATAATAAAGGCAGTAGGTGCCTGGGCCTTAAGGAGGACTGTTAGGCAAACTGTGAGGCCATAATTTCTTCTGACATCTGAACTGAAGCAGAATTGCTGTCACTCCTTCCTAGTCAGGCAGTAGCAGATACAGGTGAACCAGCTAGCTTCACTGTTGGCCAAACTCATCCACAGCCAGTAAGACACATGTGAGCAATACCTGTTTTCTTCCCCTTCCAGAAGAGACTTGTACATAGCAATTTCAATATCCAGAGCCAGCTTGCCACTGAGAAGCTCCTGATACTTCCGCAGCATGCAGGCCAGCTCTTCCTTAGATATCTGCAAGGTGCTGTGGAGCTCACTGAGTTTCTCTTGGGCATCTTTAAAGGAAAATTCACCACACTGCTCAGTATCACAGATGGCAGACTGCAAGCAAGACACCTACCAGTGAGGGAAGCAGGATATGTTAGGCTCCTAACAAACCACAGGTTGACATGACAGCCCCCCCCCCCCAGTCAAATAACATTGAGATACTTAGATACATGAAATGGAAAAATATACGTTTGGGCCTAAATCCAACAGCTGGTTCCAACTGGAGACTATCTGAATCATTGAGAACTAGGTAGGTCAATACTTACGTTGATTCAAGAAGTCTGCTCTACTTGGGATTACAACTGGATTTAAAACTATATGGGGGTTATATGGTCCCTGTAACCATCCCCAGTCAACAGGCTGGCCACAGCATTTTAGACCTGCTGAAGATATGTAAAAGTCACAGCAATCCTAAGAAGATATTCCCTTTGCTTTTAGAAAACCCATCTCTCTGTTTGATTGAAATATTGAAGTAAATTGAGCAGCAGAGAATCTGGAAGAGGCACGCAGGAAGGAAAAGTTTCTCTGCCTGGAACTAAGCCTGGCTGAGACCTGAAAAACTCTCAGGCCAAAAACCTATTGATGTATTACAGATGCCGTTGCACTTTTTTCCAGGATCATTGAAGGAAGAGAATAAAAATCTGGTGGCTCTGAGCAGCCCATTTCTCCAGGGCCTTGCTTCTTTCATGGCTGCTGGACCTGCAGTCTTTTACTTCTGACAGCCACCACCTATGATTGTGTAGCATCAACAAGATTCCGGCTTGCATCTCTATGTTTCTCAGCTGTACTCTTTCCCTGTCCTTTATTCATATCAGATTATGAGATATGGGGGATTATTTTCTTCCTGCCTGAAAATTATTGTCTGTGTTGCCCTGCTTGGACTCATGGTATAACCTTAGAACAATGTTGGTTGTTGTGGGTTTTCTGGGCTTTGAGACCGTGTTCTATTAGTATTTTCTCCTGACGTTTCACCTGCATCTGTGACTGGCATCTTCAGAGGATCTGGTGGCATGGAAATGAAACAGAGTATATATACTTGTGTAGTCCCCGGGTGGGAGGAAGCAATTTGCGTATGTTACAGTTGGCCTGTGTGATGGCCTGTTGTTCAATGAGATATCCCCAGGGTTGTATTGTTAGTCAGGGTGTTACCCTGTGACTTGTGGGTCCTGTGAGGGGCACCCAAATAACCAAAACCAACACAAGTAAGATGGGGAAATTAACTTGAGCACTCTCTTAGCTAACGAGAGGCAGGGTAACTTAGCGGGGATCTTTTACCCAATGTATACAGCGTCGGGTCAGTGAGCAGACAAATAGTTAAAATAGCAACAAGAATATTTATTAGCAAGCAGGCAAGTTAATAAGAAAACACAACCTCACTACTAAATAAGAAATAGGAAATAAGAGTTTTAGGGAATGGGTGACACGTCACCTTTCTCACAGTCCTGTAGAAGCCAATTGGAGAGAAGGAAACTCAGCACGGCGGCCGAGGGGAGCTCGCAGAACGAAGCAGCAGCAAGGCAGGATGGCACTCCGAGGTGATCCAGCGAGAGATCTGAGGAGCTCTCGGGACTGGGGGTTTTCATCAGGGAAAGAATGACCGTAGGTTAGCCTGGTCTTGGGTGAAAACAATGAGTTTTGGGCTGGAGACAATGTCTCCGAAAGGTCAGGATTTACATGATTGAGTTATGGTCCGAATTGACAATAGTATGGCCAGTATGTAGATGTGGCTACCTTGGCAGTTAAGCACTCAGCTCGCCAGGGTGCCCTCTCAGGGCAGAGGTCTCTTTGTTTTAACACGCATTTATAATGAAGGTGTTTGTTTCGGGGGGTCCCCTAAAGCAGATCTGGCAGTTTCTGGCTTGCTTAGGTGTAAACAAATATGAATCAGCATATAATAGCCATGCCTAGCATCGTGCTTGTTTGGTGGCCTCACAAACACTTGGCTGGTGGCAGAGCAGGGCCAAATTATGATATCGAAATGATATCTAAGGTTACCAAAGGCCAGGCCAGTTCACGGTGATAACGGGGATATGCATAACAGTGTATTAAGTACATTAACCTTCTATTGTATTGTTTCTTGTAGAGGGACCTCCAGAGTCTGGGTGGTGTTCATTGACATATTTTGAGTCTTGATTTTAGTGTTCTTCAGTACTGGTAGCCAAATTTTGTTTACTTTCCGAGTTTCCTCTTTCCTGTTAAATTGTCCATGTGTTTATGGATTTCAGTGGCCTCTCTGTGTAGTCTGACATAGTAGTTGTCAGAATGGTCCAGAATTTCTGTGCTTTCAAAAAGCATTCTGTGTCCAGGTTGGTTTATAACATGTTCTGCTACTGCTGATTTTTCTGGCTGGATCAGTCTGCAGTGTCTTCCATGTTCTTTAATTTGTGTTTGAACGTTGCGTTTTGTAGTCCCTATGTAGACCTGCCCACAACTGCAAGGTATGCGATAAACTCCAGCAGACGTTAGAGGATCCCTCTCGTCCTTTGCTGAACATAGCATTTGTTGAATTTTCTTGGTCGGTCTGTAGATTGTTTGGAGGTTATGTTTCTTCATCAATTTCCCTATGAGGTCAGTGACCCCTTTGATGTATGGTAAAAACACATTCCCTTTGGTTGGCTGCTTATCTTCACTTCTGTGGTTTTTTCTCGGTCTTGAGGCTCTTCTGATGTCTGAACTGGAGAAACCATTGGCCTGTAGAGCCCTGTTTAGATGATTCAGTTCATCTTTCAGGAGGTGGGGTTCACAGATTCTTTTTGCGCAGTCTATCAGAGATTTTATTGTGCTCCTTTTTTGTCCTGGGTGATGGTTGGAGTTTTTGTGTAGATATCTGTCAGTGTGTCTAGGTTTTCTGTAAACTGTGTGGCCCAACTGTTGGTTAGGTTTGCAGATGACTAGGACATCCAGAAATCGTAGTCTTCCTTCATTTTCTTTTTCCATGGTAAATTGGATGTTCTGGTGGATGTTGTTCAGATGGTCCAGAAACACGGTCAGTTCTTCTTCTCTGTGGCTCCAAATGGCAAAAGTGTCATCCAAATAATGGAACCATATAGTGGGCTTTTTTGGTGCAGTTTCCAAGGCTTGCTTTTCAAAGTGTTCCATGTAAAAATTTGCTATCACGGGGCTGAGTGGGCTTCCCATGGTGACCCCATCTGTCTGCTCATAGAACTCATTGTTCCACTGGAAGTAGCTTGTAGCGAGCCAATGTTAAAACAGAGCTGTGATGTGTTTGGGAAAAATTTGGTTGATGAGTGCAATGGTCTCCACTATGGGAACTTTGGTGCACTTAACGCACTGTTATGCATATCCCTTGACTAACAACACAACCCTGGGGGATATCCCATTTAACAATAGGCCATCACACAGGCCAACTGTAACACATGCAAATTGCTCCCTCCTACTTGGGGACTACACAAATATATATACTCTGTCTCACTTCCATGCCACCAGATCCTCTGAAGATGCCAGCCACGGATGCAGGTGAAATGTCCGGAGAAAATACTAATAGAACATAGCCTCAAAGCCCAGAAAACCTACAACAATCTATGGATTCCGGCTGTGAAAGCCTTTGACTTTACTTAGAACAGTGTTTTTGCAACTTTGGGTTCTCCAAATAATTTGGACTCCAAATCACAGGATCCCTGACTATGGGCTGTGCTACCTGGAGCACCTGGAAGCAGAATTCCAAAACATCTGAAGGCCCAAAGTTGAGAACCATTGGCTTCGAAAACAAGCAATATTTCCCCTGGGGCAGGAGCAGGCCAGGTTAGGTTTGCTTTGGAGGTGGGCAAGGTGTCGTTTGTCAACATTTGATGATCCTTTTATTGAAGAACCCCTGACCTGATAAAGGTTCATGGAACCCAAGAGATAGTTTGAAAAAAAACTGATATAGTACATTTTGAGAATATATAGTTTAGGCAACTGGTGCCTTGCCAAGGTGCCTGTTGATACAGAGAACTTTGTGTACAACCATGGCAGCTGGTGATTCCCATGTCAGTGTGGTGGTAAATCAAGTCCAGAGTTTAGTCCAGACTTTAAAGGAGCTATCCAAGAGGTGAGACCCAGCGTCTCAAATGGGGTGAATATCTTGGATAGCTCCTTGGATAGCTCTTAGTTCAGACTAAGGCCCTTTCTAAGACTCAGACTAAGGCACTGCTAGGATTGCGATGGGACAATGCGGGAGAATGTCATTCTGCGGAAAGGGCCTAAATCCTAGAGTGGACTTATCACACTTGTGATATGGAAATGACCCACACAATCCTGGAGCACAGTCATCCATACAAGGATCCATAAAGATGAATGCAGTGAGTGCTTCATCTGTATTGAGTTTCCTGACAACAGCAGTGAATGTTACTCTCAAATAGAGCAGATCTACCCTCCCATTCTCTGGATGGGGCAAGCAGGTGACTGGAAGTCTTATCCTCCTCATCTGAGAGTGTTCTGCTTGAAACATTTAATCATTTATGATGCATTACTCTGCAGCATCTTTTACAGCATGACGTTATAATATCATTTTAATGAAGAGAGAACACTGTACCCAATTCCTTTATGGAATTGCTTTGTTTTTACCTGCTTCTTTGTTTTTTCCTTTTCACTCTGGAGTCTCTGTACCAGCCAGCTCAGCTCTGCAATCTCACGCTTCTTGATCTTCAGATCATCATTCATTTGGCATCTTTGGCTGTGGAGCTCTTGATGCTGAATGCTCATAAAGAGAGCAACCATTATGTGTGACTGTCATAGAGGCTTTATCTACCAATTGCATGTTTCTTATCTAAGGTAACATGACGTTTGACCCCAATCACGTTTTACTCATTCCATTATCATAAGTTAAATTCACTTAACAAGCAATCCCACTTCCTTTGTATATTTTCGGTTTCAAAACATTTCATTTGTTTTTACAGAGGAGAAAGAAAATGGAGCATCATGTTTGAAAATGGTGTTTCATGAGCTCTGCACATTTTCTCGCAAGACATCAGTGGGGATTTTTTGCACTGGATTTTGGTAGCTTTTACATTGAGTGGTGAAGCCAGATCTGAACATCAAGGGAGCTACCCAAGGTGTTGAACCTTTTTGGGGGAGGGGGGGTGATAGAGATCAGCATGTTGGATGGCTTCTTTAAAGTTCAGACTGAAATCCAGAGTGGATTCATGGTCTCATTGCCATTGGAGCCAACAGATCCAAGTGGTTACTCACCCTGCTTCAGTGCAAAGCATTTACTTCTTCTTTGCTCTTCTGTGCAATGCTCTGATACCAGGCTTCAACATTCTGGATGATGCAGTTCATATCCAAATCTTGGCTATTGTCCATCTGCCCAGTGACTGCCATCTGATGCTGGATCTGCTCCTCCAACAGAGTAGTTTCCTGAAATTTGTATCAAAATTTCCATAAGAACACACCATTCTTCATATTTCCAACAGATCAAGAAAAAAAATCCAATAATGTCTCAGTTATACAGCTAGAATTGTAAGTTTTCCAGCATTTACAGTCTGTCCATTTAAAAAAAAAACTCTAATCATAGCTTATGATACAAATGTAAAACACAATAATAGCAATATCCCAGTCAAACAGACAGTGAAAGAAAATAAATAGCACTCAGGATTGCAGCTTTAAAACAAGCATAGGAGACAAAAGGTACAGTTAAAATGCTGGAGAGAATAAAAAAGTTTTTGTCTGCCCCTGAAATGATAACTGCTAAGTGAGTTTCCCTGGGCAGGGCACTCTAGAATTGGCTCTGTACTCACACTTGGGATATTGCCACGTCTGGCTTCAGCACCCAGCATAGTATTGCTCACAGAAACCAATAAAAAGCTGTTGGGGGAGAAAAGTGTAACACGTTGTCTAGACCTCTGGTGCCCATTTCCAGCTGCTACTTGAGCTTCAGAACTGTGGGACCCCAGTTTCTACTGGTTCTAATAGCTCTGTAGTCAGTCAGCCAGCAGAAAGCCAACTAGCCCATAGACAAGCTTACCCAGCAACAGTATTGGTGCTATAATGGTCTAGCTGGTGAGATAGTTCTGATTGTAATCTGCAGGATACCATACACAGTTAAACTCAGCTCCCAGATCATTACACCGCTGCTACCCCAGATAAGCCCACTTGTTTGCTTGGGGAAGAAGAGACTGGTGACATCAGCACCTCTGCCAGCATTAGGGACCCAAGCAGAAGTGAGCATTAGAGTATGGGGTGGAGATCCCAGTCAATGGCAGTGGGAATCACAAAGGGGAGATAATAGAGGGAATTAGAACTGGGTGATGGTGGTGGTGATGATGATGATGATGATGATGAAGGTATGACATTTGCTTATTTAAATGTGGTTCATTATTGTATGAACAAAACAAAATCTGGCACAGGCTACATTCCATAGATAAATATTTAAGAGGAAGAACATTTTGTATCTTGCCTATGGCAAGGGGCTAAAGATGAGGGAACCCAAAAAATAAAGGTGGGGCAGCTCAAATTAAGTCTCCTGGTTGAAAACCAGACTTTTAAGACCTTAACACTCAAAAGCCCTTTCTCTGCCTTGATGGATGAATCTTGCAGTTTTGTTTTCATACACATTTCCTTTAAAAACAAAACAAAGCAATTCAATCTGAACTTCTTGTCAAATGCATGAAGAAATTTGCAAAATTTCAAAGTTCACGCCAATAAAAATGAACTTCATGAAATTCTCACCTCTCCCTAGATTACAATATGTTAAACCATTGCTTCATATATCTCTTGTGATAACTAGGGCCATGTGACTCTACCTGCTGGGAGGAGCTTATGCTGCAGGGACTCCCATGTCCTAAGGGCAAAAGGTCCTCATCATCTGACCTTCATTAGGGGCTGATAGTGATGAACTCCATTGGAGATCCATAAAAAGATTCCTTACCTCGTCATACACAGACCTCAGGAATTCAAACTCCCTTTTCGTTGTTACTACCTTGGTTTCCAGTTCGACCTTATTCATGAAGGCACCATCTACTTCCTGGAAGAGGAAGGTAGAATGCCTTCATTTACATTGAAAGGATGAGTTATGATGAATGGATTTAAAGCCAGTCAAAAATGCAACCTTTTAAAAGCTGCCCTTTGCTAAATAGGTAATCAAATATGTACTTGAATGTCATGAATAACTTTGACAGGATATGTGCATGTGTGTACATGTTATGTGTGTGTGTACGTGTGTGTATGTGCACGCGCACGTGCATGCGTATGTTTAGTATTATTTAATATTATCCATCTCCCCAAATTGCCCAGCTATCATGGTCATACCATTTGTCTGAGGGTTGCTGGGAGATATAGTCCTCAAAAGTCATTTCCCAGCCTTTGCTTTTTGGAGGCACCAGATTCACAGAAGCAGCTGTACCTTTGGGAAACTACAGATTTCACAGAATGTGTCCTACTGAGACTGCCAAGGATGCTCATGAAAAAATCGTGAGAGCTAAGTCTTGCTATCTGTAAAACCAAATATTGCCACAGAATCTGATGACCAGGGTGATACTGTTAGTGCTTAATGAAGGCCACCTTAGCAAACCTCATTGCTCCTTGCTGAAACGTAAATGCAGTGGTGCCATCTGGACAAAATTCCAGACAAAACAATGAGCCCACACAAAAATCAACAGTTCTGGCTTACCGCATTTTGAAGAGACAAAGCATCTTTGTCACCTAAAGAGGCTGGCCCCTGTAAGACAGCTATGCATAGAGGCTAAAATCACCTAACTGCTCTGCTGAGCAAAAAGCCAGCAGAAAAGATAAGGTGCTACTGGGATGGACAAACTAGGGCCACAGTTGAGCCCATTTTGTCTGCATAATCCAAATGTCTGACAGGTGGAGCTCAGTTCATAATTATCCTGGAAGTTCTGAAGTTGGGGAGTTCATTTCAAACCAGAGTCCCCAGACTAGGGCCACTTCCGCACTAGACTTTTATAGTGCTATGATTCCACTTGAAACATCCTATGGAATCCTGGGTTTGCAGTTTCGGGAGGGGCTGGCTGGCCCCTCCAGAAACTGCAAACTCCAGAATTCCATAGGATATTTCCAGTGGAATCATAGCGCTATAAAAGTCTAGTGCAGAAATGGCTCAAGGCTTCATCACTATGATCAATGTCTGGGAGGAGAGAGAGGACCAACATATAATCACATCTACTTAATATGAACATATGAAGCCTTTAGACCATGTTAGGGACACCCACATCCAAGACGGCAGAACTTTTTCTATGAAAGTTTATGGACATGGTGAGAGTTCCAATAGTTCACTTGCAATTTTGATTATGGGCAAGTTAGACTTCTAAAAGGCAAACAAAGGAAAAGGCCATGTTCATTTCTGTGCAATGAAAAAGGAATGTGTATGCTGTGAGTAGAGATGGATGCAGATACGGATTTTGATGCAGCCTTGCCTGACTCATCTTTGAACTTAGTTCAGAGGCTTCACGGACTCTCTTTTATGCAACGCCAGCACAAATCACCCCACAACAAATAGAATTTTTCACCTTCTTGAGCAGAACAAAATCATTTTCTGCAGCCGTGTGCTGGTTGATTTCTTCCATGTATCTATTTAGAGAGAGGAGAGGAGAGGGAGCATGTCATGACCTGACAGCCAGATGCCAGGAAGCCAAAGAAATACAGCGCTTCAGATTGGCGTGAAATGGGTTGTCCTGGCATAGGGGAGGCTAACCACATCCAGCACATGCAACGCAAGGGAGGTCAGGCTGGCTCCATTCATTCTGGGTTTCTGACAAGTGATGAAGACTGTGCTGGTTAAAGTTGGCCTCTGGATCTTAAAATGAGGGGTGCCTACTCTGGCTGTTTTTAAAAATGCTTTCAGAGCTATTTTAGAACTGTCTGTAAAATTGTTTTAGAACTATATGAAAAAGATACTTCTGTTAATTTGTTTTAATAGATTTTTAGTTATATATTCAATTTCCTCATAGAGTTTTTCACCTATTATGCATTGCCTCAGAGGCCCCAGTGGGTCAAAAAGCAATAATTTGGATCCCCACTTCTCACTGTGAAGCACCTCTGGTGGAAGTTCATTTGCTGGTCTCCCATAAGGAGAGGCCAGTAATTTGCATCCTGGCATTGTGCACCAGGATGGAGAGTTGGGGGCAGAGCTGGAGCCTTTAAAAGGTCATGATGCCTCCTCCTCTGCTTCTTTTCTCTTCAGCTTTTGACCCATCCTCCCACCTCTGATGCAGTGTAAGCTTGCTGGTCACTTTGGGGCCAGGTAGGATTCCCCCCCCCATTTCCATGACTTATTTTTTTCCCTACCCTGCCCTGTTGTCAGGATGCCTGGCTTCTCTGATAAGTAATTGCTGGATGGGTAACAGAATTTGTGTTAGAATAGGTCTATTAGCTTAGCCACTGTCAGAGTCTGCTAGAGTGCTTCCAAGTATTACTCGCTAACTGTTGCTTGCAATGATATATCTGGTTGAAGCTGGCTAAGGTATGCCAGGGCACCAAATGGTTAATTTAAATAAATTGTTAATTAAATAAATGGTTAATTGCTGCTACAGTGTATCAGGGAAAGAGGGAGAAGATCAGAGAGGGGAAAATTAAAGTATCAGAAAGGTGTTATGAGAACTGCCAATGCTCTAAGATAAGAAGACAAAACTTGTTCCTGCCTCAAGGATGAAAGATATGTAAACAGCAAAGGGTGTGGGAAAATAACTAAAACAGTGGGATGATGTGAGGTTTATGATCTTCTCCAATCCTAGCTTTGCACACTTAAATTTGTATGACAAGGTATAATACCTCTCACCATCCTGTCCTCAGCAATCTTGAATGAAGCACACTGTGTTGCTTGTTTTGTTCCAAATAAATGCTGGTGGTTAACACAGAGTGAAGTTTGTGGACTGCAAGTTGTCTGGGTATAAGAGGACATGAAAGGGAAATTGGCCCAGGGTAATACCCAAACAAGCAGTTACTTGGCAAGAGTTCAGTGAACCCCTATAACACCCATTTGGTGAAGGAGAGGCCTCTGGACCTGCCTCTACATGTTGTGAGACCTGGGGGAGGGAAGGAGACTGTCCTTAGGGCTAGCCTGAAGGTTTAGCCCATATAACTTGGGGGCTGGATTCCTGGGTTGGCCAGGTAGGGAGCGACAGCCTTAGAGTTCTCCTTGGGGCTCAGGTGTCTCAACAAAGGAAGCTGGGGAGGAGGCCTAGGGGAGATCACCTGCCTCAACTGGTCCTGCGTTAGGTTCCCCCCTTTGGCACATCTCTGGGGCTAAAACCTAGACGAGTGATAGTTTATAGGCCCATATTTCAACCCAAGCTTTGTCGTGCAGTCTTGTCATTTCATGGGTCGCTCAGCAAATAAGTTCCATAAATAAATGGAAATAATGAATATATAAATATTTCTGGAATCCTGCTCATTAAGGTACAAAGGGAAGGGAAGAATGAAAAGATCAAGGTGGAAAATGAATTCATTTAAAGGTTGGGGATCAGTGTTTCTGCTGAAGCTGTAATGACCATGAAGAAGGCAAGCATTTCCAAAGTTGTTCAGAATATTTGCTTCATCTAATAACATTGTTTATAGTTCCTAGGCTCCACCTCCCCATTCCCCTCTAACCATCCCAGGAAAAGTCCTGATTAATCCTCTACCATCCCACTTTCTTAGCTCCTTTTAAAATCCCACTTTGTCTCTCCTCCCATTTCCACCCCCCTTTATCTTCAGCTTACTTCAGTTCCTGCAAACTGAGTTCAAAGGGTGAAAGTAGCTAATACTGAATGAAACTCAGCAGGGGAGAGGAGGGGGTGAGGTCTTGCCCTTCCCTGGAGGCTCAGGCAAAAGAAACTGCTCTCCTACTCTATGAATTCTTCCTCATAACTTTTGCCATCTTGACTATATACTGACATTGCTTGGCCATATTTATCCTGGTTTTCATCTGTGAAATGCTGGAAAGTAATTCTCTATGATACAGCACTTCAGAAAGTCTGTGGACACTTCATAGGACATATTTTAAAAATCCTCACAAAGACATCCTTCTCACAAATCACATGCTGGGCCTTTGTTTAATTACTTCTTTGAGCTCTAGAATTTCCAAAATATGTACAAGAGATATGAAAATATTTTAAATGATTTCAGAAGCCAGTTTAGAAAACAGTTTTAAAAGGCTAAAGGTCAGATAGATTAATGTCATTTCAACCACCCACCAGAAGTGCAACAGGGATAGAATCAGCCTCTGTTGTTAGACCTGGGAAACTATGAAAGCTATGTAGATCGCAAAAATCCAATTTTTGAGTTGGTTGGTTTGGGGTAGCATTTGGCTGAACTGAGTTATTTGAAACTGGAATTTATCATGTTCAGATTTCTAAAGCATCTCTATTCACATATCTGTGGAAATCATAAATGCCCCTTTCTCACACAAGAAAGGATACAGAATGAGTGTATTGACCTTTCTCTTATATAAACATGGTTCAGCCCATTCTACAGAACCTTTGAGATGAATTTTGGTGGAATAAAATTTCACCACTGCATTGGCAAGCATACCCAGTACCTACTTGCATTTAAACTCCTCCACACTCTGCTTTGTGTTGCGCAGTTGTGGTTCCATCTGCTCCTTTTCACTCAGCAGGGAATCCAGATGCTTGCGAAGGCTGGAGACAGAGTTTTCAAAGAGGGGCTCCAGATCTCTCCTAACAGGTGGTGTGAGCTCTTGTAGGAGGTTCCATTTGGTGGCCAGCACCTTGTTTCTCTGCTCTAGGCAGCGGATCTGAAATCAAAGACACAACGCGGATTGATGCGGGTGACAGGGCACGCTGAGGGAGAGACAAGGCACACAGAGTTATTCATTTTTTCCTCCAATCTTTTTGATCTTTACTTCACATGGATTTCAAGTGTTTCTACAACCTTCTGAAGTTTTGAAGCCCTGAGAGATGCATGGTTTCAAATAATATGGAGCGTTTAGTATTTTGGGGAATGGAGTAGAGGGGGATAACTAACTACCCAGTTCATCCCATTGGAATTACTCTGGAGTCAATGGCTTGAGTCTTGTGACCTGAGCCCTGTAATTCTCCAGACCTGTGGAGCTCATAAAAAGCAAGCCAGTGTGATGTAGTGGTTTGAGCATTGGACTAGAGCCCTGGAGACCAAAGTTCGATTTGGCAACGGAAACCCACTGTCTGACCATGGGTGCATCACACACTCTTAGCCCTCAGAAAACCCCATGATAAGTTCACCTTAGGGTTGTCATAAGTCTGAAACAACTTGAAAGCACACAACAACGGCATTTTGCAGAGGTCCAAGAGAACTAACTTTTGGGTAAAGAGCCAACTGTGTAATGTAAAATTTGTTGATTCTTCAGCAATGTGACTCATTTAAATAAATAATAATTTAACTGAGAAATTTAATTCTGAGGAAATGTTTATGCTAAAATTCCAATTTAAGTCTATGAAATTAAACAAAGAGCTAATAAAAATTAAGTTGCTACTTTTGTTAACAAGCTTTCAACTTGATTCATAATGTAATTGGCTCTAATTAGTTAACTCCTACCCCTGTGGAGAAAAGTAATCTTTATTAAAGCATAAGGCAGGGCTTAGTAAACTAAAAATACAGTGATATTAAACATCATGGTATGTATTTTACAAAATTATGTTTTTAACCACCAATAAGTGTTAAATCCTGGTCCACATTGGATCTACTCCTTGTGCAGGCAGAGGAGGAGTATGCAATAATTAAATCAATGGGTCTACTCTAATTGGGACTAGTCAATAGAATCCGTCTTCCCCTCTTCAATGTTATATTAGAGATTACTTCTAGACTTCTACATCTTTAGTGTCTTCCAAATTTCATCTAAATAAAGAATGAATGAATGAATGAATGAATGAAGATGAGCTGGAAACAGCATGCCTGAGTCAAGGATCTTCAGGAATTCTGAGAAAAATGAAAAGAGTTTCCCCAAAGTTAGTTAATTAACTTGAGGAAGTTTCACACATATCTAAAAACATTACACCACATTTGGCAGTGGTGAATCCTATAGATAAGTAAAACAGCATCAATATCAGCAAAGTACTGCAAAAATTCTACCTTAGATTTTTTTAAAAAGTATCAGTTATCACACTCGCAATAGAAAAATAATAATGCTACCATCCCCTGCCCTATGGAAAGGATCATAAAAGTGTCTACTTCTGATCCAAACAGGGGGTTTGTTTCGAATGAATGAATGAATATGAATGAACAAACAGCTGTTTGTACTCTAACCTGGTCAATGAAGCGAGCGAACTGGTCATTGAGAGATTTCATCTCTTCCCTCTCTTTCACTCGTATTTTCTGGATCTCGGCATCACCTGGTATGCAGAGTGGTTTAAGAGGTGTTCATTGAAGCCAGCTCCGTGGATGTGGTCATTTTTATAGCTGCCAGCATAATTTCTGAGCTCAACGTGGCTCCTAGGAACACCATAATGCATTGCGCCGTTGCTCAGGATGCCACAGACAGTGTGATGTCCAGGCCCCATGCTTCCATAGCCTCTAGTCTGGTAACCATGGTTGCAGCTTATCTGTCTTTTTCCAACCACATTTGAGAGGCTCCTGGTGCTGCAGCCACCCATTCTGCTTCTTCCACTAGGCAGGGATGTGGGTGGTACACTTGGTCTACATCTTTTAAGGCCACAGACATCAGAAGCAGAAGAGAACCCTCTTCTTCCACAGATGGAGTTTGTCACATACAGTTGTCGGCTCATGCCCAAGCTGTGAGAGAAAATACTGGTACTGCAGAAGAGAAAATGAATAGGTCCCCTCTAAAAGAAGACTCTGAAGCTTGTGCTTTATATCTCTGCAATATCTGGGCTTGGTTAATCCGGGTGGGGGGACCCAGCAATGTGAGGCCTTCCTTTGGGTTAGGTTTTGCCTGCCAGCAATAAATATCATTATAAAACAGCCAAACAACCCCTAAAGGAAAAAAAAATCCTGACAAAAATGTAGGGGACATATCATTAAAATGCTTAGTTTGCATATTCAGTTTGCAGAAGAAATTATGCATTTTAAGGATTGTCTCAGTCTAAATTAATTATAGTATAGCTGTTTTTATACCAGAATTTCCTGCAGGCTTGTCTGGTGCATTGATATTTTCCCAAAGCATGTTATGTGATGCTGATGATGTTCTCTGATTGGAACTCCCTTATGGTGAGTCTAAGTGCTCTTTGTGTAAGACCTAGATGTTATGACAATAGAAGAAATATAATATTATAGATTATTCTGGTCTACATTTTGCCAGAGCCTGGAGAAGTTACCTTTCTAACTATAATTCCAAGAATTCCTCAGCCAGCATGGCCACTTTTTCCATGTTCAGCATTTAGGCATGCTAGTATTCTTAAAAGCCGGCATGACATGATGTGCAAGAGCAGGACCTGAAAGATCCAGCATCCAAAGCAGGGGCAGATACAGCTTACAGAGACTGGCGATTTGTATTTCTGCACATTCTGCAGGAAAATCATTTAGCAAATTTGGCTCTAACTGCTGGCTGGGGAACTCTGTTCTGCTGGAAGGCAGCACCCCCATACATTCTAACATTTGAGAGAGGAAAACCAGGTCACATGTGGCCTGGTTGCTTAAACTTGAAAGTGTGATCAAGGTGGTAAAATTACTAATTTTATTTATTCATTTATTTAAATTAATTATTTAATTAATTATTACTGAGGAAGTACACACAAAATGAAAGCCAGTGTGGTGTAGTAATTTAAGCATTGGATTATGACTTTGGAGACCAGGTTTTGATTCCCTGCTCTACCTTGAATGTGCCACACACTCTCAGCCCCAGAAAAACTCCATGATAGGTTCTCGTGAGGGTCACCATAAGTTAGAAATGATTTGAAGGCACACAACAAGAACAACACAAAGTAAGAGATTCTGCGGCAGTTTCCTTTTTCCTGATCCTACTGGGAAAGATGAGATTCTGACCCCTTCTCTCCTCTCTCCCCACCAGCTGAGTTAATTGAATGCAAACTACTTTTGCCTTTTGAACTCATTTTGCGGCAGCTAAAGTAAGATGAGGATAAAGGGGGAAAATGGAAGGAGAAGAAAGAAACTGAGACACTTAAAAGCAGCTGAGAAAATGACAAAGGATTGCTTGAGATAGTCCCTTCCAAATTGGGATAGTTGGAGGAGATGCGATCTCTCTTTCTAGGAAGAAATAACAGCAGTGAGGAGACCATGCTGGCCTCTATATTTCTAAAAGCAGTACGAGAAGGAGAAGAAGAAACTGCAGCGAACTTTTTTTTTCCTCCTTGGCTGAAAGAACACAGGCCTCCTGGAATGGAGCATCATCCTGGTCTAGTAGCAGTTGAAGGAACTGTTGTGGCCAGAAAAGAGACGAAGACCAGGTTTCCAGGGAAAAATCAAAAAGCCTTTTTATTGTTAACAATTACTTGCGCAAGGACAACAGTTATCCCAGAACTGTCGTGCCAATTAATTGAGGTAGCGTCACTATATACCGTTGGTCTTCTATGTCAGCAATCAATCATTCATTTAGCCAGCCCATCACAGGAGAAAAGATCTTTGGTTAACTTTCCCATTACATCATGTGTACAGAAGAGAACAAAGAGTTAGTTAGAAAATGATACAAAATGATGCATGTAGCCAAAATGAGGTAGTAGGGAGTATGTTGACTCCCTTAGTTCCCAGACGCCTGAGTGAGTGTTGCAAGGCCATTCCTAAAATTTGAGATAAGACAAAGACATCTGCTGTTTCACTCAGAGACACAATTCAATTCGCTTATTTTTCCCTATTCGAGTAGCATTGGATTTAACCCCTTCAGAACTAGAGCCACTATCCACTATTCCAGGAAGAACAGCAGCAAGAGAAAACTAACTTGGCTCCAACTGGACAAAAGAAAAAAAAATCTACAACTCATGAGATTCATAACAACTGGCTTCCCTTTTGTTTCTTTCTTGCCATTTCCCCCGCACTTACATGCCTTGTTTATTTCAAGTGTAAGCCCAATGACAAGTCTTCTCATTTTCGCTGGATGTGAGCCACATCTATTGTTTATTTAATCTATTTCCCTCTCTATCCTACTCCACAAACTATTATTGTCTCGAGGGGGAGGAGGGTGGAATACATTAAATATACAAACCAACCCCACTTAGCCATGAAACCAAGTCATTCTTTCTCCTTCTAACTTCCCTGCAGTGTTGTTTGCAAGGATAACACAGAGGATGATTTTGGAAGAGGATGATCTTGGATAGTCAGCCTTGCTTAGCACTTGATGGGAGATCACCAAGGAATACCAGGTGCTGTAGGCTGTATTTCAGAGGAAGGAACTGGCAAAACCACTTTGTCAGTAGTTCTTGCCCAAGAATATCTCATAAAATTCATGGGATGGCCATAAGTCAACAGGCAACTGGAAGGTACACACACACACACACACACACACACACACACACAGAAGTGGAACAGTGTAAACTGCCCTCACCTCTCCAGAGGATGGGTGGGACATGAACATAATAAACAAATGCATTGTGACCATGTATTATGTTACAAATCCATACCTTCCCTCTGTTCCTTTAATGCATGGGGTGAGAATTATATGGCTATGCCATATTCAAAGACTGTTGGCTCCTGCCAGTGCTCAGATTACATAAAACAGTTGGAGGATGGGGTCCCCACTTAGCCCTTACGAAGGCTAATGGTAGTTGGTGGCTCCCAGATCAGTGGAACAGTATATCCACTCCAGGTTGTAGTCCGAACTTTAAAGAAGCTGTCCATGGTCATTGGACAGAGATCATTTCGGAACCGCTTGCTATAATCTTTGAGAAATCTTGGAGGACAGGAGAAGTTCCAGCAGACTGGAAGAGGGCAAATGTTGTCCTCATCTTCAAGAAGGGAAAAAAAGAGGACCCAAATAATTATTGCCCAGTCAGCCTAACATCAGTACCCGGAAAGGTCCTGGAGCAGATCATTAAGCAGTCAGTTTCTAATCACTTAGAAAGCAAGGTGGTAATCACCAGAAGTCAACATGGATTTCTCAAAAATAAGTCATGCCAGACTAATCTTATCTCTTTTTATGATAGAGTTACTAGCTTGATAGATGAAGGGAATGCTGTGGATGTAGCATACCTCGATTTCAGTAAGGCCTTTGACAAAGTTCTCCATGACATTCTTGCAAAGAACCTAGTAAAATGCGGGCTGAACAGGGCTACTGTTAGTTGGATTTGTAATTGGTTGACCGACCGAACCCAAAGGGTGATCACGAATGGCTGCTTTTCGTCCTGGAGAGAAGTGACTAGCGGGGTGCCACAGGGTTCTGTCCTGAGCCCAGTGCTGTTCAATATTTTTATCAACGACTTGGATGAAGGAATAGAGGGCAGGCTCATCAAATTTGCAGATGACACCAAATTGGGAGGGGTTGCTAATACGCCGGAGGACAGGATCAAAATTCAAAATGACCTGGATAGATTGGAGAGCTGGGCCAAGGCTAACAAAATGAAATTCAACAGAGAGAAGTGTAAGGTGCTACACTTAAGTAGAAAAAATGGAATACAGAAATATAGGATGGGGGACAAGTGGCTGGATAGCAGTACCTGTGAAAGAGATCTAGGAGTCTTCATAGACCACAAGCTGAACATGAGTCAGCAGTGTGATGCGGCAGCCAAGAAAGCCAATGCAATTCTCGGCTGCATCAATAGGAGTATGGTGTCTAGATCGAGGGAGGTACTGGTACCACTCTACTCTGCTTTGGTTAGACCTCATCTTGAATACTGTGTCCAGTTGTGGGCGCCCCAATTCAAGAAGGACATGGTCAAGCTGGAGCAAGTCCAGAGGAGGGCGACCAAAATGGTGAGGGGCCTGGAAGCCATGCCCTATGAGGATAGACTTAGAGAGCTGGGTATGTTTAGTCTGCAGAAGAGAAGGTTAAGAGGGGACATGATAGCCATGTTTAAATATTTGAAGGGATGCCATGTAGAGGAGAGAAAGAGCTTGTTTTCTGCTGCTCCAGAGACCAGGACAAGGAGCAATGGATTCAAGCTGCAGGAAAGGAGATTCCACCTGAACCTCAGTAAGAACTTCCTGATGGTCAGGGCTGTCCAGCAGTGGAACATGCTGCCTTGGAGTGTGGTGGAATCTCCTTCTTTGGAGGTTTTTAAGCAGAGGCTGGATGGCCATCTGTCAGGAGTGCTTTGAGGGTGTTCCTGCATGGCAGGAGGCTGGACTGGATGGCCCGTGTAGTCTCTTCCAACTCTACATTTCTATGATTCTATGAAGGTTCTGAACCCATTCCCTAAACAAGTTCAACAGAATGGGTTGAACAAACCACTGAGTCATCATTCACCACTCATAATAGCCTTGTCATGGGACTGGTTTTTGGAAGACTGAAGAAAAGATGTGATTTGGTTTTAGTTCTTGGTAGCCATTTCCGCACGAGAGTGGAGAAGTATTTCACCATGTGTTGTGAGTGGTGTTTTTTAACCCGACTTACTCCGATTTTACCAGATTGTTATCTTCACACCCTCTGGTTTCTGTTGAATTAGTTCAGTGAACATCGTTTGCCGCTTTCGCTCCATCAGTTCTCATGAAACTCCCATCCTCCTCCCACTCCCTCCCTTGCTCCACACTGCCACCTCTGACTGGTCAATTTTTTTAAAAAAAAACAAAAACCTCATTGCTACATATCAGCGGAGATACTTTAGTTCATTCTTACAGAAGACAAGCTCCCACCTTGGGTTTGCTAGAAAAATTGCTAGTAAAATTACTGTGTTGTGAAATGATGCATTTCTAAAAAGTGTGTGACTGACATGAAAAGTCTGGAAAGCTCTGGTCTAGATAGCCAGAAATTGAAAAGCAACCATCCTGAAGATCCCAACATATTTCATTGTATTCCAGTGCCCACCCTGTGCTTGAGGGGCGGAGACAGGAGCAGACAGAAATGACACCAGGGAAAGGTGGGAATGCCCACAAAGAACCACCTCTGCGTGTACACCTTCTGTGTGTTGTCAGAAACACAGCCAAAGTGGTTTGTGTGCTTTACATCAGAGTTTTCTGGTTTTACAATACATCGGTTTTACATCAATAGTGGCCCTTCCCGCACCAGGCTATTAAAACGGTGCAGAGCGACCTCCGATGGAGGTCTTCTGCACCGTAGAGTGGACTGGGGCGGACTACTTTTTGCAGTTCCGCACCTCAGTCCGCTCCGGAGTGACCGGAACTGGTCGCGCAGCATGTTTTTTAAAAACCTCTTTTTAGAGGTTTTTGAAAAGCACGGAGCGCACGACTCAGTGTCTCTCCGTCACCGCACTCCGGTGCAGATTTGCAGGCACCCACTAGTGCGTGCCTGCAGATCTGCCGGGGGCGGGCTTTAGGCTGGTGAGCTTCTCCGGTTGGTGGAGAGCCTCCACCAACTGGAAGCCACCATTTTGGACACCGGAGCAGTGTGGAGCGATGAGCTCGCACTGCTCCTCGTCCCGACGGACTCGCCCGGATGCCGAAGAAGTCTGATGAGTCCCGTTTTTGCGCATTTCCTTTCCCACGTGTGGAAAGGGCCAGTAATTGCGCTAAGAGCTCAAGCCCTGTGAATCCGCAGAGGAAACATCAATACTAACTGGTTTAACGTGCAGATGTAACAGCAAGAATACAATGCCAGTGCGACGTATTGCCCTTGTGTGGAAAAGGCCAGGGAATGGGGTTTGTCCACCTGTGCCATGATCTGCGCGCAGGTTTGTGTATTAGGTCTCCTTTCATGCTCCCAGTTGTATGAGTAATATGACAGGAGCTGAAGGTGGGGTGTCTCCCATTCTCCAGTGTTTGGAAAGCCAGTGACTCCCTCTTGCCTCTAGCCAGTCAGTGTTCCTGCCTGCTGGAGACAGCAACTTTTGCATGACCTGTACTCACCATTAGTTAGGCTGCGTGTCACCCTACAAGTTTATGGCTATTTCCTGATTATTTGTCCACACTGGCTCTCTTCCTATAGTACATAAGCATCCATTGTTCTCTGGGGTCCTTCCCTCCTGCCTCCATTAAGCATGTGATTTCCAGGAGCTCTCTGAATGAGAAACTCCAGCTTTTCCTGAGACCACGTAATTGTTCACTTTTCCCCATTTCCTCAACAAGCAGGAACCTGCCTCAATTGTGCACAAGAATCTGTAACTGTACCTTTATGAAGAAGACTAAGGCCATTTCTGCACCTCATTGTTATTGTGCTATTATTCCACTTTCAGCATGCTATTGATCTGAAGGAACACAAGGTAAAATCCTATGGAATCCTGGGATTTAGCATTCTCAGCCAGAGAGCTCTTTGGCCTCAGTAAAGTACAAACCCCAGCATTCCACAGGAGGTTGAAAGTGGAATCATAGTACTAGAACAGCGTAGGGCAGAAAGGCCCTTGGATTGTTTTGCTGGTTACCTGGGATCAGTGATTACCCTCTGGTAGATCTTACACCAGCCTGTCCCAACCTGGGCTCCTCCCCTTGCAACTGTCCCAAGCCCAAGACATCTGCTTCCTGCTACTTCTCTCCTCTTGTGGGAGAGGGTACTGTTATTACCATGTACTAGCCTTACATTGGAAGATATTAGATATCATTTTGATATCATAATTCGGCCCCATTCTGCCACCCTCAGCCAAGTGTTTGCGAGGCCCCCAAACAAGCACAGAACTAGGCATGGCCCTTAATTGCTGAACATTCCTTTCTCCACCCAGGCAGGCCAGACTCAGCCAGATCTTGCTTTAAGAGATCTCCCTAGACAAACACCTCATCAAAGATGCACGCTAATACAAAGAGCCCCCTGCCCCAAGCAGGTATCTTGACGAGCTAAATGCGTAACCGCCCAAGCGAGCTGCATCTGCATACTCGCCATTCCATTGTCGATTCAGACTTAATCCCATCATGCTAAATTCTGACCTTTCGGAGACATTGTCTCACGCCCAAACCTCATTGTTCTCTCCCAAGTACAGACTAGCCCACGGTCATACTTTTCCTATAAAAACCCTTGATTCCGAGACCTTCCTCGGATCGCTCTGAACCTCCATCCAGCCTTGCTGCCGCTTCATCCGCCGAGCTTTCCCCTCAGTCTCAGTCCGAGACTGTGCAATTACGGACCTCTGCAGTGATCTAGCCCGGGCTTCGGACAGGTGTAGTATCACCCAATTCAACAATCCCTCTTAAAAATCCTCTATATCACTACCACCTTTATTTTCTATAGTTACTTGTGTGAGTGTGTTGCATACACTGTCTGTTTGTATTTAATAAAATCACAGTTATTATTTCATATTTGGTGTGCTTCTTGACTTGGCCTGACCCCGTAGACATTGGGTTTAAAGATTCCACTGCGTTGCCCTGCCTCTCATTTTGCTGACTTGTGCTCTGAGCTAATTTTCCCCACCAATATTAGAGCATGTTTGGAGTCCCTCGTGGGACCCCCAGTACACAGGGTAACAGTACCCATCACTAACACTATTCAGATTATTTGCTTAATCACTCTCCCTATATCACACACACCCACACCCACCCACCCCACACACATCTACAAATCTTCATGCTTAATATGAACCACTCATTCTGCAGCTGCTATCAGTTTCTTTTCAGATCCTTCTGTGGTCCCTGGATTAGCATGCTGGCCCCTTAAAACCCATCAGTTCTTTTGTCTCTCAGCTTCTCTCTTCTCCCAGCCTCTCTCTCTCTCTCTCTCTCTCTCTCTCACTCACACACACACACACACACACACATTCTCATTCTCTTCTTATACATCCTCCCTGACATGGGACCTTAGGTCTTCACCTCAATTTTTTGGGGGGGCAGGGGGATATGTCTACCTGTGTGTCTTAAGTAGAAATTGGCAGAAGGTTGAGGAGAGAGGGGCAAATTATATGCAAGTTTCCAAGAAATATGTGGTTACTTCAATTAGTTCAGAATATGGCAACCAGGCTGGTCACTGGTAGACCTAAAACTGACCACATAACACCACTTCTGAAGTCTTTACATTGGCTGCCTATTAGTTTCTGGGCATAGTACAAGGTGTTGGTTCTTACCTTTAAAGCCCTTCATGGCTTGGGGCCAGCCTACCCGCAGGATCGCCTTCTCCCATATAATCCGCCCTGCACACTAAGGTCCTCTGGGAGGAATTTACTGCAGCCGGTCAGAACTAGGTTGGCTGCGGTTACCCAGAGGACCTTCTCTTCTGTCGCTCCCAAGTTATGGAATGGCCTGCCGGAGGAGACCCGGCATATTACCAGTCTTGACTGCTTTAAAAAAGCAGTCAAGACTGCTCTCTTCCGACAGGCCTTCCAAGACTAGCATTTCCATCGCCTCCCATCAATTGTCTTGCTGCTTTGCTAATAGTAATTGATGGACTGTTAATTGCTGTGTGTTTTAAGGGGTTGGTTTAGGTGGGTTGGTGGGTGGGGAGGATTGGGTATGTTTTTAATGTCTTTTAATGTCTTTTAATGTATAATGTATTTCATGTTGTTTGCCGCCTTGATCCATGTGGAGAGGCAGGATAGAAATAAATTATTTATTATTATTATTATTATTATTATTATTATTATTATTATTATTATTACCAAGACTTGCTAGAAATCCAGGCAGGGCTCACTTGGAAGAAGGGAGACAAAATTTTTTGGGAAGGACAAAAGACTATCTGAGCTAATTAAAAGCACATTTACCCCTGAGGAGGAAGGGAAATGGGCTCCGAAAGGAGGGCAGGGAGGGCACTAAGCCTCCTTCACGAGCTACCTCCTAGCATGTTAAAGAGGCATATTTCTATATATTTGGCCACCAAAGTGAAAATCATGGTGAAACAAAAAGTCAATCCCAGATGGATTTTGGAAAGAGTGTTCAAGTGGTCTCTAGCAGATTCAAAAAAGGCTTATGCAAGGCTTACCCAACTTGCTTGTTTCATCTCACGTTTAGTCTTGAATTAAAGTTTGCTGAAACATGCTGAACATGTGATGTAGGAACCTATCCTTATTCTTCCTCTGTTATTTCTGCCTCTGGTTCCAAATTTTCTGTTAAAGACCACTTCTGCACTAGACTGTTATAGTGCTATTATTCCACTTTAAACATCCTATGGAGTCCTGGGGTTTGCAGTTTAGGGAGGGGTCCAGGAACTCTATTTCACTAGAGTAGAGTGATTTATAGTGTATACTGAGGTATACATCTAATCTCAGGTAGAGGAAGATAGGCTGTGATTGCTCAGTAGTTGGGGAAAATAAACTTTCTGTATGCTCAGAGGCGTTTTTCATTGATTGAGAACAGGCTCCAGCTTGGCCTTGAAATGTGCCTGGGCCTAACCTTGCTGGGCAGATTTAATAGTCTTTCTGTTAGTCTGTCTCTTGTGCATTAAGTAGCTTCAAGGCAGGCAATAATTCAACCAGTGTGGGTGTGGCCTCTCCTGGCGTGGAGTGTGTAGGTGGTAAAGTACCTCATATGTTAAATATACCGATATACAATATATCTTGCTGTAGAAAATGCTGTTCTAAAGAGTTCTTGGACCACACTTTAAGTGTGGGTGCGTAAGGAAAATTGCATCACTCTATGCTACAGCATCTCATCTAATCTGCCAGTTTTGCATTGTTAACATACTTGTTCAGTACCCGTCTTGGCTACATACTCTTGGTGTGGTAATTGTTCATTTATCTTATCTTTGTAAGCTGCCCTGGGAGCCTTTTTGGCTAAATGGTGGCATCTAAAAGCTTCATATAAATAAGTAGGACAAATGAAATGGCTCAGGTTAAACAAGATACATGCCCATGAAATGTTTCCTGCTGAATATCATTAAATAAATGGAATCTAAGAAAGATAAATGGAATCTGACAAAAAGAACTGTATTGTGCCCTAAACCAAAATAAATACCTCATGTAAATATTTCCTTTTTGCATGTTTTAAACAAAGAAGATTAACTTATTGCTTTTTAATGTCTCACTTTCTGTTACCCCAATTAATTGTGTTTCTGAGCTTCTTTGTGTCTGTTCTTGAGCCATTTCTGGACTGGAGTGTTATAGCGCGATGATTCCACTTGCAACATCCTATGGAATCCTGGGGTTTGGGGCTGGCCGACCCCTCCCGAAACTGCAGACCCCAGGATTCCATAGGATGTTGCAAGTGGAATCATCGCGCTATAACAGTCCAGTCCAGAAATGGCCTTGGGTTTAGGCAGCAACGATCAATGACTGATCTGACTCAAAATCTGGGGAGAATAATAGGGGCCTGTGGGCTCCAGATGCTACCCAAAACCATTTTTGTGGCCCTAGCCATCCCTTTCAAAGCCAGCAAGGTGTTCATACAAAACATGTTTTCAGACAAAAACCACATGCTCCCAGCTTGTGTATTTGTATCTATCTATCTATCTATCTATCTATCTATCTATCTATCTATCTATCTATCTATCTTCTTTGGTATTTGATTTCTGAGTATATTTCCATATGCATTTGTCTATAGCTTCTACCTTATTTGGGCTGTTACTGATTATGCAAACCTATCTGTGAACGTATCTCAAGTAACAGTAGAGTTTAACATTAAAATGAATATAATTTTGATGTGGTTATTAAATGTTTTTACTTCAAATCTATTGTTTTCTTGACCAAATTTTCACTTTAACCACATGGAACTATGTAAATGTAAATACATTTAGTGGGCATGATATTGTAATTTAAAGGTATTGTTGTGGCCAGAAAAGAGACGAAGACCAGGTTTCCAGGGAAAAATCAAAAAGCCTTTTTATTGTTAACAATTTACTTGCGCAAGGACGACAACTATTTTCAGGATTGTCGTCCAGATTAATTGAGGTAGCATCACTATATACCTTTAATATTGGTCTTCTATGTCAGCAATCAATCATTCATTTAGCCAGCCCATCACAGAAGAAAAAGATCTTTGGTTAACTTTCCATTACATCTTTAACTTAGCACAAATGTGTACAGAAGAGAACAAAGAGTTAGTTAGAAAATCATACAAAATGATGCATATGGCCAAAATGAGGTAGCAGGGAGTATGCCTAACTCCCTCTTAGTTCCCAGACGCCTGAGTGAGTGTTGCAAGGCCATTCTTTAAAACTGAGATAAGACAAAGACATCTGCGATTTCACTCAGAGACTCAATTCAATTCGCTTATTTTCCTATTCAAGTAGCAATTCCTTGGATTTAACCCCTTCAGTATAATTTTAATTTTGCTAGTTGTTTATATCACTGCTCTTGCCATTACATTCTACAATATACAGAAACTGTGATTTATGAGTAACATTAGTACAAAGAACAGAACTAAGGATTCTATATTATCTGGTACAGGAAGACGTCCCTGTGAGTTCCTGCACGGGGTGACACCAACCCTGAGTGATGCAACTGTATTATTCTATATCCTGGAATCTCTTCAGGAGAGTTTGGTTTTTTTTTGTTTGTTCATTTGCTTTGTTTTAGAAAACAGACGGAGGCGACAGAGGAGGAATGCGGCTGCAGACCTACATGGTGCAAGGTGGTACAGGGGGTGAACTGCCTTTGCTGGCTTCCAGTGGAGAGAGGCCAGGTATTTTTGTATCAAGTGCAATGAGGCCTGGACAGTGAGCGTGGGGGAAGGAGGAGCCAGGCAATATTTGAGGTCCTCCTGCCCCCTTGGCATCCCCTTTTTGACCTGGGCGTTTTATCTTTATTTTAAGTCCTGTGACTTAGGAAGGGATTCCTTGGGTCTCCCTTCCAGAAGGTGGCTAGACCCAGCTATCAGATTGCCCTTGAGGTTCAAGTGGTTTGTGCAGGGGAATGCTGAGGCGGAAGTCATAGAATGACTGACCCCATATTGGGTTTTCAGCCTTCTTGCTCCTTTCCAGGTTCAACACAATTAAATAGGTTCTAAAGGCCTTTCCGCTCTACACTGTTCTAGTGCTATTATTCCCCTTTCAATATCCTATGGAATCCTGGGGTTTGGAGTTTGGGGGGGCTTTAGAATCCTCAGCCAGAGAGCTCTTGGGGCTCAGTGAACTACAAACTCCAGAATTCCACAGGAGGTTGAAAGTGGAGTAATAGCACTAGAACAGTGTAGAGCAGAAAGGCCCTAAGTCAGTTGTTCTTTACTTGTGATCCGTGGACTGCCCCCCCCCCAGGGGTCTGCCATGTCCTCACAGAGGGTCCATGAAGGCCTGAAGAAATGTCATGAGCTTTTACAATTTAAACAGAATGACAGTAAGGCAGGCAGGTAAGCAAGCAGGCAGGCAAGCAAGAAAGCTAGCTAGCTAGCTAGATTTGTATGGAATCATTCCAATAAAAATATTGTAACAGAACTGTGTGCATTTACTTATTTTTCCCTTCTCTCCAAATCTGAAGATGCTTGATGAGCAACTTTAAATATTTGATGTACTTCAGGGTTTTAAATCTTGAGTTTAGTCTTGGTGGTCTGTGGCAATAAACGACATTTAAAGGGGATGCTTGGTAAAGAAAAGATTAAGAGCCACTGTTCTAGGTTAAATAATTCCACTCAGTTATCTATGGCAGGTCTCATTATTCCATGGTTGGCTGGCAAAAGGGAGAGGGCGGAGGAAGTGGAGGCAGAACTGGGAAACCCACGGAAAATGTTGAAACAATGCACATTTGCTCTAACCAGAATATTACTAGCAAGAAATGAATTTATGTTCAGAAGAATGTAATTAGAAGATGCCCTCCAATGGACTTCTTTCAAGGATGTCTACAATAAAAGGAAAACACAAATATTCCTGGAACTCAGCTCAAAGTCTGCCAAAGTTGATGGGAACTGAAACAGGTAGAACTAGTTTCTTTGGTGTCAGAACTGGAAGTCCACTCCTTCCACACATGCATTGTTGGAGTTCACTTTTCATCTTGTCTGCTTTTTTTTCTTTTTAAAAAAAAACATACCACCAATTTTCTTACCACTGTGGGATAGCCAGGAGGCAGCCACCACCTTTTCTCTCCAATGATGAAACAGATACTAATCTGAGGATTATCATTCATGTGTGAGAGGAGTCAGCACATACTATAAGAGCAGAATTGTTGATAGGAAAGGCGTACATCAATCAACAACCTGCACAGGAAAGATGTCTTTGAGATATGAACCATGCTCCGGGGATGCTCCTGCACAGTCTCTCCTTGGAGTATGCACAGAAAGAGTTTTCCCAACTTGTTCTGTTTCTACAGGAAGCATACAATTATGTAGTTATTACACACTTGTGAAAAAGAAAGGAGGTTACAGGAGGAAGTAGGAGTAAATAGAACAGGCTCTCAGACAAATATTAACCTTTTCTGCCCTCCTCTGTCTCATGTCATATACTTTCCAGTTTTCAGTACACAGCTACAGAATACAGACGCAATGCAGGGCCACAAAGGTTCCTTTCCACATATTCATTTAAAACTTAGGCCATTTCTACACTGCGCTCTTATAGTGCTGTTATTCCACTTTCAACATCCTGTGGAATCCTGGGGTTTGTAGTTTACTGAGGCCAAAGAGCTCTCTGGCTAAGTGCCCCTCCCTAAAATGCAAACCCCAGGATTCCACAGGGTGTTGAAAGTGGAATAATAGCACTAGAACAGTGTGAGGCAGAAATGACCTTAGATTCACATTTAAAGAACACTGAAATGATCCCTCTTTATAAGAGGTGATGCTTCCTTGATTTCCTTCCTACATGCAGAACACTGCACTTCAGGCTATTATTTGAAGCAAGATGCTCTGGTGTGCCCCTTATTCTAGGGTGGGGGGAAGCACTTGGAACTATTTAAGAAAAACTATTGACTTATAATTAATTCTTTACTCAAACAATGAAGTGCAACCACACTGTATTTTGATTGTAACTTAACAAGGAATAGCCTCATCCATTTGAAGCATAACTGAAACTGTTAGGTTTTTTTTTTCCTGTAGTGACATGAATACAACTTCACCATAAGGAGAGCATCATGTAGCTTAAGTGCTGCCTGACTCTATGCCTCATTCTGCTGCAGTGAAATGCTTTTTTTTACAAGTAATTAAAATGTGACAAGTTAATTACTTTTGAAAACGGAAAAGTAAAGGTGTTATTTTTAGAACCTGTAGCACAACACTCACTACTTGCCACCCTTCAATCGTAAACGTAATGAACTGAGTACGAAAAGTACTTTTCAAAATTCCAGGGGAGAAGGATCATGTCCAGCAATGCAGCGTGGAACTTGCAATTGAGGACCTTTGGATTGCAAAGTTCTGTCTCCAAACCTCCTTGATTTCAGCTTGTTCCCAGTTGGAAAAGGGTCCAATGAGGTAGTACTCTCCTCCTGCCAAACTCCATGATTCCAGACTTTAGGAGACAAGAGAGAAATGTGTGGCAAATATCAGCTGTCACACAGCAGCCTGTCCACACTTCTACCTCTTTCCTTGGTAAGCTTGGGAAAGGGGGCAACAGCATGGAGTATTTTATGTGGGGCTCAGTGGCAACAAAAGGAAGGCCTTGCACTCTCAGCCTTCTGATTTTACATCACTGGTTGCCCAATGGAACCCCATCTGGCATTATGCAGTCTGTATGTTACCCATAGACACAACAGCACTGGTGTCAGCCAATGTATATAAATTGAGATTTACAGCTTTGTAAGCAAGGAGGAAAAGAGAGGAATGTTTCTGAGACTTTTGCCTCCAGGGGAAATTTTAGCTCTAGCCTTTACAGAAATTTTCAATGCATGTCCCTGCTTTCCCACTAGATGGTGATGGTCAATGCCTATTCTACTGTTTCACCAGCAGGGCTAATTATATTTGCCTTGTTTGTTTGTTGATATCATCATATCTCACATGTTGTATAACACAATCAAACACCACCAGCATCCTAAGCTGTCCAGCAGCTATCCTTATCCCAGAATCAGAGCTGGAGGCATAGGGTAGACCATTTAGTTTCACCCCCTGATTAACACACAAAGCCCAGATCTAGGGCGTCCCCTATATCTCGTTCTCCACCATCTGTTTGAAGACTTTCAGTGGAGATATCCATGCAAATTAGTTTGATCAGTAACATCAAGAAAGTTAAGACATTTTTAAAGAGAGGAAGGCTGCTTGTGTATATCTGAAGCACTCTGGAAATTACATCAAATCATTTCTGTCTCCAGAATCCAAGGAGGATTTCATAAGTATCCACCAAAATGATGTCCTAGTCTGGAATTACAAGAAAAATGCAAAAAAAACCAGGAGTGCTTCCCAGCAGACTCTATGAACAGATGGAACAAAACCTAGATACTACGTAATGACATCTATTCTTAAAAAATCCAGTAAGTTTCATATTTTAATATATTTATATTTTATTTTATATTTTATTTATATTTTAAGACCGTCTGCAGATGTTAAGTAAGCAGTGAGTAGAAATTTCTCTTTGATATCTTCTCAACTTACTGGGCCTTGAGAAACAAGATAAAATCTGTCAATTTTAAAGATAATAAACTCCTCTTCATAGGATCGTGAAAAATATTCAATGGATCCAGTTGGTCCATTGATTTATAAGCCTAAGACGTTGTCTAAAGAGGAGAGACTGAAGTCTAATTCAACAAAACACACACAGCAGAATTTTTATTAGTTTTATTTTCAGAACTTCTACCACAAAACTACCACACTTCTATGTATATTCCTCCAAGTTCAAAAAACAGATCAGGCATGGGTTCATAGAACAGCGTAGCCTACAAGTGAATTTATCAACAGAAGAAACAGCTGAGGCTGCTTTCCTGCCCCATACCTGTGATGCACCTGATATGGATGAAGCCTTCCCCAATTTAAGCATTTAAAAAGGGATAGATTTTGCCCACCACACCTTTAACATAGGCCTGAAACTTATTGTTAATCCTACCTAGAACAGATTTGTTGAATCAAGGGATTTACTTGGGGATCCTGTACCATTATTAGTTGTGTAGGAAACAGAGTTTCAGCAGGTGTTGACTGTCAAGAAGGTAACAACCAAGTCCTGAATTTCCCTCTTTTGCACAACCATTAAAAGCACAGGAGTCATCTCCAGTTTTTGATCCAGCAACTTTGGATTTACCTGTGTCTTGATTCATCATTAAACAGTTTATTCAACAGTGTCCTCTAGTTGGGACTAACCAGTAGGTTTCAGGCTACAGTGTATAACTTAGCTCTTAGCCCCTTCACATAAAAAATTAAGCTGTGAAACAAGTTGATTTACAGATGATGGCTGAAATCCTGTTGGGGTGTTAGGAATTAGTAAGCACTGTAGTTACAGTGCTACATAGTCAACCCTGCCCCCTCATGCCCACTTACAGGCAGCAGCTTCTGCGATCAGTGGGGATCTGTTCCTGTTGTTTGGGAACCAGCCAGCTGATAGTCACATCCTCTTCCACGAGTGATCTCTGGTGGGACAGGCAAAGGCAGGACCCTTGTCATAATTTATTCATGCAAGGATGTAGGCCAAATCATCAGCCAGCTGATTTCCAAATAACAGGGAAACTGATCCTTGTCAACTGCAATGGCTGCTGTCCAGTAAGTAGAGTGTAGGAGACACTCATGGTCCTTATGTATCTCCTGAACTAGAGGCTACATAGGGATCAACAATCATGTGTGTATAATTCTAGGTTACACATTCAAAACTGACCACCAGGTTTCTAGCTGCTGTCTATTTGCAGGACAGAGCTTGATAAGCAACAGGTAGGAAATGGCATAATAATTGCATATATACATATAATTAAATAACCTTTTCTTCCATGTATATTAAGTAGAAGATTAGATGCATAACTCAAATAGTCAGGTATCTTTTGTCCCAGATATCAAGAAGTGATTTATATGATGGCTGCCATGGAGATGTTGCCAGGAATGGCATCTTACCTTGGGAAATTCTCCTCTACCACCACCCAGCTGTAAATTTTTCAAAATTTTGCACACGTGAGGACTCAACATATCCTGAAGTTCTCATTCTAAGTGTGTGCCTTCCCCATGCCCAGCATCCCGAGTTTGCATCAAGCTGATTTCAGGTTATGTTGTAAGAGATTGTCAGTCTTGCAGCTGAGATTTCTCTGTGAGGATGCCATCTTTGGCAGTGCTCACATCTTCAAGGCAACCACATAACTTATGGATCAGCCCACATTTCTGTTGTGATGTTTAGAATGACGGTGTACAGATTGTATGTACATGCATGTGTGTGTGTTTAAAGGGCCAGAACCAAACAAACTCCTTAACGCCTACAGCCCAGCTGGAGTGTTCAACATGGGTGGTGAGAGGGAGATCTAGAACCAGGCCAATGGCTTTCATATTAGTGGGGACAGTGATTCTGCTTTGGGTTTTAGTCTGAACCTCAAAGAAACAATCCAAGGTGGTGAGCACTGTCCTCATGGTAGGTCCAGCACCTTAGATAATTCCTTCAAAGTTCTGACTAAAACCAAAATGAATTCACTGTCCCTCTGACACGGAAGCTACTAGCCACTACTGGTTGGAATGAGCCCATTTGCCCTCTCTTTTGCTAGCTTCACTGTCCTTCACACATTGGAAGCAGAACTTCTGCTGTAGGGAAGCCTCTCTAGTTGCCATCTCCCCTTGCAGTTCAGAACTCTGGAAGATCAGGATTCTTTCAATCACACAGGGAGCCTACAGAGTAGAGAACACAAAAGTCCATACTGCAGAGATGCTTCCCCTAATGTGTGCTGGTAGTAAGCCCAGCAGCAATAATACCACCGAGAGACAGAGCAGGGAGCACATCCTGTTCTACCCTGCCCATGGGATTGATGTCACATGAGACAGGATACACTTGAGCTGACCACAGATCTTTTGCCATTGGCAACTTTTTGCTTGATGGATAATTGTGGTTGTTTCCGTCAGCAGGCAGGATGGATAATTGCTTTTTCTGTCACCTTCCCAAACCAACAAGGCCTGAAATTTATCTGGTGGTAGAACAGTGCCCTCCTTACCCTGCTTGGCATCCCTTCCTCGTGTCTTAACTTCTAGTTTTGGATCTGCATCCAGCTTCCCTCGTGATACTAACAGACCTGCCAATACCTGTAGAACTCACAGTAGACCTATCAACTAGGGCTATGGAGGCTATAGCTGAGTTGAAATTGTTACTGTTGTTGTTGCTGCTGCTGTATTTACTTTATTTCCCATGTTTGAGCATGGGACTCAAAGGTGGCTTATAACAATTAAAACAAACATAGCTAAAAAAATTCCATTTTTTCTAAGGTTTTTGTAAAGGTTTATCTATTTTCTCATATTGCTAAAACAGGGGTAGGAATTGTATGATTGATGGTCCATTTGTCTCTCCTAGATATGCCCCTCTGATGATAAAATTCCCCCACAATAGAGAAATGAGTCCCTAGATGCCTCGGGGGGGTCATGTTTCTCCATTTTAAGGCTATTCCCCCCCTACAGTTTATTGGGGGATAACCATATGAAATATGGTGTAAGTGTGGCTGACAGAGATCTGGGGAATGGTAGAAATTGGGGAGAGTAACTGATGCCCATCCCATCCTAGATGAAGAAGAACAAATTGCAGAATTTTTGTTTTTCCTGAATGTTTCCAGTCATAATTTGTGTGGCGAGCTGCCATGACCTCATCCCACACCCAGAATGCTATGGAATAACGAGAGACCCAGGGCACAGTTAAGAGTAACAGTATTTTTTTTCTTATTTTCTATTGCCCCTTCAGTAGCACTAAAGAAGGAAAAAATTGGGCATAGGAGAAAAAGAAGAAGCCCACGTTTGTTTTTTTTCCCACAAAATAAATCTGGAGAATTTCTTTTGCCCCCAAAGAAATGTACTGAAATTGTACCCCTGCTTTTTTTTTTAAAGAAATTTCTCCAAAGATTGAGAGGAGAATTTTGAGATGCCTTCCGTACATTGCCTTAGTACAGCCTTGAGGTGTGTCCCTCTCCTGTGTTGCTAACTATGCCATGGGTGGTGTAGCTGCTACCTACAATAATGCTCTCTGTACTACAGATCCCACCAGTTGATGCCGGATTTGCCCTGCCTGAACTGCAGCTCCCACTCCTGTTGCTGGATGCTCTGCTCCTAGAACTACAGCCTCCACCTCCAGTGGCCCCTACTTTCACTGGGATATACTCTCTTGGTTCACCACATGGCACCACAGTGCTGGTGCTGCATTGGCCAAAGCCGGAGCTCATGGTGCATCGGGTGAGGTTCCCTCCACTCCTGGAGCTGAATCCGGTTTTGCAGCCAGGATGTCCACTGCCAGAGCTGAATCTCGCGCTGTTGTTGGCAGGTCTTCTTCTGCTACCATGTCCACCACCTCCAGGGCTGCTGATGTGTCTCCTTCTAAATCCAGCTCCACCACAAGGACCTCCACCAGATGAACAGATGTTGGAAGAACCTGTCACAGCTATAAGCAAGAGAGGAGGAGTTGTTTATTTTATGCACACACATTCCTTGGGCTTCAAGAATTGACATTTTCTGTTCATGGGAGGCATTCTAAAAGTTACTCACATATGTTCACAGGTGTAAAACTACATATCCTGTGGAGAAAAAAAAAGAAAATGTATTTGTTAATGTTCTGAGAAGTTATTTCTGTGTCCCAGAAAGATGGGTGAGTCGGGGGATAGGGACGCTTAATTCTGAAATCTGGTAATATTCTTACATTTATTTATTTTTTTAAAAAATCCACTTTACTTGTATCTGTGAGGGGGTACTGATGGCATATAAAGGCAAATCTAGTGTATGAACTGGTACAGTGCAATTTTTATATCTTCATTGGCCATGCTCCAGAGCTCATAAATAGTTAAGAGTTAGTCATAAATTTTCAGGATAATTGATACTGTAGTACCCTCTGGATTCCAAATTCCAGCTAATGAATTCATCATTTCTTGATAAAGCTAGTCATTAATACTCCAAATGCAACATTGGGTACATTCCAACAAGGAAATTAGCAAACTCTGGGTTGGTATTTTTCACCCACCTGCTCTCTTCTCCTTCCAGAAGGGACTTGTACATTGCAATCTCAATATCCAAAGCAATCTTGACATTAAACAATTCCTGGTAGTCCCTCAGCAAGCAAGCCAATTCATCTTTAGTTGTCTGCAAGGCCTTCTCCACCTCAGCCAGCTTTTCCTTGGCATCCTTCAGAGTGCAGTCACCACGCTGCTCACTGTCAGCAAGAGCAAGCTGCAACGCCTCAACCTTGAAAAGACACACAGATTAAAAGGTTAGTCACTGTGTGAGAATTTCTCTTCATCTAATTAAATCACTGGCCACATTTAAAGAGGAGATGCCCCCAAGTACTGCCTTCCTGAGACCTTCTAGTTAAGCCTTCTCATCTAGGTGAGTTGCACTACGACTTGGCCATGTTGGTGGAAGGGGGTGGGAGTTGTAGCCCAATCCATCTGGAGGGCATCAGGTTAAGGAAGACGACTATCAGATGAAATAGGTGGGCTGACACGTGATTCTTCTGAACTGATATCTGTAATGTTAACTGCATAGTCACAGACACAAACTAGGTGGCACTGAGCAAGGAAGCTTCAACATGTGATGGTGGTGGTGATGATGATGATCATCCCACCTTCTTCTCAGTCTAGGACTCAAGGTGGCTTACAAAAGTTAAAACAGGTGCAACTGAAACAATTTTATAGCATGCAAAAGTTAAGAATATAACCAAACTATCAACAAAATGAAAAGCAATCCACTTAAAAGAACAACAAAGACAACCACATAGCACCTGAAAAGGCCTTTCGCCTGAGTGATCAGCCCTCAGAAGCCTGCTGAACCTAACAGGTCTTCATCAGCCTACAAAGGAATAGCAAGGAGTAGAGAGAGCGATAGACATTTCTGTTATCCATTACCCTAACATAGACCTTTTCCGCACTTTGTTTTAGCGACGGGCCAGAGCGCCCTCCGGCGAGGACGTTTGCACTTGGGGACGAACTGGGTCCGGGCTACTTGGTGTTTGTCCGGACTTCAGCCCGCTCCCGAACGCTGGTGGTTCCCCATGCTATTGAAAGACCGATTAAAAGAGGTCTTTCAATAGCGCAGTGCGCCCCAGTCTGTCGCTGCGCTAAAGTATAGATCTGCAGGCTTGCGCCAGTGTGAGGCCGCAGATCTTCCGGGGACGGGCTTCCAGCTGGCGAGCTTCTCCGGTTGGTAGAGAGCCTCTGCCAACCGGAAGCCTCCATTTTCATCACCAGAGAGTGTGTAGCGTGGGCGCGCGCTGCTCCGGAGCGTCGTGGATCGTCGGGGAGCGAGCCAGTCCAGTGAGTAATGGATTGCCCCGTTTCCCCCACAAAGTGCAGAAAAGCCCATAGATTCCAGGCTCTCTCTTCATATTCTACATTGGGAAATAAGCCATGGTCAAAGGGATATTTCAAACTCTGTGGTCTAAAGCTGTGCTACTCAGTAGGATGGTTCCCAGACCCCTGGCAGTCCCCAAGACATTGGCTGCTAGTCCCTGCAAGTTTTTAAGAAGGAAGGAAGGAAGGAAGGAAGGAAGGAAGGAAGGAAGGAAGGAAGGAAGGAAGGAAGGAAGAAGAAAGAAAGAAAGAAAGAAAGAAAGAAAGAAAGAAAGAAAGAAAGAAAGAAAGAAAGAAAGAAAGAAAGAAAGAAAGTATAGCCGTGGGGGGGGGGTATAACCATGATGATGCCATTCCTTGGCAGACAAGGGAAGGAAATGGCCAGTTCCCTATATCAGATAGCTTGAGATACACTAGTATAAAGGGTTTCCATATCACAAAGTTTGCTACAGAGTATCTCCTTACTTGAATATTGGTGCTGACACTGCATCTGAACTCTTTCCTCTATGCAAAAGGAAAAGAATTGAGGCTACCAAGAAGAAGAAAAAGAAGAAGAAGAGGAAGAGGAGGAGGAGGAGGAGGAAGAATCACAGATAACATCAAAGTAAACCATAAGAGTTTAAAAGCAGCCACAGACGCTGGAGGGGAGAGGGGACTGGAAGAGTTAATTAAGAGAAGAGCCGGCAAAGGAGAATAGCTCAAATACAAGCGCAAGCTACAATGAAAAGTCTTTGTTATGTGAACAGGAGTAACAGGAGAAAGTCCAATGAGTATTTTGTAAGCCCATTTCTGGTTATGATTTATCTTTGAGGCTTTGTCTTTAAGAATGATCACAATATTTATTGTTGCTGTTGTTGTTGTGTGCCTTCAAGTCATTTCTGCAAACCTATTACAGAGCATTCTGGGGCTGAGAGTATGTGATATCCTTAAGGTCACCCAATGGATTTCCATGGCTGAGCAGGGAATTGAGCCTTGGTCTCCAAGCTTGTAGCACTGCACTATGCTGGCTCCGAGAACCAGATTTCTGCAGATTTCTTCCTTTGATGTTTCTCAGCAAGGCTGGTGTGGGGGATGATTGGATCCCATGTTTTCCTTCCTCTCCCTGCCTGTGTCCTCTGCTCTAGATGCAAGATTCCCAGACTGCCTTCCTCTCCCGGCACTAGAACCAGTGGTTTACATGTTACTGGGGTTGTGAATCCATACTAGATTTTAGTCTGAACATTGAAGGAGCTATCTGAAGTACTGAACTCTATCCCCAAATAGGGTCAGAAACTTGGATAGGTCCTTTAAAGTGTAGGCGAAGACCTGTAGTGAACTCACAGTCCCATGGACATGGCATCCATCTTAGTCCCCACTGTGGTGATCCTACTGAGTACTGTACTTGAATACTGTTGTACAGAGAGTATGGACTGCATTATGGATTTTATTCCATGTTTCTTAAATGTATGCTGTAATCTTTAAACTTCAGATTTATAAATTAACAAGTCCATTTAAAAAAATTACTACATGTTGCATTGTTTCTTTTTATTCTGAATGATGAGATACTCCCTATACATCAGGATAAAAACATAAACATAAATTGCTTCTCCTGCTTATTCTCCTTCTGTTCACCTCCTGTCATGCCACCTCACCTGTTTTTTGGCATTTTCCATATCAGCCTTGTATCTCTGGATAAGGCGGGTCAGTTCTTGGATTTCATGGCGGCTGCTACTCAGGTTGTTGCAATGATGGCCCCAGGTATTCTGCAACTCTTTATACTAAAATATAGGAAAGACAGATGATGAGTATACTTTTGAAACTCTAGGTTTACCTATCTAATTCAAGAAATAGAAAGAAAGTAGATTTACGTCTGGGCAACTGCAGGAACTTTAGAAGCTCTTTTTCTGCTCCTGGAACTCCCTAGAGGATGTGTGTATGTGAGTGTGTGTGTGTGTGTTAAGCAGTTGGGGTGGGAGAGAGAGATACAACCTATTGAAAAGATGAATTGCTACTCCTGTAGACTTGTGGGAGAGGCAATCAACCTTTGGATGGCGGCAGAAATAGGATGGCTGAAAGAATTTGAAGGGGTCAAGGACCAAATAAACAGCCTGAAGCCATTCTTTGTCTATTCCTTATTTAGAACCACTGTTGATGTGATGGTTCCTTTGTATCAGGACATCAAGGATTTCAATTGTTTAACAGCAGAAGCAGCAACATGACTCTGTTCTCCACCAACATCTCTATCAATTAAACTTCAGAATACAAAACACTAGATTACCAGGAGTAGATTTCTACAGGAAAGGACTGTGACCCCTATTCATTTCTAAGCCAGAGTGTTGACTGGAGCAAGACAGAGTCAGGATCCAGTCACTAGTAAGCCATGAAAATCACTTTACAGCTTTGGGTCAATCACTGTCTCTCAGTCTGTCATATCTCCATAGGGTTGTTATGAGTATTCTATGGAAAGGCAGTCATGTATGTCATCTGGAGCATGTTGAAGGAAAGATGGAAAATAAATCTAATCCATAAATTATAACTCCAAACAAATTGCCAGGCTTGGAAATCTATCATTCTGATTTTGTATCTTTTGCCCCAGTTCTGGCTGATGGATCTAGTAGTAGAAAAGCACATCAGGCCTAAGGCCTGCCAACCAGTGATGCAATTCCAATGGCAACCAACACCACTCACACTTTGTCTGCTTATGTGACATTTACCTTGTTTTCATACAGGGCATTGACCTCAGCCTTGCTCCTCTGGGCAATCTCTTCATACTGGCATCTCACTGATTCAATGATGCCCTCCATGTCCAGGTCTCGACTGTTGTCCATAGACACAACAACATTGGTGTCAGCTGATGTGATCTGTAAGCTTTCCAGTTCCTGTCAATACATTGTTTCAAGAGATTTTCAACCATTTGAGATGGGGTGCCATCTTTTTTTTTTTGTCTCAGTCAGTCTTGGGCCTGCCCTGGATGGGAAGGACTTTTGTTAACAGCAAGTGCTGGTGAAAATCGGTGGGTAGGGTTCCCAGATCTCAGAACCTGGCTTTGATTCTCAGGGTCTAGACCCTCTACTTCCATTCTTAAGATAAGAGGGAAGAATTTCAGTGTGAGAATACTGCTCTGAAAACTGTGGCTAATTTATCAGACTTCATGACATAACCAAAGGCTGACTCTTGTATCACCACCCTCATAGCAACACCAGGGCCCATCTCATCTGATGTCATAAGAAGTCATCTCCAGGTCTCAGATTTTGGTCTTGAAATCTCAGACCCTGAGATATTCTTAATTTGGCAACTCTGTTGGTGGGGTAGGAATTTAATCCAAGCTGCAAAAAGATTCAGGTGCTTAAAAAGTTCATCTCTTTGCCTTTCTGTAAAACTTTGCTTATTTAATTCCTGTAAACAAAAATGAAAAATTTCAAAAGCCTACTTCTATGGGCCAAGATAACAATAATTTGTGTCCATTTTTGAGTGATTTTTCACATTTCAGGATTTTTTTGCACAGAAAATGTCTGCAAAAACCTTGAGGGGAAAAATGGTTTTTGCACAGAGGACAGTATTTTTTCTTAAACAAAAGACACTAGGTTCTGGGCATAAGTTATATGAACTGTTTGTAAATCAATGTGTTTTCATGTAAGCAGATTTTCATAAAATTGTTCTGTCACGTCAGAAGTCTCACAGTGATTGACTTTTTTTTTTTTAATGAGGTATATCAATTGGATAACAGTCCCTTTCTTGGCGAGAGTGAGAGAAATGGTTAGTGTTCTTTACATCCCTATATATGTTGCAGGCTTTTACAAGTCTCTGCAATTCATTTCTGAGTCTGGATCAGAAGAACTTCACTGGCATCTGTCATGAGTAGGCAGCCATCCTTTGTTGAGAGTAACAGCTCCTCCCCTTCCACTAGTCTCCTGGAATTTGCAAAGAACTTGGGGAAGGAGAGAAGGGAATACTGTGTGACTTTGCACTCACCTCTGGAGAAGGCAGAAGACTCACATCACATCTGCCTTTTCTAAATGTCAGGTAGTATCTTCCCTTCCCTTGAGTCCCCGAAGGGAGAGGTTTACCACCCCCCAATCATTTATGTGGATTGGGAAGAAAGGAAGGGCCATCTCTTGCAACTTTTCCCCTTCCTCAGTGCTTGGTGAAAACCATGGCAGAGAGAAATTTATAGGAAGAAGTCTGGAAGACAATTTTTTCAGAACAAGAAAGAGAAAGCAAGAATAAACCTTGGCCTAAATCCAAATGTTAGTCTCAACTAATGAACACCCATTGAATAAACAGAAATTAACGTAAGTGTTGAATTACTAAGTTCCTCTTGATTCATTTGGCCTACTCTAGTTGGGACTGACAATTGGATTCAGGCCTGCATGTGTTGGTGAGGATGGGAATGCTTTCTTACTGCATCATAGACACATCTGAGGAACTCTAGCTCCTGTCGTAGGGCTTCCACTTTCACCTCCAGGTCCACCTTGCCAGTATAAGCACAATCCACATCCTGAAAGAAATGACATTGTCAATGTTGTTGACATCACTTAAACAGAAAGAATGAGAAACTATGCACAAGATCTTCCCACATTTTCACTCAAGACTTTGGCACGGTGAGCTATCAAGTCAACCCGTTCCCCCACCCACAGTAGTAAATATCTAAGATTTCAGTCCCATATCCTAGAGGTGGGAATCATGTTGTTGTTGGCCCACGAGTTCCAGCATAGCCAGCATTGAGGAACATTGGGAGTTGCAGTGTAACAACATTGAGGAAGCTCTGTGATTTCTTCTGTTGCTGTATACAACTGACTATTTAATGAGACCTATCTCTGAGCAGATATGCACAGGATTCCACTGTAATTCTAGTTGTCACAACCAGAAGACAGGAGGGGCATAATTAAACATCCAGACCCATTAGCCTGCAGTTTCCCAGGAATTGTATACCACTAGAATACAATATATCCAGAAGAATATAAGACTGGTGATTGGTGCTTTGTATGTGGGTATTTTTCCTCGCATTTGATATGGTTCTTGCTATGTTTTCTGATGGTAACTTGTGCTGAAATGTGTGCTATGACTCACAATAATGTTCTTTATCTTTCACCAGGTGTACAAGATTACTTTCATATGCAATTGACATGTGATTAAGATCAGTGCCTATACTTTGGGAAATTCTTATCTATCTATCTATCTATCTATCTATCTATCTATCTATCTATCTATCTATCTATCTATCTACATGCCTACCTATCTATCTGCATGGTAGCACAAGAATGGCCTACGTTATGAGTATGGTATAAATGCATATCCCAAAATATTCAGAGTAGCTTACATCACTGTAAGACAGTGCTCAGAAAGACATGGGCCACCAGATATTTGTTGGACTGCAGCTCCCATTAGCACCTACCAACATAACCAATGTTGAAGAACGAAGAGAGTTGCGGTTCAACAACATTTTATCATTAACTTATTCATTTACTAGCATATTCACCCGGTGTTGCCCCGGATGTTATTTTCTCATAGGTAATATTTGTTAGGAATTTCCTTACCTTATTTTAGGAATTAGATGCAGTTGAAATACACAGATTTGAGATCCTGTGACTCTAATTCCCCAAACTGTGTTGTCCAATACGAGTAACTTTTTCCCATATTCCCCAATCCAATCTGTATTCAGAGTTATTAACATACAGAGGTTTGTTTCCTGAGGGAATGCACTGTCCTCCTCCTCCTTGCTGCTGGGCCTCATCTCCATAGCAACCTGCCTGAGGCCCAGGAGCTCTCTGGCTAAGAATTCTAAATGCCCCTCCCTAAATTGCCAATCTCAGGATTCCATAGAATCTTCACAGGCAGCCAATCCTATGAGGTCTTCACTTGCCTGACACAGACAAACTCACAAACTTTGACTTTTATATATTAGATTGCATTTATATGCTGCCTCTCTCCCAGAGTGGAACCCAAGGTGGCATCCAGAAAAGTTAAAAACATTTCCAGTATAATTTAAAACAATTAAAATAACCATATAAAAGCAGTTTAAAATAATTATAAAAACATATAAATGTTTTTTTTAAAAAAATAGATAAATAGATAAAGCTAATAAAAATAAAAATACAAAGCTCTCCAGCTCACACATTAAAAGCTTACTTGAACAGAAATGTTTTTGCCTGCCAGCCTAAGGAAAGCAGGGAGGGGCCAGCCTAGCTTCCCATGGAGGAGTTCCAGAGGGTAGGAGCAGCCACTGAGAAGGCTCTCCCCAATGTCTTCACCTAGGTAGCCTGGGATGATAGCAAGACCAAGAGAAAGCCTTCCCCTGCAGATCTTAAAACTCTGCCAGGTTCAAATAGGGAGTTATGGTCTTTCAAATAATCTGCACCTAAGCCATATAGGGATTTATAGGTCATAACTAGCACTTTGAACTGTGCCCAGAAATAAGCAGGTAGCCAGTGAAGCTATTTTAACAAGGGAGTTATATGCTCCCTATAACTGGCCCAAGTCAGCATTCTGGCTGCCACAGTTTGAACCCTTTGAAGTTTCCAAACAGTTTCTAAAGGCAGCTCCATGTAGAGTGAGTTACAGTAAGGTCACCCCTTTTAAAAATCTCATTGTATGATAAACATAAAGGGCCTTCCTTTGGTTTGTGTGGGAACATAAGTAAAGCCCTGCTGGGTAAAACTGAATTTCCATCTGCTTCAATTTTCTTCCCCAAACATTGGCCAACTGATGCCCATAGGAAGCCTATTACCAAGTGTAGGGCTTTGATGGCCATTCTGTGCCTAACTCCTTGGTCGTTGCCCATTTCTGTCTTTAGGAGACAAAGTTTACTGACCTTCTTCAACACCACAAATTCGTTTTCTGCACCCAGACGTCGATTGATTTCTCCTTCATACCTTGCAGTGGAAAAAAAAATGGAGATACTTAGAGTTTGACATGCCCTGCTCAAAGTCAGCAATACTGCAAGGTGCCAAGGAATCACTGGTTGGTAGAGCAATGGACCTTAGAAGGGATGTCTGCGTGGAGAAGGTTTGATTTGGCTAAACTGGACAAATAAATGGGTCCTTGAACAAATCAAGCCTTAACTCTCCCCTAGCAGAGTTAGAGAATTTTCGCATGGCAAAAGAGAGCCTGGAACCTCATGCGATTGCAAGGAGGGATCTGCATGACGCCCTCGCAATCGTGCAAGGCTCCAGGGGCCTGCAGGCAACTATCGTGCACCTTTGCATTTCCGACTTTCAGCTGAAAATGCTGCTCTATCGCGCATTGCGCCCGGGCCCCGCACGCACTTACTTGGTGTGCGGAGCCTTGGGAGCTGGGCCGGTTGTGCTTCCTGTCTCAGTGCAGCCTGGGAAGTTCCCAGGCTGCACTGCAAAAGGAAGAGGCAGGGCTCTCGCACGAGCAGGAAGCTCGTGTGGAGCTGAAGAAGCAGGGAAGTGAGAGCCTCTCACAAGAGGCTGCTCATGCAATCACCGCACCCCAACGCCAAGAAAAGGTAGGATGTGGAAAGGGCCCGTGTTAAGACTGTCATATTCTGGACATATAGTGAGAAGACATGACTCACTAGAAAGGATTATCTTGCTGGGTTAATTAGAAGGCAGTAGAAAAAGAGGAAGACTGCATTATAGATGGATAGACTCAATCAAAGAAGCCACAGCCCCAAGTTTGCAGGATCTGAGCAGGGCTGTTGCCAACAGGATGACCTGAAGGCTTTTCATTCATAGGGCCACTATAAGTCAAAGTTGACTTGATGGCAGTTAACAACAACAAATTGCCCCTAGCCTTAGAATGAGGTTTTATTCCATATTCACAATTGTTCTAAGGAGAAATCTTATGAGGGGATAGATTCTGCCACACCTGTTACAGAGACAACGGGAAGGAAAGGCAGAAAGCTTATATCCAGCATGTTCAGTTCCAGCTATGACTCCCTGACGGTGTACCACTATAACTTTTTTTTCCCCCAGGGTGTGTGGAAATCTCATCTCATCCAAGCTTCTCTACTATAGCATTGCCTGAGCATTACAGATGAGCAGATCTCAAATGAGTAGCCATTGGTGGTACAGCAAGCGGTGTGCTATGTTTGTCCTTAGGAGGACCTGGTTCAAACTCATGAACAGCTTACTGGATGGCCTGGAGCCAGTCTGCCTCTCTTGCTCAACCACACCTCATAGCAGTTTGGGTGGTATAAAACAAGAGATAATTCCCTGCATATATGCAGCTCTCAGCTCATTAAAGGAAGAATACAACTGAGACAGCTTTTCTCCACTCTGCACCTAGCAGGGCCAGATTTAAGAAAATCCACTTCTACCAGACACAGCCCACTTTTTTCTAAAAGGAGCATAACAGCAACCCACCAGACACAACCTGCTTTTTTTCCCAAAGAAGCATAGATCTCCCATGCACTGCAATGACTCCCCGTCCTCCTGCATTTTTAAACTATTTTTATTAACTTGCATTTGATATATAAAATAACATATGGAGATTAAACAGACAACAGTAAATAAACAGGCAAAGAAACTATAATATCTAAATGTAGGCCCTTTTCGCATGGCATTTTCTATGCGAAAGAGGGCCTGGAGCATCGCGCGATTGTGAGGCACGATCTGCACAATGCACTCACAGTCGTGCGACGCTCCAGGGGCTGGCAGGCGCCAATCGTGCACCTTTTCATTTTCGGCTAGAAGCCGAAAATGGTGCGCAATCGCACATTGCTCTCGGGCCCCACATGCACTTACCTGGCGTGCGGAACCTCTGGAGCTGCGCCAGTCGCGCTTCCTGCCCCAGTCCCAGGCTGTGCTGTGGAAGGAAGAGGCAGGGCTCTCATGTGAGTAGGCAGCTTTTGTGGAGCTGAAGGACCCCAGACGCGAGAGCCTCTTGCTGGAGGTGCTCACGTGATCCCCGCATCCCAGCGCCGGAAGACAGCAAGGTGCGGAAAGGGCCTAATACTTAAGTAAATTAAACTACAACTAAACTAAAAATGGGCCAAAAACACATCTAAGTGAATTCCAAGGCCATTTCTGCACTACACTGTCAACAGTGCTATTATTCCACTGTCAACATCCTCTAGAATCCTGGGGTTTTGCAGTTGAGGGAGGGGCATTTAGAATTCTCAGCCAGAGAGCTCTTTGGCCTCTGTAAATGACAAACCCCAGAACTCCACAGGATGCTGAAAGTGGAATAATAGCACTATAATAGTGTAGTGCAGAAATGGGCACGCCCACCAGCTTTTGGTGCTAAGACAATCTACAAGATATACTTCTTCTAGTGCATCTGTCATTATCACACTACTGTCTAGTATTCATTTACCTGCATTTGTAATCTTCAACTACATCCTGGAATTTAACTTGTTCCAGTTTTAGCTGCTCCCGTTCATTGAGCAAAATCTCCAGCTGCTTCTTCAGGGTTGCAACATAGTTCTGGAACAGGTGCTCAATACTTTTCCTCTCTTTGGGTTCCTGTTGCTGCAGACAGCTCCATTTGGTCTCCAGAAGTTTATTCTGCTGTTCCAAGTGTCTCACCTGTAATTAAAGCAGGTGCCAAGATTACACTGTGTTAGTATGAACTGCCAAAAAGGGCCTTTAGCTCTGGCTTTAAGGAGGGAGGGGAAATCATCATTTCTCAAATTAAATTTTGAGGCAATAGAAGAAAATTATCTGGAAAATAAAGAATCCAAACAAAAAGAGGTCCCATCATGCTATCATCTTTTCTTCAGGGACAGAGAGCTGTATGCTGGGAATTTTTGCTATCCTAGAATAAAATAGGATATTTTAATTTACAAATTATAAAACTGAAAAAACAAAACAAAGAACCACAGGCCTACAGGTAAATAAGAAAGCAAAATTTACAGTGCAGTCCCATGTACATATCTATTCTGTGCTGAAGCATATGGTGTTATTTAAGCACTGCTTAGCTCCTAGTGAGGGAAGAATCACAGCCATATTCCATTTCACTGCTAGATTAATCAGCTATTGGCCTGGAAGCCTGTATTCAGTTACATGGGTACAAATAAAATGGGGCTACTGGGGACAGTGAGGAATAGAATCTGTGTAATATTGAAATAGTGAAACAAAACACATATGCCTTTCCTGCTCCCTTCATGATAGGTCCATTCCACTCAAAAATCACAAGGCAAAGAGTGCAGAAAAGAGGACAGGAATGGGCATCCATTTGCTCAGCTGGGAAACTTGGAACGATTTGTTCGCATTTTTGGCATTCAGCATCCCTTGTTTCTGAGTGGCTGAAAAAGTAAAGGACCCATTGCATTGCAGAAAAGACTGAAGGTTGCACCATAATTCTGCAACAGCAAAACCAACATTTTTTGCTCTATATTCCTTGGAGATGCAGTTGCCCATTTCTTCTCTATAATACTGTGTTGGACACTGCTGTGTGCCATAATATTCCTTCCTTCTTTTCCTAGCATATGATATTTCCATGATTGTTGGAGGTCTTCTGAACACTACTTGTGGAGTGGTTGGAAATTTGCAGTATGACATCTCAAAATCGTAACCATAAGGCTTTTATGGATGTGTACAAAACACTTTTTACCAGTCCAAAAGCAAGTCAAAAGGACACATATAAGTAATTGCTATATTGCCTCTGGTGCATTCCTGTAATTAGGGACATTTTTCCAAAAAATATTGACACTAGTATATTACTCTACAAGATCCCCTTCTGTAGAGCTCTCTTAATACTTTAAAAAAAAATGTCCATCTCCCAGTTTTGCTAAAGTGCAACTGCTTAAATTAAATTGACCAATCAACAACAACAACAAGAACAACAACAGCAAGTGTTTAAATGAGAGACAGAGGATGATTTTAGTAAGATAGGCAAAAAGTCAGTGAGAGAAGATAGTTCAAAATGGCAGGGAAAAATTTAATCACAGAATAGGGTTTTGCTTTGTTCCAGTTTCCTACTTGTGCCCATTTGAAAAGGTTATTGCAAGATCTTTAATAAGTATGATGTTTTTCACTTTGTCTATTTCCAGGATTCTAATTAAAATAAAGTGCAACAGACGATGATCCTCACCTTATCAATGAAGCATGCAAACTGGTCATTAAGGGTTTTGATTTGCTCTCGTTCTTCCTCTTTCACGCGGGAAATCTCAGGATCCACTTTGATACAAAGGGGCCTCAAGAGGTTTGCATTGACTCTCACTGCATGGATCCCCCTCCCATCACTAAAGCGGCTGGTGGGATCATACCCCAAACCACCACAAGCAAGACCACCACAAATAAGACCTCTGCTGCCATAGACACCACCACCAAGGCTTCGGCTACTAAAGCCTGTCTTCCCATAACCTTTGCTGTAGCCACCACCAAGGCTTCGGCTGCTAAAGCCGCTACTTCTGTAGCCACCACTGTAGCTAGTGCTGTAGCCTTCAAGGCTATGGCTACTGAATCCTTCACCAGGACTATAAGCCCCTACACTGTGGCTACTAAAGCCCCCAGGCCTCGCAACACCAGCACCATAACCTAAAGGCCCAGCTCCATAACCCAAGGGCCCAGCACCATAGCCCAAGCTACTGAAATCCCTGAAACCTGCACTGTATCCACCAGAACTTCCTCCATATCCACCAAGGCTTCCTCCTGAAAGTCTTCTGCTACGACCAATGTTGTAGTGGCTGATGTTGCTGTAGCCACCGCATCTGCCTGCTCCAGTGTAGCAGATAGAAGACAAACTGTTGGCCCCCCTATATCCACGGCTGATGGCTGAAGCAGATGTGATGCACCGCCTTCCATTAAGGGATCCTGAGCTGAAGCACGGTTGGCTCATGGTGGCTTGTGGGGAGGCAGAACCAAGGTTGCTGAAGTGAAACTGAAGTGCAAATGTCCCAAAGAGATGGACAGACAGGAAGGCAGGCAGGCAGAAAATGGAACCTCTTTCATGTGTTCCTCAGAGGTTACCCTTTATATACTTCTGAAGTTCTGGGCTTGGCTGCAAGTTAATGATTAGAACAATCCATGGGACTGGTTTATTTAGAAATCATAAATGCTAAACATGTTTGGTTTTCCCTCCCCCCAAAAAAATGCAGACAAAAATGCATCAAAGAAATTTAGCCTTATGTCAATGAAGTAATCTAAATTTTTAAAAAGTCGCTTGGCTTGCAAGCTTTCTCAGTGTTGCGTTGCTTAATTTAACCTGTTTTCCATAGGACAATTATAGGCTTGAGCTAAAATGGTTCCAGAGAGGTCCTTTGCATTTTGCCTATCCTGGGTTTCATTATTTCACCAGCCTGTCCCTTCCTTCATACTACACAAGACAGAAACATTTTGCACACTGGGCTTTTAGACTCAAGATAGGCAAGACAGGCAAGCTAACCTATACCAATGCTGGCCTTTTTGACTCAAGATAGGCAAGCTATGCCTTACCATCCAGTGGCCCAGTGCCATGAAAGGAGAAAAACATCAGAAAATGATGTAAACCAGTGCTACTGAAGGTGCTTATTTGTGGCCTGGTATCTTTCCACAAGCCATCAGCTGTTGGTCCCATGACATCGTACCGGTTCCTGGCACACTAGGGGGAAAAGTTGCCCTGTTACCACATCAGATAATTTGAGAAGCTCTGATATAAATAAAACTAGATAAAGCAAAGAAAGGTTTTTGGTGCCTCATAATTTCCAAGCAAGGGTGACAAACCTTTTAGTTTCACTTTCTTCCTATATTCATCCTGGCAACCTTAGTAACTCCAGATGTGGCTGGACTGCAATTCCCAGGAGTCAAGACAACCCCGCCATTGATCAAGAATGCTGTGGTCTGCAACCCCACAAGATCGGGGGATCGCATCATTTCTTCCTTGTTCTAAATCCAGTTTCTAGTCTCAGCAGAGTAGACCCACTGTATCAGTTGCTGAATAAGAAGTTAAATCTTACATAAATCATGTTGTTTCAGTGGATTGGAACTAACAATTGTATTTAGGCTTCTGTCTGTTCACCCATGCAGAACTTTATTTGATGATTTTGCAACACAGTTCTGATTCGTAGATGAGTCAAGGAGAGTGACTTTATTTTTTCCTGCATACCTTTATGTTGAATGATAGCAATGGGGCTGCATTAGTCTGGAGCTCCTACAGCCCCATTGCCTTTGGCCGAACTTGGAAAAAGTCCCTTTACAGCTCCCAGAATCCCCTGCCAGCATGCTGCTTGAGTTATGTTTTGGACACATTGCACTCCTAAATAAAACTTTTCTTAAATTCTGGTTGCCTGTACTGCCTATTGAGCTGAGCTGACTGTATTTGCATGAGGTGGTAGCTGGGTATAATTAGTCTGGAAAGGATACAGTAGAATGCATCTTGCACAAAGTTTAATAAATCTCTTTGCTGGAGAAGCTTGGTGTTTTCTTGTTTGGAGGGGAGACTGCGAGTAAGGCCAGCTGCTTTGGCAATCATTCACCAAACTCTTCTTCTTTGTTGGTTGCTTCTCTCAGAGTTCTCTCAGAGTTCACATCCTGAACTGGAGACACCAAGTCTGATGACTGTGGGTCAACAACAGGAAGATCCCACCTTCTTCCAACTAACTCCCTTTCATTTCAGAGCTATGTACAAGTTGGAGATAATGAGAGCAGCTTTTGCTTAGCAATGTGTCTGGGACATCATTAAACACAATTCGTTTGCCTTGTTAATCTCCTGTTAATTTTACTGGGTTGAATGAGGAATGCAAGGTGCACCATCATCTGGAGGGAGGATCCATCCTATTTCAGATGTAATTTCCTCCATATGCTTCGTATATTCTTACAACAGCTTGCGGCTACTAAAGTTTTCTAGTTCTCGTTGCAACAACAAAAGATGAAAAGGAGGAAGAGGGAAAATAGACAGATGAAATATCTTTGCTGGGTGGCAAAGACTTCTATGGTAATTTATAAAGGTCACCCCTATACCTACATTGGGCTGGAGCTCACATGGTCCTCCGGACATTGTACAACTGCTATTCCCAGCATCCCTAGCTAGCAGAGCCAGTGGTGAAGAGTGTCAGGCTGGTCCCTAGAACAGAGCACTCAAAGGATATTGGACTATCTCTCCCAGAGCTTTGGACAATTCATTTTGAGAATGACAACTTCATACCTTCCAACATTTCCCAGTTGAAAACTTGGGATATTTAGCCTAGGAACACCAGAATGAGGTCAAGATGGTATCGATGGGGAAGGACAAACAATATAGGAGAGACTTTGGCAATTTGCTTTTACTTGGGAAGGGCAAGATTCTGCCCCCTGCTTTCTTCTTCCCCTCCAGTTGAGTGCAAATTCTTTTTTCACTTTGAACTCAGTTTACAGTAGCTGAAGTGAACAAGTGACAAAGGAAGGAAGGGGGAGGCGAAGAGAGAAACTAGGACATTTTAGAAGGAGCTGAAAAAGTAGAACAGCAGAGGATTAACTGAGACTGTCCCTGCTAAACAGGGACATTTGGCAGGTATGCACCTCCAAGGATTCCCTAGCCAGGAGTGAGCCTGAGAGCTGTGATCCAAAAATGAAACCTTGCTAAGCCCCAGAGACTAATCTTCCCAGACCATTGGCCACACTGACTGGTGCTGATAGAAGCTTGAGTCCAATAATATCTGGAGGGGTCCTCCGATTCTCAAGCCCTATTTTATAGACCAAATATCTGTACCACCATAGTGAAAGAAAACATCACTCCTTTTCACACCTTCCTGCCACATTTTTTTGGACCCTTCTTCTTTCCCTATGTTCCTCCATCTCCTTACATATTGGTGGGGAGCACTAGTAAATATTTTACTAGTTTTATTTATTTTTATTTTATTTAATAGTTGATTGTTGTTAATTGTTAATTGTTGTGTGTTTTTAGGGGGTTGGTTTTAAGTGGGTTGGTGGGTGGGGAGGATTGGGTACGTTTTTAATGTTTTTAATGTAATTAATGTATTATTGTTGTTTGCCGCCTCAATCCGTGGGGAGAGGCGGGATAGAAATAAACATCATCATCATCATCATCATCATCATCATTATTATTATTATTATATTGGCCCTTTATGCACCACCCTCCCAACCTCCCATAGGGATGGGAAAAGAACGGGGACATAATGACACTTATGCAGAATGTCGTCATGGTCCAATCTTTCCCTCATCCCCAGGCAGTGTGATCATGCCACAAATCAAAAACACCACCAGTGATCAGCAATCATCCACCATCTCACCATGCACCCACACTTACCTTGCTTGCAGAGGTCCTGGAAGCACAATGGCTGCACTTCCTGCCCCAGCACGGCCTGGGACAGTACTCGGCTGAGCTGCAGCAGGAAGAGGCGGGGCATTGCGCTTCCTGGATCCCGAAGGCAGTTGGTGCAGAGGGGAGTGCTCCTGTCACACTCCCCTTGCAGCAGATACAACACTGGGACCCACACCAGATGCCTCCATGATGTGGCAAAAGAGCCATTGATTGGACAAATGATTTCTAATCTACCTTTCAAGGCCTCACGGCCCTGCCATGATGGTGTACAAAGTTTCATTGAATAATAAAACATAACTGTGGAGTTAAAACCGTAACACACAAATTAAAATAAAGCAACTAATTCAAAAGATTGATTTTCTTTTTCTTTTTTTTTAAAGCATTTAAACATTTTTATTAACATTTTCACAGGTAGTGGTACATCTGTTTCTGAAAGTTCGGGATGAACTGCAGGTGAAAGGGTTAAGTTGAAGAAGCTAATGCTAAGGTAGAAAAATATAGAAAAATAAGGTGAGCAGATGCGCCCTTTATCTTATCAAGAGGCTTAGGTATGTGCTTAGCAGTGCCGGGAACCTAGGGAGTTTTGATGTTGGAGAAATACTCCCTTGGTACCAAAATACATCATTTTTGAAAGATGTAACCCAGGTCTGCCTGACCTGTAAACACTTCATATATGGTCATATGTAATCATTTCCTGTAACCTGTTTACAAGAGGGTATAAAAAGAGAGCTAATACCTGGATCGGGGCTCTCAGGCTTTGGAAATCATTCCACTGAGATCCCTGCAGTAAAATAAACTTTTATTTTTGCTTTCTAATCTGGTGGTCTCAATTCTTGGCGAGCTACTTCAGTTTGGGGGCTCGTCCGGGATATTGAGGGGCGTTTTGCCCACTTAGGCGGACGCCAGGGCGTCGGGGCCGTCGCCTCTTTCCGACGCGACCCAGGGCGCCCCTGACTTACTTTTGTCAGAAGGATTGACTCGGAGTGAGGCGGCGGCTCTGGCGGTGGTGTTCCAGCCCAGGGACCCGAAGACGGAGCAGAAAGCAGAACCCTCCCACGACTGTTGGTGAGTGCCCTCCCTGCAACTTCAGGGAGAAGAGGGGCCTAATCAACCCCTTAAGTCTTGCCTTAGTACCCCACTGTTGTGGGTGAAACCGCGAGGCTTTTTGGAGGTGGAAAAAGAGGTGGGAGGTAGTTTGTTGGCGTGAATGTGGTGTGAAAGGAGGGGCGCAAGGTGTCGCAGTTCCCATTGCATACCGCTGAGAGTCCGGGTGCGTGGGTTGGCACAGAGAGAGTGGTGTTTGTCCCCCTTCGTGTTGGCGCGTGAGACCCCTTACTCACGCGCCAAATCCCTTTCTCCTAGTGTGTCTTGTCCACGTTGGGAGGAAATGGGTGGGGGGCAAAGCCGGCAAACCCCTTTAGGTTGTATGTTAAAGAATTTCAAGAAAGGATTCAGTGGGGACTATGGGGACCCCCCGATGACGCCAGGGCGTTTACGGAATTTATGTGAAGTGGAGTGGCCTTCTTTCAAGGTGGGGGTGGCCTCCGGAAGGGAGCTTAGAACCCGCTCGAATCAAGGCAGTGTATTCAGTAGTGGTGGGTGAGCCTGGCCATCCTGATCAGTATCCATACATAGATTCATGGGACACAGTGGTTACAGAGAACCCCTCTTGGTTGCAGAAGTGTCAGGAACAAATTTGTAAGGCTATGGTACTGAGGCAGGACAGGGCCAGACGAAAGCTTGGAAAAGCCCAGATTTTGCCTGATTCAGCTCCAGAAGAGCCCACTGCCCCCCCTCCACCGTATGTGGTGATGCAGCCAGCCCCGCCACCACTGGCTTTGGAAGTACCACCGCCTGCTCCACTGCCACCAGTACCTCAGGCAGCCTCACAACAAGAGGGAGTGGCTGGGGGACTGGCGGATTTGGCCCCAGTTACCCATGAAGAGGAAATGACAGAGGAGTTGCCAGGTTCCAGTTTGGCTGTCCAGAATAAGATGACACTCAGACCCAAACCCGAACAGACTGGACCAAAAGAAAAATCCAAGAGTAAGCAGGTCAAGAGTAAACAGACAAAACCCCAGAAGGAAGTAGAAGAAGTAGATGATTCGGATGGGGAAAGTGGAGATGTGATTGCACCATTGCGACAAATCAGTCAATTGGTGCCAGATCCCACCCAAGAGGGTGGTTATCGGCGAGTCCCGAGTTACCAATATACTCCCTTCACCACGTCTGACCTCCTTAATTGGAAGACCCATTATGCTACTTACACAGATAAGCCACAAGAAGTAATTGAACTTTGTTCCAGTATTATGGCCTCACATGTCCCCAATTGGCAAGATTGTCAGCAGTTGCTCCTGACTTTGTTCACTACTGAAGAGCGGAG